>CAUYUJ010020282.1:299352-344352 GCA_963575745.1 Prorocentrum cordatum
ACACACACGCGCCGACTGCGCGGCCCAAGCTCGAGTTGGCATCGTGGAGCACCCACCCTCGGCACCCCTTGCGCCCGCGCCCCCCGCGCCCGCCCGCCCGCCCGCGCCCGCTGAAACGCGCGCGCGCACTTAGGATGCCCAGCGCGTCTTCCCGCAGCCCTCCCCCCCCCCTCCTTCCCCCAGCGCGCGCCCCCGCCCTCCCCCCACCGCCCCCCCGCCATCCGCGCGCCTGCGCGCGCGCGGGTCCTCCTAAGTCCTAAGGGCCTCGGGTCTCTCGGCTGATCACTGGGGGCCTCGCAAGGATCTCTGGGCCTCGGGGGAGGGAGGGGGAAGGGGGGGGGGAAGTCTCTCGGATGGTCTGTAAAACGCGGTATCTGAGGTAAGGTCCCGTAAAGGTTTCTCAAGGGTCTCGGGTCATGGTTGGTCTCTAGTGGGGTCCGTAGGGGTCTCTGCGTCTATTAGGTGCCTCGGGCCCCTCGGAGGGTCTCTTAGAAGGTGTCTTCATGCGTGTGTCTCTAGAAGTATTGTAAGAGCATCTCGGGTCTCAGGGTTGATCTCTTAAGAAAGGTTTCGTAAGGGTCTAGGCTGGCCACCCTGGTCGTGCTCAATCTGGTATGCTCTGCCAGGGTGTCCAACGTTTAGTGCGGTGGCCTAGCGGTCGCAGCGGGCCCGGCATGGGGCCCCACTTGCCGCCCTCGTCATTGTTGCGTTCGGTCGGCGCCCCCCTGTTGCACGGCCGCGGTGCGCTGGGTGCAATCCACGCCCTGCAGCGGCAATTGCACGGGGGGGCAGCCTTTTCCGCGGGGTGGGCGGGGCACGGGGGTGCCCAGTGCTTGTTGTCCTGATTGGCAGTGCTGGTGGCGCGCGGCCAGCCCTGGAACTCGGGCCGATGGGTCCCGCCAAGCAGGCGGCGCTGGACTTGGGTCAGCCAGTTCACATCGACCGTCGCCCCGTCCCCTCATGCGGCAGCAGCAGGCGCAATATGTTTCCCTGGGCCTAAACCAGCGATGCCGATTGTTGTCGCTCGCACGCTTTGCTGTTCATTTGCGGTGGGCTGACGATCGCAGCGGGCTCGACCTGGGGCCCATGTGGCCGTCCTTGCCTTTGCTGCGCGTTGTCGGCGTCCCATTATTGCACGGCCGTGGAGCGCTGGAGGTAACGCTCCCCCTGCGGCGACAGTTGCGCAAGGCGCCGCCCTTTTCGCGGGTGGGCTGGGCACGGGGGCGGGCTTGGTTTAGCCAGTCCACCTCGACCGTCGCCCAGCCCCCTTTCGCTGGCCGCGGCTGTCGGGCGCTCGCAGCGGGTTCGACTTGGGGTCCCAGCGGCCGTCCTTGTCATTGCTGCGCGTTGTCGGCGTCTCCCTGTTGCACGGCCGCGGGGCGCTTGGGGCAGTGCCCCCCCCTGCGGCGACTGTTGCACAGGGGGGCGCCCTCCGCGGTGCATGGGCACGGGGGCGGGCTTGGTTGGTTCGTTCACCGCGGCCGCTTTTCAGCCCACACCCCCTCTCCTCTGCCCTTGGGGCGGCGGGGTGGCTCGGTTTTGTTCTGGCCTCGGGATTCGGCCTCGGTGCCGTTCTCGCCCGCGCTGGCGGGCCCGCTGCAAGGCGCTCGCCCGCTGCCGCCAGTCCTCGCCGCCGCTGCTTCGGACTGCACAGTGCCGACTGCCGACTGGATTGCGCCCTCTCCCCCTTCCCCGCACTCTCGCGCACCTCCAAAGAAAAGCTTAGCCCCGTGGCCCCCTTTATGCCCCCTACGAGCAGCATGAGCCGCACGGGCCATGTAAGCCCTACGAGCAGCCCTACGGGCCCCATGGGACCCATGAGCCCTATGAGCCTTAAACACACTATGAGCCCTATGAGCCCCATGAGCCCTGCAAGCCTCGTGGCCCTTACGGTTCCTGTAAGACCCATGAACCCTTTCGGCCCGATGGCCCATGAGCCCTCTCGGCCCTATGACCCTCTGAGCCCTATTGATCGCATGGGCCATATGAGCACTATAAGCCCTATGTGCACCATGGGCCCTGTGAGCCTCCTGTGCCCTTGAGCCCGATGAGCGCTACGGGCCCGATGGGCCCTATGAGCCATGCGAGCCCGATGAGCCTTATGACCCCGACGAGCCTTATGAGCACGATGAGCCCTACGAGTCATATGGGCCCCATGGGCCCTAAGGGCCTTATGTTCCATATGCATCCTATGGCTTCATAATCTCTACGAACCCTGTGAGCCCTGCGGGCCGCATGGCACCTACGAGCCCTGTGGGTCATCTGAGCCCTCTTGGCCCTATGAGCCATATAAGCCTTATGGGGTCTATGAGCCCTAGAAGTCCTGTGAGCCCTCTTGACCCTATGAGCCCTTTGGGCACTATGGGCCCTATGAGCCATACGAGCCATATGAGCCCTATGAGCCCGATGGGCCCTATGAGCCATTTGAGCATTATGAGCCCCATGAGTTCTATGAGCCCTATGTGCCCCATGCGCCCTATGAGCCGTATGAGCTCGGTGCGCCTTGTGATACCGATGAGCCCTATGAGCCTTGCGAGCCCTACCAGCCCTATGAGCCCTGAATGCCCTATGAGCCCTATGGGCCCTATTCGGCCTATGAGCAAGTAGCCGCCATCGTAGTCGTAGATGTCGTAGTAGAAGTAGTAGAAGTAGTAGAAATAGTAGCAGTAGTAGTAGTAGTAGTAGCAGTAGTAGTAGTAGTAGCAGTAGTAGTAGTAGTAGTAGTAGTAGTAGTAGTGGTGGTAACGTAGTAGTTGTAGTAGTAGTGAAATGTGAAATGCGTAGTCGTCGCCGTAGCAGTAGTAGCAGTATTAGCAATACTAGTTCCAGTAGTAGTAGTAGTAGCAGTAGTAGTAGTAGTAGCCATACGATTCACAGTAGCAGCATCAGAAGTCGCAGTCGTAGTAGCACTCGTAGTCGTAATCGTAGTAGTAGTCGTAGCCGTAGTTGTAGTAATCGTAGTAGTAGTCGTAGTAGTAGTATTAGTCGTTGTCGTCGTCGTCTTTGCTGCCGTCGTAATAGTAGTAGTATGGGTGGTCGTTGTATTAGTGGTAGCAGTAGTAGTACTTGTTGTACTATGAGTAGAAGCTGCAGTAGTAGTAGTGGTAGCAGTAGTTGTAGTCGTAGTCGTAGCCGTAGCAGTAGTATTCGTTGTAGTTATAGTATGATAGTCGCAATCGCTGTACTAGTGGTTCTGGCTGTAGTAGTAGCAGTAGTAGTAGTAGTAGTAGTCATAGTAGTAGTAGTAGTCGTAGTAGTAGTAGCACTACTACTCTTACTACGACGACTATTGCTACTACTACTACTACTACTACTACTAGTAATAGTATGAGTAGTAGTAGTAGTAACAGTAGTAGTTGTAGTAGTAGTAGTAGTAGTAGTAGTAGTAGTAGTAGTAGTAGTAGCAGTAGTAGTAGTAGTGGTAGTGGTGGTAGTAGTAGTAGTCGTAGTAGTAGTAGTAGTAGTAGTACTGATAGTAGTAGTAGTAGTAGTAGTAGTAGCAGTAGTAGTAGTAGTCGTAGCTAGTAGTAGTCGTCGTAGTACTAGTACTAGTACTAGTACTAGTACTAGTACTAGTACTAGTACTAGTAGTACTAGTAGTAGTACTAGTAGTAGTAGTAGTAGTGTTAGTAGTAGTGATAGTAGTAGTAGTAGTAGTAGTAGTAGAAGTAGTAGGTGTAGTTGTAGTTGTAGTAGTTGTAGCAGTAGTAGTTGTAGCGGTAGTAGTCGTAGTCGTAGTAGTAGTAGTAGTAGTAGTAGTAGTAGTAGTAGTAGTAGTAGCAGTAGTCGTAGTAGTAGTAGTAGTAGTATTAATAGTAGCAGTAGTAGTAGTAGTAGTAGTAGTAGTAGTAGTACCAGCAGTAGTGGTATTGGTAGTGGTAGTGGTGTTGGTATTGGTTCTGGTAGTGGTGGTGCTAGTGGTAGTGGTAGAGGCAGTGGTACTTTTAGTGGTATCCGTACTGGTAGTAGTCGTAGTAGTAGTCGTAGTAGTCGTAGTAGTAGTTGTTGCTGTCGTAGTCGTAGTAGTAGAAGAAGAAGAAGCGGTAGTGATACTGGTATTGGTAGTAATCGTAGTTCCAGTAGTAAGAGTAGTAGTAGTAGTAGTAGTCGTAGTAGTAGTAATAGTAGTAGTAGTAGTAGTAGTAGTAGTAGTAGTAGTCGTAGTAGTAGTAGTAGTAGTAGTCGTAGTAGTAGTAGTAGTAGTAGCAGTAGTAGTAGTAGCGTTAGTAGGCGTAGTCGTTGTAGTCGTAGTGGTACTCGTCGTCGTCGTCGTCGTCGTCGTCGTAGTGGTAGTTGTAGTTGTAGTGGTTGTGATAGTTGTAGTTGTAGCAGTAGTCGTAGCGTTAGTGGTAGTTGTAGTTTCGGCGGCGAACCACCACCCCCCTGTATAATGGTTCGCCTGTGTGGCGAAATGTTTGGCCAGTGTCTGACAATTGTTTTGACTCATTCTTCCCTCAGCTGTTGTGGGGGACTCTTGAGCACTGGGGCGAGGAACAGAGGGAAACAGGAGTGGTAGAATAAGGAGGAGGAGAAGGAGGAGGAGTACCATACTAAGAATCCAACCGGGCGATGTTGCAATACACCCTCCCATCCCAAGCCCCCTGCTTATGCGCCCCTCAAAAGTCCTTCTGCTCACTAGAAGAAGCGCCCCCTTGAAATACCAGCACGGTTGGGCCTGCCATTAGGGCCAGGGCCCCGTTTGGAGAACGAATCCCATTGCATCTTCCACACGCTCAATCCATTGCGCGAGCAACTATGATACAGATCAACGGGCTGTCCAGCGACATCTGGTTTTCGAAGAAGGACCATCCCCCATCCGTGTAACAGCTGAATCAGCTCACGCGTGCACTCAGGGGCTTCGGGGAAGTTCCGAGCGACATCCCCTGTAAGCAAGCCGCCAGGGATCCGTGCAGTCCTGCGTGCGTTGAAGTTTCGAGCCGTTGGCCGTCAGAGCCAACGGCGCCTCAGGCGAGAGTTCCTTTCTGAAAGGTGCGAGCCTCGCAGTAAACAAAAAAAATGCGCGCGGCGCTGGGGCGAGAGCCCCGCTTTGAAAACGATCAGTGCTCAGCCCTTCTGGCTGTTGTACGATTCGGGGACGACTGCTCGCGGCGCCACGGCGAGAGCCCCACCTCTGGACAGGGAGCCGCCCTCCACCCGCGAGGCTGGCACAGAGCTTGAAAACAACGTCGCGCGGCGCTGAGGCGCGGGCACAGGTGTGAGCACAGGGAGGGAGAGGGCGGAGGAGCCAGGGAGGCAGAAGGAGAAGGAGGAGAAGGAGGAGGAGGAACGAGGAGGAGGAGGAGGAGGCGGGGGAGGAGAAGGTAGGGCGCGAGGGCAGGGAGGACACCTCCGTACTCTGATGACCCGAAATGGGTCAGACAGGCTCAAACATTTGCCGAAGCACCGTTTTTGGACTTGCTGCACAGGTTGAAGGCGAGTGTGCGCGGCGTTGAGGCGAGAGACGCAATGTTGAACAGGAGCCGGCTTCCAATCAGTGAAATTGTTGCAGCCGTTCGGGGCGAGCGCGCGCGGCACTGAGGCAACGGCCACACGTCGAGCAGGAACCGCCTCCCATCCGTGGAGCTGGTGCTCACGTTTCGTACGATTGAGCGCGGCGCGGAAGCGAGAGTCGCATCTTGAAAACCACCCACCCTCCATCCTTGAAGCTGTTGCGAACTTTCACGAATGTGCGCTGTGCTGCGGCAGGAGCCGCAGTTTTAAGAGGGGCCGCCTTCCATCCGTGAGGTTGTTGCAACCGTGTGTGGCGCATTTGCGCGGCGCTGAGGCGAGAACCACATTTTGAAAAGGAGCCGCCCATCCGTGAAGCAGCTGTAAACTTTCAAGGCCAATGCGCGCGGCGCGAAGGCGAGATATTTGTTTAGAAAAAACCGCCGTCCAACCGTCAGATTGCGGCACACGGCGAAAATATATGCGGCGCTAAGGCGGGGGATTCATTTTGAGATTGATCCGCCCTGCCTCGTGGAGGTGTTGAAATTTTCAAGTTTCAGGATCATTAATGGTGAGGCAGTCTCAGGCGAAAGGCCCAGCCTGCCCTCCCGGCACGTCTGGGGGTGCGACCTAGAAGAACATTCAGAGGAAGAGGAGGAGGAGGAGGAGGAGGAGGAGGCGGAGCTGAGCCGTCTTGGGAGCTCAGCCGTTTTGGGGTGCTGCAGGGTCGTCTTGGAGGTTTTATGGGCGGTCTTCGGACCTTATTGAGGGTATCTTGGATCATCTTGGAGGTCATATACAGGCATCTTGGCCGACTTGGAGGCCGCGCCCTCTTGTGTCTCATGGGCCGTCTTCTGGCGATCTTGAGGCTCTGTCAGGCCACCTTGGACACTGCTAAGCCCGAAAAGTTGAGAACGTTGAAAGGGAAAAAGTTAATCTGCTTCTTAGAAGCCTTTTAAAGGCTCTCTTGGACCGCCCTCGGGACGTCTTGGGGGCCTCTTGGGCTATCTTCGGGCATCTTCGGCCGTCTTCGGTGTCTCTGGCCGTTGTGGAGGCCATCTGGGGCCGTACTGGCCGTCTTGAAGGCCTTCTTGGAGCCATCCTTGGCGGGAAGGCCGATGGGATGCGCCGGCGATATGCGCCGAAGGCCACTTGTACTATCTTCGGAGGGCCAACATGAATTCCAAAATCTGACACGCCAAGTCACCCCTCCGCAGGTCACGGGGTGGCGGATCCAGTGGCTTTCGGCCCATCCGCCGCCGTGCTTGTCACCGAGCGCGGTCCACTACTCGCAAAGTGCCTACTCGCAAACGTCAGAAAAGACGTCTGCTTCGATGTAATTTATCGCAGATCCTCCGCGGGGGATCCAGGCCAGTTGCGAGTAGTCACTTTGCGAGTAGTGGAACGCGCTCGTCTAGCTTGGGCAGGTGCACAATATTTAGCACAGTGAGCTCGAAGGGAGGTAATGCGTGTGAAGGTGCTAGGGCTGAGACTGGCAGGCTGACTCTTCCTCATCCTCTCTCGGCCCCTCTCCTCCGCCCCCCTCCTCCGCTCCCCTCCTCCTTCCTCCCCCTCATCCCCACAGGCCACGCCCACGCGAGAGTTCGAGGCACGCATCATACCCTTCGAGGTGACAGGGCCTCACCTCCACTTTTGCATCCAGATCGTTGGCGAGATGAGGACGTACCCGGTCGATCCTTCTTTTCATCACCATCCCTTTCTCCCCCTCTTCCTCCTCCTCCTCTTCCTCCTCCTCCTCCTCCTCCTCCTCCTCTGCGACTCATCCGCTTCTTCCTGCCCCTCGTCCACCTCCTTCTCACGTCCCTCCTGCCCCTCCTTGCCAGGTCGATGGGGGTTCTGTTCACCAGCCGCGCCCTGGACCCTGCTCCTCTGCGGAGATCGTCCAGGGCGCGGAGTCGCACCAGCAGAACGACGACGACACGTGCAGCTTCACCCTCTCGAGCAACCGGGCGTCCCTGCCGCCCTGGGCGCAAGGCCCCCGCCTTCAGAAGGAGGACGACTCCGACTCCTTGACCGTGTCCAGCTTGAGCGGCGTGCGCCCGCCGCCGCGCTGGCCGCCAGAAGGCCCGAGCCAGGTGCTCCTCTGGCAGCAAGGCGATGCCTGCGCCGACCCCGCGGCGCCAAAGCCTGGCGACCCGCTCGACCCGCGCGCCGTCCTGCCGCAGTTCCGGCCCCGCCCCGCGGCCGCCCTGGCAGCGCCGATCGCGGAGGCCCTGCTGCACCACAACTTCCTCCTGCCAGGATCCGCCTGCTGCCCCTGGCACCAGGCGCGCGGTCGGGCACTTCCTGGGGGTCCCCAGCCGCGGGAGGGGGGGGGGGGCGGGAGCAGCCGAGGCACAGGCATGCCCTGTTGAGGCGGAGCAGGAGCAGCACAGCTCGGCCGTGCCCTGGACGATCTGGATTGCGCTCTCGCCTGTGGTCGGTGGTTCCAAGACGGGGCCCCGAAGCCTGCAGGGAAAGACACGGGATCCCAAGCCGAACCTTCACATCTCGAGGCCGCCAGTCCTCAGGGCCCCCTCCCTCGGGTGCTCCACCTTCGAGCCGCCGACCTGGGGAGACTCTGGCCCTCTGTCTGCTCCCTTGGCCCACCGCCTCGGGGAGGGCCGACGAAGACGACGACGACGACGACGACGACGACGACGACGACGACGACGACGACGACGACGACGACGACGACGACGACGACGACGACGACGACGACGACGACGACCGCGGCGCCGACGAGGCCGCGGACGAGGCGCTCTCGGCCGCCGCGGCGCTGCGGCGCACGGAGTGCGACGGGCGCTGGGCGCCCCACGCGGGCTGGCAGTGCGCCGCGTGCCTCGGCGTGCTGCCCGCGGGCGCGGCCCGCGGCCCCTGCGGCCTCTGCGGCGCGGCGCGGCCGCCGAGCCCGCGCCCGGGCGGCGGCGGCGCGGAGCCCGGCGGCGCCGCAGGGGCGGCGGCGCGGGAGGGCGGGTGGAAGGGCCAGTCCCTTAAGCATCGCTCGGACGTGTGGATGTTTCCTTCGGCGAGGACCATCGAGGAGCATCCTGGATCACTTTTGGCGAGAAAGCCACGCACGAGACCGAAAAAAAAGCACAGGGAATGGACGTCCGAGCGATGCCCAGGTCCCAGACCTGACCGCGCCGCAGCAAAAATCCGGGCGGGAGGTTTTGGGCCATGTTCGGCCCCCGGGGGCCCTCGCCGGGCCTCGGGACTGTCAAAGAACGGCTCAGGATGAGAAACCGGTCCTGGGGAAAGGGTCGGGACTGCTGGGGACGCCGTCCTGAAAAAATCAGGACGTCGCACGATTGGGGAGCCTCTGAGCGGCGAAGGTGTCGGGGCTGCAGAGACGGGGGTCAGGGCAGACCGGGGGGTCTCCCAGAGCGCTGGGGCTTGCAGGAGCCTGGGGGTGCACTGACCCGGGCTTGGGTACAGGGTCGGGCCGGACGAAAGGGGGGGATCGGGAAAGGGGGGGCTACGAAATCTGCTGAATGCAGCTGATTTCGGCCCCACCGAGGCGCCCATTTCTCGATACATGGGCGCCTCCCGGCGCCGGGAGGCGCCAGGAAAATCAGCTACGTGAGCTGATTCTCACCCCCCCCTTTGCTATCCCCCCCTTTCGCCCGGCCCGACAGGATCATGCAGGATCCTGAGGGATCCTATAAGGCGTGACTGACCCGGGTCTGGACTGACCCGGGTCAGTAGATCCCCGAAGAAAGAGTCAACGCGTATAGTAAGGATGCGCGGTAAGGATGCAAGGGCTTGGGATGGCCATGTGTAGACGTTTTTCGGACGAGGCCGGCCAGCGAAGGTCGCTGACGAGGGGCCAGAGGAGCAAGGATGCAAGGGGAACCTTGGAAGGTTGCTCATCCTTGCTATGCTCAGGAGAGGAAAAAACACACAGACACAATTAATCGGCGACTCCCAGAAAATATAGGAAAATATGGGAAGTGGGGGGCAAGACAAAAATCCAGAAAATCTGTGAAAATATGGGGAATATTTTTATTTGTGTGTATTTATTTGTGTGTCCCAGTTCCCCTTCATATGCGGGTTGACTGTATCCCTATCCGCGCCCTCGCGGTCTGGGTTCCAGGGCGCGACCCCGTGGATGCGCGGGCGCACGGGCGCCCCGTATCCGCGGGGCTGCGGCCCAGGGGCCCGGCCCGCGAGGCCTCGGATACGAATATGTTTCAGGAGAGGAAAAAACACACAGACAATTAATTTTCGATTCCCCAGAAAATATGGGAAAATATGGGAAGAGGGGGGGGGAAGGCAGAAACCCAGAAAATGTGTGTCCTGGGGCCCCTGAAATGTTCTTCGCCCACGAGGTACGATCGAAGCGTGACGGACGTCATCAATTGGTGCGCAGAGCAACGGCAGCGCCTGCCCATGTTTTGGCCCAGTTCGCTGTCGGCGTCGCCGCGGACGTTGATAATTACACGAGGCCGCCTGCGCAACAGCGGCCGCTGTCGGTTTCGGATCAGGTTGAGCATCGGACCAATTTTTGTCCGCACCCATTCTGAGCGTTCCAATCGGGGGAACGTAAGACTCGAGTAAGCCAGAACTCGGGTTTGCCGACTTGTTTCTGACGAGCGCGTCCTGGATTTTGACGGTCCCGTTTTCGTGGGATGTCTGCAGCGGGAGCCTGCCTCAAATTTCAGATTGGGCCTCGCCATTTTTATGATGGCCCCCGCGAGGCCAGCCCGAGTCCCCCGTACCCGAGTCTTACGTCTCCCCGATCCAAAAAGAGGCGTCCTCTGAGGTCTGGTCGTCGCCTTCTGCTCGCACCAGGAGGGGGCCCCCGATGTGCCCCGCGTCCCGCGTCGTGACAAAGAGAGCACGGCAAGAGGTTTGTGGCCGTCGCCGCCCTGGCCGGGCCCCGGGAGCGTCGACAAAAACGACTCTGAGGAGCTGGTCCCGGGGAATTCGAGCAGGGGATCGACTTCAGAGTTGAGGTACCCCAGCATTTGTTTTTTCATGTTGAAGCTATAGACGAACACGTCTAATTCTCACAGGTCTAGCAAAGTTCTACGCATTGTCCATTGATTCGAAGCGAGAAATCAAGGTTGGGGTAGATCAAGTCTGTAGTCGATCCCTCACTCGAGGGATGGGTCGAGACCTCCGGGGGTCGACGTTGTGACAAGATCGCGACGTCGGGGGCCTGGGGGTGTCCGGTCGATGCCCTCCTCCATCCCAGCCCGAGAAGTGCAGCAGAGAGGCTGGATCCAGAGCTTCGGTTGTCGTTTTGTTCGCGATGTCGGATCGCAGAACCTCTTGTACCCAGAAGGCCCACTTCCCCCCCCCCCCCGCCGGCCTCCTGCTTCTCCCTGCTCCATGCTGCCTGTCTCTGGATCCCAGCCGCCTCCCCTTCCTCGTCTCTCCCTTTGCTCTCTCTCTCTCCTCGGCTGCTCCTCTCCATACCTACCTGCCTGCCTCGCTCTCTCCTCCATGCTCCCTTACGTCCATGCCTCGTTTCCCTCCCTCTCCCTACATCTACGATTTCCCCATCCCTCCTCGTGAGCGCCCGTCCCTACCTCGTCGTCTGTTTTCTTCTCGTATTACATTTTTTCCTGATGGAGAAATCTGTTAGTGCATTCGTGGACATAGGGGGAGGTCACTCGAAGGAGGGGGAAACTTGACCACCGTCGGTGCAGCCAGGGATCCCTCAAATGCACCCCCGCTCTGAGCCCCAGGGTGGGGAGGACCTCCATTGGTCCAGAGGGCGCCAACCACTTGCACTGCGGGATGGCGGCGTGGTGGTAGCAAGGAGGAGTAGGAGCAGGAGGAGGAGCAGGAGGAAGAGGAGGAGGAGGACGAGAGAGAGAGGGAGAGAGCAGGACGAAGACGGCAGAGGACAGCAGACGCCGCAGCAGCAAGATCAGGAAGACGAGGAGGAGGAGGAGGAGGAGGAGGAGGAGGAGGAGGAGGAGCAGGAGGAGGAGGAGGAGGAGCGTGATGATGAGGACGTGGAGGAGGGTTGGGAGGGAGGAGCTGGAGCGCAAGGAGGAGGAGGAGGACGACGACGATGACGAGGAGGAGGAGCAGAGGGGGGAGGAGGATGAGGATGAGGAGGAGGAGGAGGAGGACCAGTGTAAACCCAAGAGTCATCAACGATGTTGGAGTAAACTCTCCCTCCAAGCTCCCTCTTCATGGGCCCCTACAACGATTCATTTCCATTGGTGGAACTGCCTCGTTGGAAGACACCCGTCTGAAGACCCTAAAGCATCCCAAAACATTGTGCTCTGGATTCCAACGCCACGGATCAACCTGACGTTTGCGTCGTGACGATCCTGCATCATACCCGCATAACCGTGAATCCATCCAACACACAATTTCTGGTACGTTGATGGTGGGAGTACGTGAAACTCTCTTGACTTGAGTAAACGGATGTGCGCGGCGCTAAGGCGAGAGCCACATGTTGAAAAGGAACCGCCCACAACCCGTGATCCTCTTGCAAGAGTATTGCGAGAGCCACGTGTTGAAAACCACTCGCCCTCAATCCGTGAAACACTTGCAATGTTCTATAACGAATGTGCGCCGCGCTAAGGCGAGAGCCACATTTTGAAAACGACCCGCCCTCAATCCGTGAAGATTTTGCAATTTGCTCAAACGAATGTGCGCCGCGCCAAGGCGAGCGAGAGCCATATTTTGAAGACGGCCTGCCTCCAATCCGTGAAACTCTTGCAAGTGTTGGGCGAAACGCCCGGCCCGCCCTAAAAACTGGCCTCGGGGTGCGACTGGGAGAAGTTGTATATAAATGGGGTGCGACAAGAATATGGAATGGAGGAGGCGGAGGAGGAGAAGGAGGACGAGCAGGTGGTGGAGGAGGAGAAGGAGGAGGAGCGACAGGAGGAGCGGCAGGAGGAGCATCAGCAGCTGCATCAGGGAGCAGGACGGCTGGGACGCTCGCTGAGGAGTGTGCCCAGGAGGCTTCAGACTGGGGCGGCGGTGATATCCATGGCCAATACACGGTTGGAGCCCGATCGGCTTCTGAACCTTCGGTTCCTGATCTTGGGGTTCCCTATCCGATGCCCTCACCGTAGGTAGAAGGGGAAGGGGAAGCACGATGAGCAGGAGGAGGCACGGGGCGGCGCGTTCGGGGTGGGTGGGGGGGGGGCCTGCGTGCACTTCTGACGACCAGCGAGTCGCTCTTCCCTCGAGGACTGCGCCTCGGCTGGGCCCCGGGCTGGCAGATCGGTCCACCTTCTGAGTCTGTAGCGTGAGCCGCCAGAGTTTTGTCCGACCAGGGCTTCTCTTGCTCCTCTGTTGCTCCATTTGTTGCGCCTCCTAAGGGCCTGAGCCGCCGGAACTTGCTGTCCAACGCTTATCCTGCGCCTCTTGTGCTCTATTGCCTCCTGCCGCTTCTTGGGCACAGGATGGCATCCGTCGCGCAGTGCCCAAGCACGTCAACTTGCTCACCTGTGCGTTTCACTCAATTATTCCTTCGTGTGGCTCTGTCTATGGCCGAATCGGTTTCCCAGTGATGACGATTTGTCCGTCTTGGTCACTAGGATCGGTTGCCAAAACCCGTACGTGGTTGTGCCCAATCATCACATGTCCAGCAAGGCGCACTTGTTTGGCATCAGCCTTAGACGTTTTCGTATTAGCAGGTGACAGATCCTACATTCGCCCATGTCTCATTAGGGCTGCTGCGGCTGTCGGCCTCCAGATTTCGAGGCAACTCGGGAACAGCTTGAGGAGGTCGGTGTTCAGAGCTGGTAGCGATTACCCGTCCGACGCCCGCGCGAGGTGAAGTCTAAAATCAAGTCAAACCCCATCAGATCATGGCGGGCCACCATCAAGCCTTTTTGGTTGCAGAGCAAGTTTGTATCTGGGGCATATCGGTTGCGCAGCCGGTCATGACATTCATGGATGCATAAATTTCGAAACGACAACTTGTAACATGTGACCATGCGATGCGTTCTATGTGTAAATGTGAGTGAAAGTTTACGCATTCGTTTCAATCACGGTCGTGTTGATTTCACGATTCGTGTTTCTTTAATTTCTCAAGCGTCGTCGCCGTCGTCGTCCTCTTTGGCGTCGTCGTCGATTCCGTCGTCGTTGTCGCCGTGGTCGTCCTTCCTCCTCCCTCGTCGTCGTCGTCGTCCGTCGTCGGCGTCTCGTCGTCGTCCCTCCTATTTCGCCGCCGTCGTCGTCGTCGTCTTCTTCGTCGTCGTCATCGTCGTCGTCATCGTCGTCGTCGTCGGCGTCGTCGTCGTTTTCGTCGTCGAAGTCGTCGGAGTCGTCGTCGGTGTCGTCGTAGTCGTCGGCGTCGTCGTCGTCGCTGTCGTCGTCGGCGTCGGTGTCGCTGCCAAGTGCCATTTGGTACCTACCGTGACGGTCTTACGAGGTCTTGCGACCAAGTTGCAGGTGGGAGGGTGGGACGTTTGCACGAGCAGTGGGGAGGACAGGTTCAAGACAGTCAAAGTAGCTTGCACCCCGTAGACTTCACCGCGCAGGTTCTCTTGCCCTGAGGACAAAATATGGACTACCACTCTCTGGAGGCTGTTATCGGGCTGGCTTTCCATAATGATGTCTCGCATTTATGTTGCACGACCTTTCATTCAAATGACAAGGTACTATCATTCGCAGCCGATCCGTATCGACCTCCCCCATTGTCGTCCTCGTCAAATAAGCCATGCGGGGCACGCGTGGATCTCACACGCTGCGTGCTGCAAGAATCCGTGCCGAAGCACACCGTGCGGGGCCACAGGCGCGCGCGCACGCCAGCAAAACTCTCCCACTCGACAGCCAGCGGTGTTCACAGATTGCGAAGGCCTTACGGCCCGTGCCGCCGACCCTGAAGGGGGGACGACACCGACGGCGGCGGCGGCGGCGGCGACGGCGACGCCGACGCGGGCCAGAGTCATCCGGGATGCTTCTTGGGGTCTCTTGGGAAAGCTATCCGGGGGCTTCTGGGGAGGAATTTTGAAGGTCCCGCGGGAGCCTCTGGGGAGCCTCTCGAGAGCCTCTTGGGGGCCTCTTCGGGCTTCCTGGGTGCCTCTTGTGGGCCTCTTGGGGCGTTTTGGGAACCTCTTGGGCAGGACCTGCCGAACTTTTGTGTTTCTCTTTGCCTGTTCGTGGATGTCTAGGCGCTCACACTCATCGCAACCATAAGAAGCCATTGATTGTTGCGCGATACTGTTCAATGAAACAATGCGCACAACACGCGCGCGCACATGTCGAAGACACCTCCAACCCTGCCAACGATCACCATGCAGGCGACAAGTGCGCGTCTCCGCGCGCATGTCGACAAAGCACTGCAACACCATCTGTTGGTCCTGGCGCATCAAAGACCAACTCGTTTGTCATTCAGATCTGTGTCAGAGTTTACGCGCGCGCGCTTCCTGAGCAGGTGCAGTGCAGCGAGGAGGGTGAGCGAGAGGGAGGATGAGCTGAGGTGGAGATGAGGAGCGATGAGGGTTAGTGGGGAGGAGGACAAGGATGAGCGAGGTCTTCCTTGGTTCGGGGTTACTGACAGAGAGTTTCCGGGATCCTGGTCGGAGGCTCCTGGGAGGGGCCCTCCCTCCCCCTCGTCGTCGTCGCCCTCCCTCCCCCTCGTTGTGCACTGTGCCCACGGGGGGTCTCGCGCGGAACCACAGCGTATCCTGTGCTCTGCCCCCCCCCGCCGCCTTTCTGGACGCGTGTCGGCACCTCGCCCCGCCCAGCCCCGCCCCCAACCTCCCGCTCTTCCTTTCTTTGTCGCGGCCGGCGCTCGGCCTCAATGTTGTGGTGCCCATGGAGTTGAGCTTAGAGGGAGGTGGTCAGGTGGTAAGGCGTCGTATTTGGGCATTTCCCTTCTCCCTGGCGCGCGGAGCGTGCCAAAGCGAGCGGCTGTGTTCCGCCTATGAGGACGGCGCCTTTGGGCCCCTGGCCCGGCACAGCCGGCAAAATGCAGAACGCGGAAGCACAGTTAGGCCGACCAGTATCAGCGAGCCAGAAGCGTACGGAGGAGAGGAGGAGAAAGTAAAAGGGGAGAAGGAGCTCAGAGCACCCGAATGTACACAGCGATGGCTCCGCGTTGCTCCCAGGTAGGCTCTACTGCCCGGCGAAGAGTGGAGAGGAGGGGAGAACCAGGCTGACGAGGACGATTGCGCAGGCGAGAAGCCCGGGCCAGCAGGGCGGGCGGGCAGGCAGAAGGGGGGCCGGGCGGAGACAGCAGGCAGGGAGCAGGAGGAAAGGGAGGGAGGCAAGGAAGAGGATGCTGAGAGGAGAAACAACCTGTTGCCGGCGGCGCTGCTTGGGGCCAGCGGTGTGGTGCCATATTCGCTGGTTCGGAATCGACCCCCCGTGGTCATGCATCTCCTACCTCCGCCTGGGGCTCAGGGTTTGGCCTCCCGTCGCCAGGGAGGGTGGCGGTAGCCTAACAAGTACCTATGCCTGGGAGCCTTCCGCAAGACGGCGTGCAAACTGCTGCAATGCCGACTCCGACCGACCGACGACCCTCTGCCTCCCGCCCGCCCCACGGGCCAGGGCCCGGGCCGCCGCTGTCCAAGTCCGCATCGCTCCCGCTGCTGGCGGAGCTGCCCTTCGCCGACTCCGATGTCGACTTCGCGCCCGCGCCCCCGTGCACGGCGCGCGGGCCGCCGACGAGCCACAGCGGGATGCAGGAGCATCGCCGTCGCCTTTGTCGTCGTCCTCCTCCCGATCCTCGTCGTCCTTCCTCCCTCCCACCCTCTCCTGTCCTCCTCCTCTCACGCACACTCGTCCTCCTCGTCCTCCTCCTCCTGCTCCTCCTCCTCCTCCTCCTCCTCCTCCTCCCCCTCCTCCTCCTCCTTCCGTAGCCATATTGGCTCAAGATGGCACGCCGTCGCGAGCGCAGCGTGGATACCGCTAGTCCGCGGCCAGTTCCCACCATTTCGCTGCCACACCCAGAGACGAGCTGCCGTCCACTCCTGCTGATTGTCCTGGCGTTGCAGGCCGCCATACATATCGCTCTGAACCTTGCGCCGAACATCCACATCCTCGCGCCCCGTGCCGAGTCTCCATACCCTCACATCGAGCTTTGTGCCGGGAATCCATATCGCCCCATCGTGTGCCGCTCCGTGCCAGTCAACAAAAATCAGACAAGTACGCAGTGGTTTCGTAGTGGACCTGGCCTGTGGCGAATCGCCGAACAGCAACCCCCATGCCAGTTGTCTGTATTTCAACATCATGTCCGCCGTATCCTCCGACAGGGATGACCTCTCCAACGGCTCCACGTCCCGCAGCCGCCCAGAGAATCGACACCATCGCCGCAAAAATCCTCGCCGTGACGAACGACGTCATGATGACCGCCAGCATCGAAAAGAAGAGCCCCGCAGAGATGGCCGACGCACTGCTCGCGACCACCTCGAACACGACGGCCATGCAGGATTCAGCAGTCAAGGCCCTGCAGGTGCTCCACAACCGCAGATCCGTGCTGCAGGACGGAGTACTGCACGCCCGCCGCCGACCCCTACCCGCAGGACAGCCTGATCGGGAGGAAGTGCCGTTCCCGAAGCCCCCGCCGTGGCCATGGAAGAGGACACTAAGCCACCGCCTGGTCCTGCTAAGCATACTTCCCTTTCGGGCGCCGCTGACCCATCGCCCAGCTGGACCCCGCTGCCGCCGCACAACTTGCACGCGACATTGAACTGGCCCCCACCTTCGCATATCAACCCGACGCAGTACCAGCCACTCCAATCGTTGGCCACGCCACCCCTGGATCTGAACACGAACCACATCATACACAACCTGAACGACATGGGCCACTTCCTGGGACACCCGAAGACCTAGACGTCGCCTTCCGTGAACTTATGCAGCGCCAAGTTGCTAGTGCCGCCACCCCGCTGTCAAGCGCAAACCGGTCAGCTTCTCGCCGGATCTCGTGACAGTTTCCGCCATCTCGCACAGCAGCAAGTTACTGCCACTGACCGCCGGGTCGACGTACCACGGGACGAAGCCGCCCGCGCCTGCAGAGAACAAGACCGTCAAGCTGCTGAGCACCAGCGCATGTGGCAACAGATCGACCAGATGCGCGACACCCTGGCCCTTGCTGAAGCGCAGACACCGATCGCGGACCTCAGCCGCCTCGCCGAGCGGGACCGCCAGCCTGATCACACCCTCTTCTCTGTGGGTTGCCAGCGCCCCATCGTGCCGAGCGTCTTGCTCAACGACCTCCAGGGATGGATCGCAGAAGCCAATCTGCAATCGAACCGTGTGGAACTATTGGGAGATGGCGAGCCTTCCCGACGTTTCCTACAAGTCAAAGGAGAACGCTGTCGCAGTGCCCCGAGCCATGGCTCTCTCACGCGCCATGCGCAATTCGGCCAGGCACCGGGGGCGTTGTACCTCCACCGATACCACGGGCCAGCCAGTCGACATCGATATCAATCCTGCCAAGTCCTCCAATCAGATCAGAACGGAAGTCCAGACCCAGAAGCTCCTTCTATTCACGCAGCCAGCACCAGTGGAGAGCCTTCCGCACCAAGGGGGAGATCCACTGCAACTCCATGCCCATCATCAAAATCATCACCCGCGGCCAGAACGACCCCTCCATCCTCCAGTGGAACGAGCAAGCCTTCGACCACCCTCAGTACCAGTCCATCGACCGCGGCAACAGCCTCACCCCCTTCCCGGCGCTCTTCGCTGACACGGAGGCAGCTATGCGGCGCTCCGAACCACCGCTGGGACCCCGGGCAATTTGACGCCGCCACGGAGCCGACCATTGTCGCCACATGGAACGCGCGAGCACTCATGCGCTACAAGGGCAGGCCCCGCCGTCGCAAACAATCTGCCCCCGCTAAGTACATGAGGCGCAAGTGCGTGATCACGCTCCTGGAGGTCCATGGCTCCGAAGCACTGCTCCGCACGTGGGTCGACGCGCAGCCTCACCCAAGACGAAGTCTATCTCCCGGCGTTCCGCAGCACCGACGGCGACAACTCCACGGGAGGCGCGGCCACGCTTGTTCCGTGGTTCTCGCCGGTGGAGCTGGAACAGCTCCAGCCGCATCAGACCCCACTCGACCACGTCGAAATCGTTCCTGGGCGCGCCCAGCAGCTCACGAGCACGCGCGCCGTCACGCACGCCACCACGGTTATCATGAACGTCCACAACCACGACATCGCGGTTGACGACCGCCGCAAAAAAAACAGCAGGCATGGGAGCTCAACCGCACGTGGGCGCAGGCGAACTACCACGCGCGCGCATTCGTTGCGATCGGCGACTTTCACGTAGCCAGTCGCCCACCACAGAGCTTCGTCCAACCGCGGCCGCAGGGGCCGCGCCTTGGCCTCGATAGCAGCACGCGCCGGCGGCAGCCGTTCTGGAGAGCCCTGTTTGATTCAATGCTTGGGATCGAGACCGACCTCCCGACGCGCTTCAATCGCTCGGATTACGCCGCTTCCACCGTCGACCGCATCCTCATCAGCCCCCCCTCGCGCGCCACGACCGAGCTCACCATCGACGCGAAGGTTACACGCGATGCGACACTACTTTCGGACGACCGCCTCAGTGACCACGCAGCTGATTCGCGGCGACTGGGTTCGACAGACCACCGGTGACGCCAACAAAACGGGCCTCATTGCTGGGGGCGCCCTCGCTGCCCGCTCCATCTCCAGAGCCATTTGGCGCCGAGGTCTTCAACTCGCTCGCCGCGTCGCCGCCGTCGCCGCCCTGGGCGCCAAGTACCTCTCGATCGACAATGGCACCATCACGCTCCGCGACCCCATCGCCATCGCCAGCCAGGCCGCGCAGCTGCGCCGCGACTTCGAGGCCAGGCAACTCTCTCTTACCCAGCAGGCAGCTCGGCGCCCCCAGGGGCAAGAAGGAGCGTTGCCACCAGAGAAGCCACGGTTCATCATGCGGCCCACCCAACGTCGGGCCCTTCTCTGGGCCCCCTGGAAACGCCGCCTCGTCATCCAAGGAATCAAGATCACAGGCCCTGATGGGCCCCAGACCGCTAGAGAGAGAGCAGCTCCATCGCAGCTGCTCTACGCACACACCGGCGGCCCATCGGAGGCGGCGCGCGCGGACATTGCCGAGGATACCAACTACATCCACACGCGCATGCCGAAGGGCGACCTCCTCGACATCGGGGCGCCTGCCAAGCCGCAGATCGAGGCCCCCTCTGCCCCAGGGCCCCACTCTCTGCCGCATGCCGCCTGGCTCGCGCACGACGCCTCGCTCGACATGCCCGAGGACCTCTCATACTTCCTCTGCTCGGGCCAGTACTACACCCGTGATCTGAATGACTCCGATTTCGCCTGCCCGCCGATGGGCGATACTCCACGGGGCGAGCTCGCCGCGGACAGGGCGCCCGAGGACACGCGCCCCTTCTCGCTGAAAAAAACACGGACATCAAAGCTATCGCAGGCGCCGCTAACCACACGCCCAAGGGCGCCGTGTCAGAGCACACCCATACCGCCCAGCAGGGCTTCGTCCAGGGGCGCATTTTCACCGGGCACATCGTCCGCTTCGACGCCGAGATGCGCCGTGCTGGGCGGCTACCAGGCGCTCTTGCATGCAAACCCACCTTCGCCAGCTTAGACTTCTCAGCGGCCTTCCCGCCCCTGGGGCGGGACTGGCTCTTCGTCGCGCTCGGGCACGTTGGCCTCCCGCACGGCATCCCGAACCTCTACCAAGCCATGTGCTTCGCGCCCTCCAGCTACATCAAGGTCGACGGCGTGCGCCACGACATGTTCGCGATAGGCTCTGGAGTGGCGCAGGGCTGCCGCGCGTCGTGCTCTGCTTGGGCGATAGCCACGGATCCGATCACCCGCCACCTCGCGTCGTTTGAGGGGGGCTCGAACGGCGCGCCGATCCCCGACATTGGCTACCTGGGTGCATGAGCCGACGACATCGGCCTGCG
This sequence comes from Prorocentrum cordatum, assembly GCA_963575745.1. Taxonomy (NCBI): domain Eukaryota; class Dinophyceae; order Prorocentrales; family Prorocentraceae; genus Prorocentrum; species Prorocentrum cordatum. Next base: position 319,635 of record CAUYUJ010020282.1, read on the forward strand.
AACGCACTCGCGCGACGCGCCACGCCAAGTGACCGCCCCGTTTGCCGCTGCGGGGGAGATCGCGCTCCACCCTTTGAAACGCCGCAAATGTTTTCTCGCGCCTCTCTGGCCTGCCGCGCCCCCCAGCCACCATTGCCGCCGCGCGAGCGCCCCTGGTCGAACTCGGACCCCAATGGTGCGGTTTCTCGGTCGCCGGGCGAGCTAAGTACCTGGGCACTTCTCTCGGACCCGAGGCCTCATTGGCTTGCCAATGGCTCGCCCCTGGGCAAAAATGGTGGCAGCGGGTTAAGTTGCTTCAGCTCGCGCAGAGCGGCAGCAACGCAGCTGTTCGCTTATCCAACAAATCAGCGCTGTCTCCTCTGAGCTCTGTTTCGCAGTTCTTCCCCCTTGAGACTCCATCGCTCGGCGTGAACGGCATATGTTCCACAGGATGATTGGCGCGCCGCCGTGCTCTTTTCGCAAAGTTGACCTGGTCGCCATGGCGGGTTGGCGCCCGCCGCCTGTCCTTCAATCCGCTCAAATTCTAGTTGCTGCTTCGGCTGCACTTTCTGCGGCAGTCACTCTCGCGGGCGCCCGGGAGCTTTACGCCGATCGCCTCGCTGACCTATCGTGGGAAGAAACAACGCTACAGAACGCTCCACGCTGGCAGGCTGGTTCATGGTCATCGCCACTCTGGTCTTCTCAGACAGCCATCGCACAGTGCTACCGCTCGCTCATGCGCCGCGAATCCCAGTCGCCATTCTCTAGCCAGTCCATTGCTACTGCCGCCCGCGCCGCTCACAGTGGGCAGAGAGATGCGGCAGCTACGATCCCGCCCTGCCGCCCAAGTTCCAACGCATCCATACAGTCAAGCTACGCCACCAGACTTTCAGTTTGCCTTTCGCGGTCACGCTTGTCAAGCGCCTCCTCGTCCAGGGCCTACAAGCTCCCTTGGAATTTGGAGAACTACAGAAGCGCTGGGAGGCGCTGACCGACGCGCTTCAGCAGATGCGACCGAGCTGGCGCTGGGCTACGTACAAGACCCTCAGCAGTGGTTGGACTACCACGGCTAGGATGGACATCTTTCAGAAGCGCAAGTGCGCGTTCGGATGCACGGACGCACCTGACTCATTTCCGCTCTACCTCTCCTGCCCCGCCCTTTCGAATCTCCTCTGGATTCCTGATCCCCCCCTCATCCAAGCAATGCTGACGGCATGGGGGCTGGGCCCTGCCGCAGCGTGCGCAGCTGTCCCCACCAGCCCTATGTCCTTGCCAGCCACGTTCTCGAGGATCGTACTGGCATTCCATATCTACATTAAAATGAAATCCGCTGCCAGCGCGCGCACTGCAGCTGTCTCGCAAGCAGACCTGGTCGCATCGCGCCGCGCAGCACTTGCATTACTATACAGGCAGAAGCGCTAGGCCAGAGCACTGCGGCAGAGGCTAACTCATTTGCTTTCTTCTCGTTCGTGCTCGTGTCCGCGTGCCCTCTTCGTTTCTCAGGGTACCCATCTTCCTCCTCCTCCTCCTCCCCCTCCTCCTCCTCCTCCTCCTTCTCCTCCTCCTCCTCCTCCTCCTCCTCCTCCCCCTCGTGAGGAGATGCGGATTGTTCCATGGACTCTCTTGCCCCTGGACGGGCTTCGTCTTCGTCTCGTGCTCCTGGCCGCCCTCTCTTTCTCTTGGGGTCATGTGCTCCTCCTCCTCCCTGTCCTCCATCCATGCCCATACCAAAAAACTCCTCCCTGTCGCACCCCCTGGCGTGTCTGTATAAGGCGGGCCGGGCATTCTGCTTATGAGTTTTCTTCACCGGTGTTGATCCTGAACCTTGCGATTTGCAATGAAGGCCGCCGCCGCCGTCGTCGTCGTCGTCGCCCGCCCAGGGGGCGGGGACAAACCCCTGGGGGCCCCGGCTCCGCGCCCGCGGGCACGCCAGACATCGGCCTGGTGCGTGGCTGGGCCAAGCCCTCGGCGACGGAGGGCGGGTCGTTTTCAAAACCGGGCTGTCGCCTCACTACCGCGCGCATTGATGTTCAAAGCATGCAGCAGCTGCATGGATGGAGGGGGATCCGCTTTCACGATGTGGCTCTCGCCGTCGCGCCGAGTGCGTGCGTGGTAACGGCGCACCACAGATTTCAGGATGGAGGGCCGATTCCTAGGGTTGTAGTACCAGGATGTATGTTCTGGCGCGGCTCAGGATTTCCACGACGCAAGTGTCATGTTAACCCGCGGTGTTGAAGTGCCAGGAATTGCGTTCTGGGAAGATTTAGGATTACCAGGTCACAACAGTCATGTTGATTCGCGGTGTTGCATTCCCAGGAGAGGTGTTCTGGCGCGATTAAAGAGTGTCAGGAAGCAACAGTCACGTTTGTTCGCGGCGTTGAAGTCCCATGAAAGGAGTTTCGGCATCGTGGAGGATTATCAGACGATTGTTCTTATATGTGCCCCTTTCCTATAATGAAAAAATGCATGGCTGGAGGGACCTCTGGAAAGGGAACTCGGAGGGGGTCTTATTTGCAACGTCGTTGATGCGTCTTGGGTCGACACTGGCCCTCCTCGTCCTCCTCCTTCTCCTCCCCTCTCCTCCTACCAGTCTGCGAGTTGGGATGCGCCCAGACTGGTGGGTGTTCCCCATTCGGAGTTCCGAGCCGTAATCGTGACACATCCGAGGGACTGTTCAAGGGCGGCCCGCCAGTTTTGTCAGTGATCTTTCCCTCTACTCCTCAACCTCAACCTCCTCCCCCTCCTGCTTTCCACCTCCTCCTCGGTGACCCGGTGATGCGGACGGTGTCGAACGATCGCCCCGATGCTCTCGGCCCCCCCTGGTCGATGGGAGGGGTAAACGATAGCAAGAGGTAATCAGAGACAGACATGAATGAACACGGCAATGACAGTGAAGCACCTCGGGAGGAGAGGAGGAGAGGGTGAGGAGTTGGTGGCGCCTGCCTTGGCCGGCGTTGTGCGAGTGCGGGGGTGGCCCGAGCTTGGTCCCCAGCCCTCCTGGGGGAAGGTGAATTCACAAAACCCATCTCGGCGCGCCTCTCCTTGACTGGGGGCCCACAACCTGCCACTCCTGCCCGAAGTCCGAGGTGAGGCGAAGACGGATGCAATGCTCCCAGATGCCGCGCGGCAGTCGCGGCGGAGGGGCTGGTGTGGATGGGGGGCGGGTAAGGCGCTGGAGCGCTGTGGACAGAAGAAGGTGGCGGCAAGGCTTCCACCTCCTCCTCCTCCTCCTCCTCCTCCTGCTCCTCCTCCTCCTCCTGCTCCTCCTGCTCCTCCTGCTCCTCCTCCTATTCTCGTCCTCCCCTTCCTCGCCCATCTCCGCGGCGATTGGGGCGTGGACGGCCGCGGGCTCAGAAGCGGGCGGAGCCTGCCCGCCAGCGGTTCCCGAGGACGGCCGCACGGCGCTCGGCGTATATACACGCCACTCGGCTCGAGGGCTCCGCGGACCCAGACGTCGGACGTCTCGAGAGGAATCGGAGCGGAGCTGTGTTTCATAGGTTTCGAACTCTCTGGGGCCCTGGAGGGGCCTCGGGACCGTCAACAAGACAGCTCGGGGTGGAAAGGGCCGTCAACAGAGCAGCTCGGGATAGGTGGGGAAGTGATCGAGAGGTCGGGGGCCGGAGTTTCGAACAACATCGAGGCGCCGGCTGTCCGGGGACGGGACCAGAGCGGCCTCGGCTTAGCCGAGCCGAGCTGCGGGACGCCCTCCGCCGACCCGACCTCAGACAGCTCCGGCGGCGAGCCTCACGGGCGGCCCCCGCGCGCGCGCGTTTTGCTCCACGGCCGAGGCGCTGAGATGATGGCCGGCTCGGGCTCCCGCCTCCTCCTCCTCCTCCTCCTCCTCCTCCTCCTCCTCCTCCTCCACACAGTGCAGCAATGGACGAGTTCAAGCTCGCGATCGGCACAGCCTTTTTGGGTTGTTTGTCAGCGCTCTGGGTGAGGCGGCGATGTGAGGGCAGGTCTGCCTTCCACGAGCCGTTCTTCCTCGAGCCTCCCCCACCGTGGCCCAGGGCTGGAGCCGCGGCCTGGGGAGCCCCTTCCCGCTGCCCCTCGGGCGTCGCCGCGGAGGTTGTCTCGCTTTGAGGCGGGAGTCTGGCGGCAAGAGGCCGCCTTGCAACCGCGCCCGCTGCCGGTTTTGGGGGGCCTCCTCCGCTGCCCTCTCCTCCTCCTCCTCCCCCTCCTTATCCTCCTCCTCGTCGTCGTCCTCCTCCTCCTCCTCCTCCTCCTCACCCCGTGCGTTCTACTCCGTGCCCGTTCTGGGCTTGCCACCTCGTGGCCCAGGGCCGGCGCCCTGGCCTGAGGAGCCCCGCTCGTGGCCTCTCGTGTCGCTCCTCCGTGCTTGGGCATCGCTCGCCTGGGCAGCGCTCGGGCGTGTGCATCTGTTTCCCTCGGCGAGGACCACCGCGTCCGAGGAGCAGCTGGACTCACCTGGCGACCCAGACAGACGCACGGGCTCGCAGAGCGCACGGGGAATGCACGCCCGAGCGAATGGCGAGCTCGTGGCGCTCCTCCAGGGCACCTCGCGGTGGCCGCGCCGCTGCCGGCGCTCGAGGCGCGGAAAGGCGACGACGGCGAGCCGCGCCGCCGGAGGGCGCCGGCGGCAGCGTTCGGCCGCGCGCTGCGCTCCGCAGGCGCCGGGGGGGGGCCTCTGGGAGAGTCGCTCGGAGGGCCTCCCTGCGGCGTCGTGTCGGGGGCCTAAGGACGAGGCCAGGACTGTGGGGGACGATCAGTGGAGAGGAGGCATGTTGCCAAATAATTTCCAGATGTCTAAAACATGTGTTAAGCATGCTTCGAACATGTAAAAAATATGCTTAGGACATTGTTCCGACATTTTAAGCACATTTCAAATGCAATGGTTCTCGAGCGCGAAAGATACCCGTACCCTTACCTAGACAGGGTGGCAAGGGGCCGGGGGGGCGGTTCGTCGCAGCTGACGGCGGCTGCACAAGTGTAGAAACGACAGCCGATAGAGCATTGCAGACCGCTGTGTTCTCGGGGCGCACGTTAGCACCGATCACACGTGCGTTCGAATCGGCGGAGCGCCCGACCCTGCGTTGGTTGTTGTCGACGTAGACCAGCTACTGCGGAGGCGCGCCCCCGGACACACATCCGGGCGTTGAGGAGTCAACGCGCACTCGGGGGCGCATGCGAACAACTCTGGCGCGAACGTCATTGCGCGACAACCGCCCTATCGCGAATTGCTCGATGCAGAGACATCGCGAATCTGTGCCCTGGGCGAGGTCGCCAGAGGCCGCCCCCCTTGGACGGCCGTCTGCGGATCACCCCAGCTAAGTACGGTTGCCCCATGAAAACCCCCAAAAAACATACCCGTACCTAGCCGGGGTGCCGCAGCTCACCCCAGCTAGGTCCGGGTATGTTTCGGTGGTTTCAGGCAGGTCCCCGTACCTAGCCGAGGTGGCGGCAGGCCCAAAACGCTCTCGAGCACATATCATGCCCCCCAGAGCCCGTCCCCGACGTGGCCGCTGCGGCCCCCTGGGGGCGCGACATTGCAACGTCGTTCCTCAGGGCAGGCCCAGACGCATTGGTTGCCAGGATAGCGAGGAAATGCAACTCTTTATCGATTGGGACAGGCGCCGCCACATATGGGCGGCTTTGAACCGCGCACGCACCACGATGCCCCGAGACGTCCCTAACAAAAACCAGCGCTTGTTGCTGCAATCAGACACCCAACCATCGAGCGCGCCGTTGCGTCTTGACGCGCGGATGCTGCACTGGCGCGCGCGGGGCAAGCTGACCGGGCACAATAGCAAGCGCCCAGTCCCCCGGACGGCCCATCTCACCTTGGCTGGCCCCGGGTACGGGTATCTTTCGGACCAATGAATGGTAGGACTGTTAGGGTGTCCATTGTCGTGGCATCCACAAGGCTAGGACATGGGGAAATCCGCTCCAGAGCGTTCTGGAACGCTCTCAGCGCGTTCTGGAGCGCTCTGAGAAGGCCGCGGCGCCCGAGCCATCCTCCAGAGCCGCCAGATGTCAGAGATTCTCGACTTGTCCGTATCCGAGTTCATCCTCGTCCCAGCTTCGTCTTAGGCCTCCTCTCCTGAGCCGTGCAGGCTTCGCCTCGGGGGCGTCTGCGACGCGCCCCGCAGCGCGGCCGCAGGCTGCGCTCCGTCGGCATGGGGGGCCTCCGGGAGAGCCGCTCGGAGGGCCTCCCTGCGACGTCGTCGCGGGGGCCTCCTCCTTCGAGGGGTCCAAGGTGGGGTATGGAGTCGTCAGGGCGAGGTGTCTCCAGCGACGTGAATCTGCCCTATGGGCTCCCCTCCTGTCCTCGGGGCCCCATCCCTCAGGACCCCTATCTCTGAGCCACCGGCTCCCAAGGGCCGTCCAGACGCCGCCTCGGGTCATCGTCCACGCACCTCGGGGGCCATCGCCGGGGCCCGGACCGCGTGCTGCGTTCGGCGGGCAGGCGGCCGCCCGACGAGCCTCTCGGAGGGCCTCCCTGTGGCATCGTCTCGTTGGCCTTTCTGGGCAGTCCCTGGCGCCCGTGATTTGGAGGGCGAAGAACGGTACAGCAGAAGTTTCGCCGCCATCGGGGACCCCCGTCCCACGGCTGCTGGAAAGTTTGCTCCCCCACCTGCGACCGTCGGGGTATAACATTCCCACCCGCCCATGGGACGGGGGCCCCCTGCGGCGGAGAAGTCTACTTTCTATGCCGTTCTCTCTTCGCTAATTCAGTCATGATGGGGCCGCCTCGGGACCGCCTCCGGCCATTTCCGACCCACCTCGGCGTCGCCCTTCCCAGACTTCCGGCGTCTCGAGTTTGTTCGAGACACGGGGCCCCGACCTCCCGACCGCTTCCCTGGGGCTGGTGTTTCACCCCGAGTCGTTTTGTTGACGGTCCCGAGGCCCGGCGAGAGCCCCGGGAGGCCGAAAACGACGCGAACAAATTCCGTCTCGGTTTTCTCGAGACCGCCTCTGGCCGTCTCCGACCCAACCTCGGCGCCGCCCTTGGGGACCTCTCGGGGCCCCTTCGGCCGCCCCGCCTGGCACGCCTCTTGCCGGGCTGGCCGCGCAGCAGCGGGTTCGACCTCGTGCGCGGTGGGGCAGGCGGCCGACGGCGGCGGGGCCAGCCCCCTTAATAAGGATCATGACAAAATCACGACGGGAGGTTTCTGTTCGCTCTTTTCGGCCTCCGGGGGCCCTCGCGGGGCCTCGGGGCCGTCGTAGGGGCCCGCCGGGGGCGCGGGCCGCTCGAGGCGCAGCGCGAGGCCCTCCGCTGCGGAGGCCTTGCGAGCCGACTCTGCCGCCCGGGCCTCGGCGCCAGAGCCGAGGCCGAGCACAGAGAGGTCCGCGCCGAGGAAACAAAAAAATGCCCAACGGAAGGTTCGTGTGCGGCCTCCGGGGGCCCTCGCCAGGCCCTGGCACTGGCAAGAGACAGCTCGGGAGGAAAGCCCGGCCCGGAGGGAAAGTGTCGGGACTTCATGGGGGCCCCGCATGGAGGGAGGAGGAGAGGGAAGGGGTACCAGGTAGGGTGGAAACGAGTGGACGAGGGAAATGAGGAGCAGCAGGGGCAGAGGGTGGGAGAGGGGGAGAGGGTGAATATGGAGGAGGAGGAGGAGGAGGAGGAGGAGGAGGAGGAGTCCCTGTGTGCGTGGACGTCAGCGTTTCTGCTCGAGGTGCCGCTCCCAGCTCAGGGCCCGCTGTCTCGAGCGGGACCTCGTGTGTGCGCGCCCATGGGCCGCCGGGGCAACAAGACGCGGGGCGGACCTCGTGACCCGAGAAGGGGTGCCGCGCCGAGGGCCAAGGCGCCTGGGGCCAAGCGGACGCCGCCGTCGGCGGCCGGTCTTGCGGAGGGGCCGCCCGGCCCGAAGAGTGGCGGGGCCGCGGAGGGGGCGGCAGCGGCCAAGGCGGCTGCACCGGCAGACGCCCTGCCGTGCATGCCCTGGAACAGGTGGCGGGGGAAGCAGAGCGTCGAGGACGCGAAGAAGGAGCACGAGAGTGGGCGGCGGGCCCAGGGGGGGGGAAGCGAGATAGGAAGAAGAGAAAGCGCCATAAACATAAAATGTTGGCGCTCCGCGCGGATTTCTTGGATCTGCGCTGGGGCCCCCTGGCGGCGCCTCCGGCGCCGCCCCTGGCGCGCGGAGCGCGCCAGGGAGGGGGGTCCAACGCAGATCCAAGACATCTGCGCGGAGCGCCAGAAGCTTTTGGCCATGGCGTTGCTACTCTTTCCAGATTCTAGAGCGGGCGCAGGCCTTCTCAGCAGGCGGCGGGGCTCCTCGGAAGCCCTCGCGGCTTCTGAGAAGCTTCGGCAGCCTTCAGAAGGCGCGAGGCTTGAGAAGGCCTGCCCCTTCTCACCTCCCCCCCCTGGCCTCTCCGACGATCAACACACATGTCACGGACAATGTGAACTTGCGGAGGCTCGCGCGGAGTTCTCGGATCGACGCTGGATCCGCCTCCCCGCCGCGTGGAGCGCGCCACCGGCGGCGCCGGAGGCGACGCCAGGAGGGCCTCAACGCCGATCCGAGAAGTCCGCGCGGACCCCCGACGGTTCCTGCGGCTGCCACGCGAACTGTGCCCCGAGAGGAGCACGAGGCCCTCGCGCAGTGGAAGCGGGACGGGTTCCGGAGCCCGCGCTTCGAGGAGTACTACCGGGCGCAGCGGCTCTTGCCCGAGGGCGAGTGGCCCGCGCTCCGGGCGGCCATGGCGCGGCCGCTGCCCGCCACCTTCCGCGTGAACCCCGGCCACGCGCGGAGCGAGAAGCTGCTGCAGCGGCTGCGCAGCGGGGCGCTGGGCGGTGGGCAGAAGGCAGGCCCGGGCGATGTGGGCGCGGGCGGCCTTCGTGAGTGGCGCTGGCGCGGCTCTACGCTCAAGTTCCTGGTGCTCGTGGGCAGGAAGACTATGATAACATATATATATATATATATACACAAGACTGCAGTGGCGCTTCGCGCCATGCACCTTGGTCCTTGAAGTTTGGTGTGCAGGCGGACTAGCAGGAAGGTCAAGCCGACAATTTAGCGATAACTCCTTGTTGCCTCTTCTGGCATCGCCGCTATAATAATGTTGTTCGTTATCCTTCCTCCATGCTTCTTTTTCCTCATTTTCGCCATGCCCTGCGCATTCTCCCCATCCTCCTCAGCTCTTTTTGCGGAGGCTCCTCCTTGGAGAGCCTCTGGGGGCCTCACAAAAGTTGTTTCAGGCTTTCTCAAGGCCTTCTGTAGGCCTCCTGGGCGTGTTCTGGGGGCCTCTGGGGGCTTCCTCGGCCCATCCTGCCTCCAACCGCGGTCTCCCTGAACGACCGGGTCACAATTTGGAATGCTTCGGAGGGTGTCTTGGGGCCATTTTGGGCCGCCATGGGGCTCTCTGAGGGCCATCTTGGACCCCTGTTGTGCCGTTTTGGGGCTCTTTTGGACTGCCTGGCAGCCCTTTCGGATGGTTGTGGGGCGATTTGGAGCCTCCCAGGCGGTTTCGGACGCCCAGGAGACCGCCGTCTTGGAGCGTCGGGAAGCCGAAAAGAGAACCCCAAAATAAACCAAACACCAACAGAAAATCAATGATGTTTGCCTCTTGGGGCCTTCTTGGGAGTGCTGTTGGAGGCCTCTTGGAACGTTCTGGGACAATCTTGAGGGGTATAACAGCTTCTTGGGGGTCGTCGTGGACCGTATTGGGGCTCTCTGGGGTCGTTTCAGGAGCGCGCCACGCCCTGCGAGGCCCAGGGGGCCGCTTCGAGGCCCAAGGTCCCATATGCCCCAGATCCCGGGAGTCCGGTTCTTTTTTGGGGCGGGGGACAGGTTTCCCCCCGCCCGAGCTTGCAAAAATATAGGAATAGGGATGTCACCGTATCCACGACCCCGCGGATGCGGGGCGGTCCTTCGCGGATGTCCAGCGTGGGACGCAATTCTCCGTGCGACCGCGCATCCGCGGATTCGCGCCCCTGAATCCAGACCGCGGGGGTGCGGATGCAGATCTCTTCGCCGCTCGAGAGGTGCGCCCCCTCCGCCACTTGCCGGGCGGCCTGGTGGCCTGGGAACTCGGCATGGACAAGGTTGCCCTGCGCGTGGGGCGGAGGAAGTTCCCCGCCCTGGCTGCCCTGCACGACGCCATCCAGCGGGGGGTCGCGGCGGGCTACGTCATGCGGCAGGAGGTCGTCTCCATGCTTCCGGCCGTGCTTCTTGGGGCTCAGGCTGGGCGGGAAGTCGCGGGGGGCGGTGCATTCATGGGGGGGCATCGAGGGCTGCAGAAGAGGGGCCCCCTGGAGGGGGGCCCTCTCGGGCCCAAGAGGGGGCCTTTGGGGCCCGCGAAGGCCACCTTTCTCCCCCCCAGCAGTTCGCGCCCGGCCAGGCCGGCGACCGCGTGCTGGACATGTGCGCGGCGCCGGGGACGAAGACGGCGCAGCTCCTGGAGGCGGTGGCCCGCCGGCCTCCGGCGGGTCCGGGGGCGGAGCCCGCGGCTCGCGGCCAGGAGCCCGGGCGGCGTCCTCCCGCAGGCCAGCGCCACAGCCGCCGCCCTCTCTGTTGCGGTGACTCGCGGCACGTGCTTGCGTTGGGGAACAGTGTTCCTTTCCTCTTCTTATTATTATTATTCTTCTTATTTTTATTCTTATTATTCGTCTTATTCTTATTATTAGTGTTATTATTATTCTTATTATTCTTCTTATTATTATTATTCGTCTTCTTCTTCATATTATTCTTCTTCTTATTATTATTAGTATTATTCTTATTATTCTTATTATTATTATCCTTCTTCTTCTTCTCATTATTATTATTATTCTTCTTCTTATTATTATTCTTCTTATTATTATTATTCTTCTTATTATTATTCTTCTTATTATGATTATTATTATTCTTCTTAGTCTTCTTTTTCTTCTTCTTCTTATTCTTCTGATTATTATTATTCTTCTTATTATTCTTTTTTTTCTTCTTATTGTTCTTCTTCTTCTTATTATTCTTCTTCTTCTTCTTCTCCTCCTCCTCCTCATCATCCTCCTCCTCCTCCTCGTCTGTCCTCCCTCCGTCCCCGTTCTCCCCGGAGCCTCCTGGGGGGCATCTTCGGAAGTCTCTTGAAGGGGGGGGAGGGGGCTGTTCGCAGCCGCCCTGGGGCTGTCTACTTACTACCAAGACCGTCTTGGGGGACTCGGGAGGCGCCTGGAGGGCTTCATGAAATAGGAGTGTTCTTGTTACCCTCTGGGCCATCACGAGCGTTATGCCCCCTACTCTCCCCACCCTCTGCCCCCCTCCCCGTAACGTAACGCTCCCCCCCTCAGTGCGTCCCTGGCACTGCCGCAGTGCGTCCAGCACCACAGGCATGGGGGGGGGAGGCGGGGGCACTACGCTGTGCCCCTCCCGTCCCCCCTCCTCCCCCTCCAAAACGCCCGTTATGGCCGCGAATAAGGAAATGCGCTCTAGGTAGATGCCGGCACGCGAGGCTGCCCAAACAAAGTGGTGGGGCCTGCCAGGCAGCGTACTGCTGTGTGGGGCGAGAGGCAACAGCACTCGATTCTGCGGAGTGCAGTGCAGCACACAGAGTCGCATAACGCAGAGAAGTTCGGAAAGCAAGCGCCCAAGACAAACATGACTTTCAGTTTGTCTGTTTTGTCAGGGCGTCGTTGGGATCCTCGTGGAATTTCTAGGGGGCGGTTGGGGGGCCGCTCGGGGGGCACATTTGAGCTCTTGCGGGGGTGGTCGAGCAGTCTCTGGGGGGCTCATGGCAGCGGGATGGGATCGGATACCGGCATGGGGCATGTTGGAGGTTGTCTTGAGCGATGTTGTGACTGTTTGGAATTATCTTGAGGCCGTACTTCAAATCGGATCCAACTCTGAGGCGTCTTGAGCCTGGCGGGGGGACTGAAGGGGCGAGAGTAAATTTGATTACGCGCCTGGTGACCTCAAAGGGGTTGGTGGATTCTGGCATGGTGGTGGCCAATGATGCTGGCGAGTCAGAGCGCATCCCGCATTTGCAGCGACTGTTGGCGGGGAGACCCTCCCACGAGCAAGCCACCCTGGTGGTGACCTCTGGTTTGGGAGAGACGCTGCCGTTCCCTGGTTTCGGAGTCGCGGGTGATGAGGGCTTTGACCGGATTCTTTTGGATGCTCCTTGCTCTGGGGACGGAACCGTGCGGAAGGCGGCGGACGTTTTGCGTCAGTGGACCCCGGAGCCGGGGGCGGAGCTGCACGGAGTGCAGGTGGCGCTCTTGTTGCGTGGCCTGCGGCTCTTGCGGCCAGGCGGCAGGCTCGTCTACAGCACGTGCTCGCTGAATCCGGTGGAAGACGAGGCCGTGGTAGCCGAGGCGTTGCGCTGCGCCGATGGGGCCGTGGTCTTGGAGGACGCTGGCGAGAAGCTCGGCGCCGAGCTGCGAGCTCGTGCAGGCCTTCAGTCCTGGCGTGTCGCAGACCTCGCTGCCCCTGGGGTGAGCGCACCGCAGGGGAAGCGGACTGCGGAGGCGTCGGGTCAGCTGCGTTGGCACGCATCAGTTGCTGCCGCGCGTGCTGCTGGGATGCGTGGTGCACTGGGCAGCATGTGGCCGCCGAGCGAAGCTGAGTGCTCCTGGATGCGGCTGCAACGGTGTCGCCGGCTCCTGCCCCATGACCAGGACACTGGAGGTTTCTTCTTAGCGCTCCTGCAGAAGCGCCACGAGCTGCCCGATGGAGTGGGCGGCACGCCCGCAGGTCCTGGGGAAGACGGTGCGCCTGGGGAGACGGGCGCTGGCAGCAGCAGCGCTAGGTGCATCCCAGCTCGGAAAGCCTTGCAGGCGGCAGTGGCGAAGGAGATGGGAGCGCACGTGGCGAAGGAGCGGCTCTGGGTTCTCGGCAGCGAGGTTGTCCTTGCGCCCGCGGAGCTCGGGTCGCTGCTGGCACGGGGCTGGCCGCTTGTAGAGACGGGTGCGAGACTGAGGAGCTCATGCTCTGGCAGCGCCATGGTGCCGGGAGCCAAGCGATTATTGGACGCAGTTGGCGCCTTCGACACCGAGACGTCTGGCCAAGAGCAGCTGTCTCGGCGCCAACCGTGCGGGGGCAAGAGGAGGAAGGTTGGCTCACGCGTCACCCGGTTTCCATCTTTAGCCGCGTCACATATGGCAGGGTGAAAAAAAGGCAATTATTTGTTTTGGGCATGTCTTGAAACAGAAGCTTGCGTGGAGGTCGTGCGTCAACTCGGACATATCGCGAACGGGTGTCCGAACAGTGCTTGCACATGGAGGCTCTTACTGCTATCCGTATGCGCCCGGGGTCTCCTCGTGGGCGCCCTGTGCGCTGGCTGGGTCCGCCGAGGTGTCACCTGGTGTGCGCCCGTGGGCGCCTCGTGGGCGCCTCGTGGTAGCTTGCACCACATGGATTGCACCACGCAGCTTGCGCCACATAGTTTGCACCTTGCAGTGCGCAACTTAGCTTGCACCACTCAGCTTACACCACACAGCTACCATCCAACTTAGTCTACACCACATAACTTGCACCACATCGCTTGGGCCGTGTCGTTCGCACCACATAGATCACACCTGTCACCACACAGATTGCACCACATCCTCTGCACAAGAACGCCTGCACGCACAGCCTGCACCACGCAGCACCACCAGTCTCGCACCACAGATGGCACATCAGCAGTGCAACACCCTACCGTGCGTGGTCCCTGATGGGAGACGTATCCACCCGGAGGGTCTCGCAGTTGGTTGGTGGGCGCCTGGTGGGCGGCCCCGCGCGCCGGCTCGCCTCTCCAGGCTTTCTCCGCCAGGGGGCGTCCGCGGGCGCCTCGTGGGCGCCACCGTGCCTCGGCTCGCGGCCGCTCTGTGCGGCCCAGGGGGCGCCCGTGGCCGCAGGCGCCCCGGGGCACCCTGGGGGGGCCACCTGCGAACCCCACCCCTGCACCCCACGGTTTCTGAGGGGCAGGGTGGGGTTCACTTCGTTCGGGAGCTCCCGAGCGAAGTGAGCCCCACCCTGCCCCTCAGAAATCGTGAAGTGTGGGGGTGGGGTTCGCATGTGCCCCCCCCAGAGTACTCTCCTCGACAGAGCCCCGCCAGCCAGCGCAGAGGGGCGGAGCACGAGGCGCGCGCACGCTGGGCGTGTCATCCTGGTGGGCTCCGCTGGCGTGCGTGGCGGACCCTGCCGAACATGAAACTCAGCGAGCGGCGCGGATTGCATAAATCCTTCTCCTCCTCCTGCTCCTTCTCCTGCCCGGAGAAGAAAAAAACGCCATAAAGGTAAATTGTTGGTGTTCCGCGCGGATTTCTGAGGCGCCAGGGGGCGCCCGTATCCGCAGCGCGATGCGCTGATTTTGTTTCTTCTCCCAGAGAGTTAGCTTCGCCGAACGCGTTGCGTCACGGCGAAGTTCCAAGTCGCCCCACAATGCGCTTCAAAAGTGCATCCTGGTCTGGTGGGGTGCTCTGGTCGTCTTGGGCGCCTCAGAGGGGCCTGCGTGCGCGGCTCTCGCTTCGAGACTTCGGGCTGGTGGGGGCGCATGGGCCCTTCGCTGGCGCCCACGCGCGTCGGCTCGCGCGCTTCTAGGTTCTGGGCCGCTTGGGCGCCTCGCGGGCGCAAGGCGTGCTGGCTGGCGCTTCGGGACTGAACTCGCACCGCATGCGATGAGTCACCACATCGATCGCACCGCACTGCTTTGCACTGTGTTCTCGAGATGTGCTAGCGAGCGTGGACTTCAAACAGCAAGTTCTTTCATTGTGGATGTGTAGAAACGCTATGTGGTGCAGGCTATGTGGTGTAACCTATATGGTAGATGGTGCAAGCTGTGTGGTGTAAGCCATGTGATGCAAGCTATGTGGTGCAACCAATCTACGTGGTGCAACCTATGTGGTGTCAGCTATGTGATGCAATCCACGTGGTGCAATCTATGTGGTGGTGTAAGCTATGCGATGCAAGCTACGCAGTGCAAGCTATGTTGTGCAAGCTATGTGGTGTCAGCTAAGTGGTGCAATCTACGTGGTGCACCTGATTTGTACCAATGATTTGACACATCCCACGCTCTTGCAAACATCCCACCCACCCGCAACTTGGTTTACACAACCTCTTAAGACCGACTACGACGACACCGACGACAACGACTACGACGACACCGACGACGTCTCCGACGACTTCGACGACGACGACAACGACGCCGACGACGACGACGAAGACGACGACGACGTTGCCAACGAAGACGACGACGAGGGAGGAGGGAGGACGACGACGGCGACAACGACGACGACGACGACAACGACGAGGGAGGAGGGAGGACGGCGACGACGCGAACGACGAAGAAGGAGGAAGGACGGCGACGCCGACGACGACAACGACGAGGGAGGAGGGAAGACGACGACGACGACGACGACGACGACGACGACGACGACGACGGCGACGAAATAGGAGGTACGACGACGAGACGCCGACGACGGACGACGACGCCGACGAGGGAGGAGGAGGAAGGACGACCACGGTGACAACGACGACGGCAACGACCACGACGCCAAAGAGGACGACGACGACGAACACGAGGAAAGACAGAGGACGACGTAGGCGACGACGACGAAGACGCGGGAGGAGGGAGGACAGCGACGACGACGACGACGACGACGACGACGACGCAAGAGCGCGCGCGCACGCTTTTGTTGAAAACCCGTGTTGCGAAGCCGTGTGTTTTTGTATGTTTTTTGGACACGATGTTGAAATCCTTCCGAAACCGATGGGTTTTGAAGGTTTCCGGCATACGCGCGCGACGACGCGCGCGTCTGCACTTCGTCCAATTTTTTGCAGAGGATTCTCGCGACGGCACACGCGCAAGGGCGTTCGACAGATTTCGACATGCGCGCGCGAAGCCTGTTTGATAGCAGATTGTGAGAATATTGAAAACCTATGGTTTTCTTAAGATTTCGCAAGAGCTCGCGCGGAAGCTTTTTTAGGAAATCAATGTTGCGAAACCTTGTTTTTGTATGTTTTGTTGGAAACTCGATTGCGAAATCCTTCCGGCACCGAAGGTTTTCTGAAGGATTTCGGCATGCGAACGCGACGACGCGCGCGTGTGCACTTCGTCCCATTTTTTGCAAGGGATTCGTGACAAAGTCTTATGTCAGAATACAAACAGTCCGCGCGTATCGTTTTGTACAAGGGAAGCTCCGGGGGAACGATCCCGGCCTCTCCGGGATAGTAGAAAGTCATATTTAGGATGGACATGTGGTCAGAATCATGTGTGATACACATACCCGAAAGGGGTGCGGATAACGCCGGGGGGGGGGGGGGGGTAAGTCTATTTTGTTATTAGAGAGGAGGAGAATCTATGTGGTGTAAGCATATGTGGTGCCAACTATGTGGTGTTACCTATGTGTTCACGCTTTATACTGCAAGGTATGTGGTGCAAACTATGTGGTTGAAAGCGATGTGGGGCCAGTATACGTGTTGCAGGGTTTGTGGTGGAAGCTATGTGGGCAAGCTGTGGTATGCAAGCTGTGTAGTGCAAGCGATGTGGTGTAACCTGTGTGGTGTTGGCTACGGGGTATGCGGTGTGAACTGTCGTCCAGGCCCGCAGACGGACCCGCAGGCCCGCAGACAGGCCCATCTCGCGTGTCAGCCGAAACGGTTTCCAGCTCACTGTCCCCCGAGCACGCGATTCCGTCGCCTACTGGGCGAACGCCGCTGTCTCTTTGGCGGGAAATGTGCAAGTGCCGATTCGTTGATCGCGCACGGGGCTTAATCATTGCCACTCTTGAGCCCCTGGTGATCTTTTTTTCATTCATTGTTTTGCCGATCGGCGCGGGCCCCCAAACCTCCCCCTCCCCCTCCCCCGTGGAGTGGATCTTGGTTGTTGTTTGGCTCCTGTTTTGAGCAGGTGGGGTCTCCCCCACAGGACGCACGGTTCCAAACAGTCGCACTAAGCAGAGGTCTGGAGCCAGAACCCCCCCCCTTTCCGCCCCCCCTTTTTCCGCCCAATGTCGAAACGCCGGATTAAAAACAAAAAAAAAAACGCTCACTTGCGAGAGGGCGCGAGGGGTCTGGCCTTGGCCGAAATCGCACGGTGGCACGTTGAGACTTGGGGCGCGAACAAGGGAAAGACCATGGACACACCGCCCCGAAATGGCTCTTGGAACTCCCAGCGCGGACAAACGATGCCGCATCTGTTCCATGATGTTTCAGACAACAGGTACTGCAACGGGCCATGGCGCCGAACATTGTGCGCAGGGGGGGACCTCTGCAGGCCCCCCCAGGCAGAACACGGGCGTTGCGTTGGGCCCCCGCTTTCCTGCGGTCATCCCCAATGCGCGGGGTTGTCGGGGAGGGAGCGCGCCTGGTTCATCACAGTGGAGCCTCGGACATTGGACGGGTCGAAGGCGGAGGAGAGGAACGCCGTTCGATATAGATTGTGTTGGTTGCCGTAGTGGGTTGCGTCGCATCAGTGGTTTTCGATTCAGCGGAAACGTTCGAGCATGATTATGCCAGCGGGTGTATCCCGACCATTGAATTGATTATGTGCCACCCACGGGGTGCAATGTACGTTGGGCAACCCATGAAGTGCAACTCGTGTGCCAATATTGAAATCTCCAAATCCGACGATCGCGCAATCCTCCCACCCGCCCGCAACTTGTTGGCTAAATTGAACAGGCGGCTTACAGCGGCGATGACGATCACGATGATGATGTTGATGTTCATGGCGGCTGTGGAGGGGATGGCAATGAAGTGGCGATGGCAAAGAAGTTGTTTTTGAAAGGGACGATTGCGATAATGGTGACGTTGGCGATAATGAGGATGATGCTGATGGTTGTGATGATGAGGATGTCGGTGGTGCTGGTGAGGATGGTGCGGGCGCACCCGCGCGCAATATATATATATATATATATATATATATATATCCAACTGGGGCGGCACCAGCGATAACAATGATGACGACAATTGTGATGATACTGATGATGATGAAGGTGATGATGGTGATGCTGATGTTGATTCTGTTGAAGATGGTGGTGATGAGGGGGGATGGAAGTGCGCGCGCAGGAATGCAGATCTCATGGCGTATTTTGATTGCGCCTGCAATAAATTGTCGTAGATGTGCTTGAGCACACCTGTGCAATCACGCTCCGCACAGAAGGGTGCTGTAATGTTTGTGTCGTACACGCCCGGAGACCTGCGCGTGTGGCCCACATTTCTGTTTATAGCGTTGGCGGGTGCGCGGTGGTTGTTGGACTCGGTCGACATTCGCGCGCGTGTGGCCCGCATGTTCTCATTTGGGAAGATGCTCGAGTCACCGTTGCGTTGCTGATGATTTCGGCGACAGCGTGAGCACGCAGGATTCTGTCCGATTCGCGTTGGGACAATCCATCGCATGGAAGCTTGTGGCAATCGATGTCGTACCTCTGATGTTTTGAATGTTTTGACATATTCGCGGCGCGTCACGCGTATGTACCCCGCATGGTTGTTCCGTTTGCGGAAGGCGCCACTCGGATCATTTATTCGATCAACGCATGTGCGCCTCATTATGGTCTGTAACATGGATGACAGGGGGTGTGGTACAGGGCCTGACTGCTGTGCTGTCTCTTGATTGTTTGTGATGTTCGGTTGTGCAGAATTTCAGTTAACTGTTCCCCAACAGTGCTTGCATTCAGGGGTTCTTACCTCTTGTCAAAAAACTGGGCTTGCCCGTCTGACGGCTGCGTGCTCGCCATCGCCGCCCCGTCGCCGCTTCGTCGCCGCCCGTCGTTTGGGCCTGTCTGACGGTCTGGCGGTTCGGTTCTGTGCTCGCTGTCGCCACCTAGTCGCCGCCCTTCGTTTGGGCCTGATTGTTGGTCTGGCGATTTCGTGCTTGCCGTCATCGCCCCGTCGCCGCCTCGTCGCCGCCCATCGTCTAGGCTTGATTGCCGGTCAGGCGGTAATGTTGTGGCCGTCGCCGTTGCGTCCCGTCGCAGCCCATAGATTGAATCACGCAGACTGCGCCACATAGACATCTCTATGCGGGCCACTCGAGCGCGTGGGCCGCGCGCGCATGTCGAAATCTCCCCACAATCTTCGTCACCGACACGTGGACCCCCTCTTCGTCATCGGCGTGACCAGCATCGGCGCCGACAGTTGGCCTTGCCGTCGTCATCGGCACCATCGACACCATCATCGTTATTATCCGCATCGTGTCCGCCTTGTCGGCATTACAATGATACCGCGCTCGCCCGAGTCACCGACCCGCACTGAAGTGCCCGCGCGCCAGCGCGCACTGCGAGACGAGCCGGGGAGTCTTCCGCGGTCAGCGCCTCCGCGGCCGCGTCGGTCTCGCCAAACTAGCTGGCCACTCTGCGCGCGAGCTTGCGCGCGCTGACGCGGCGCAGCGATGCGCCAACCAGCATTAAACAGTCAGCGCAATCGCCGCCACAGGGGCTTTGCAAACCAATTTGCGGGTGGGTGGGTGGAACGATTGCGCGAACAGTCGCGTTGTCAACTTCGAACTTCGCACTACTGCCCACGCTCTCATACAATTTGCCAACATTAATCACGGTGGCCTGGCACGCTGGCCACGCTGAGCTGCCGACGCTGGGACAGCTACGAACAGCCGAAGGAGGCACCTGCGACACTGCGCTGCTGTTGGCCGCATCCAGACAGCACGCTCGGCATTCACCAGACCAACACTCGCGAGTCAACAACCGTGATTGGTAAGGGCTAGCCGCCAGCTGCTCGAGACACACTGCGGCAAATAACCGGACGAACTGCGATTGCGAGCCTACGAAGCAGGGCGCGCGGGTGCTCTCCAGCAGCACAGCAGCGCAAGCGCCGCAACGGCCAGCTACGCCCGCCGGCGCCTGCTCACAAAAGAGTGCCGAACGCTAGCGGCTACACCAGCTGTGTGCGTTTTGGAGGGCCACGGGGCGCACCTGGCTGGCATGCGCGACCAGTGCCGCGGCGGAAGCGCGCGCCGGGCACGATCTGTGCGAGTGCCCTTACGATCAGCGTTCTGCTCCCAGGTGAGAGGCAGCATCGGCATGTCGACGCCACATTGGAGGAACTTGTCCCTAGGGTCTCCCTGCTGTGGGGTGCTGCTGCGATTCATTAATTGCCCTGGTCATGGTCAGTTCATCTCACATTTACGGGCTGACCACGGACGAGCCGACAGGCCCCCCAGGGCTCACGACATTCAGTTCGGACTGAGGCTCGTGTGACATCGACGAGTTGTGCCGAGTGTCCATTGCGCAGGCCTCGCGGTGAACACTGGCACCTCGTTGTGGGTGTTTTTCTGCGGCGCAGGGGCTGCGGAGGGACATTCCCCTTTTGCCTGGTAGCCAAAATTCGAACAGGAGCGCGAGTGCGCGGCCCTGGCCACGCTGGTTTGCAGCGCGCTCGCGCGGTAGACCAGGCATTGATGGGAAAAGGACCGCTGCTCTTTTATCTCTCATGGTACCATTGCCGCTACACCCTCCACCCTTCACCCTTAACGCCCGTAATCGTACTCTCGTTTCTTCTTCCTCTGCGAGTCCGCCGGGCGATTCGATTCAACCATGCGGGTTCTTACCAAGAAGTTGTGAAGTGACACTGCAGAGTTGGGCCACGTCATCTTGTGCCTTTTGTTTTGTGCGTCGTTAACCTCCCCGCACGGCGAGCAGTTGGGTGGTGCGCAAGCCGCACGGTCCAGTTCGCGTGGTCTCGATCCCACTGATGAGCGACATGCACAAACGGCCTCCGAACAATTCCAATACTGTCCATCCCAAGAGGTTCCCAAGACGGCCCAGAGAGCCGAAGGCGCCAACCGGCCCAGAAGCGCCGTGAGAAGTCGCACAAAGAACCGAAAGATGGGCCGAGGGAGCGCCAGGAGGCCTTTAAGAAGGCCCACGGTGTTGAACCTGATCCCGAAAGAGGCCTTCTTCTGATCTTCGTGAGTTCCAGAGAAATCATTTGGAGTAGGCAGCATAAGTAAGAAGGGTTTCGGGCAGTTTTTCCGCGGCCCATCCAGGGCATCTCGTCACCTGGCTAGACGACACCCACTTTTGCATGACCCTTGGCACACTTGCATCTAGTACGAATCGCAATCAGTGGTGTGCAATTAATGAAAGAGGGAAGGAGGGAGGGAAGGCGAGAGGGAGACCGGGGAACAATATATATATATATATATATGTATGTATGTATATATGTATATATAACAAAAAGAAGACATGAAAATACGAGAAAGAGACAGAGAGAGAGAGAGAGAGAGAACACAAAAAAAATGAGGGATAGAAAGAGAGACATAATGATCGGCAGACCTCTGCCGCCACGCGCGCCAGGAGCTAATGCTCGAAGCCGCCAGCGCGGCGCGCTACGATACCAGGGAGGGGCCCTGGGCTTTCGCGGGGGGCGCGGGGGAAAAGGTGAGCAGTGGGATGGGCTGAGGATCTGAGCCAGTGCGGTTGCCCTTCGATGTCGGCGCGAGGGCGCGAAGACAGCCGCGCGTCGCGCGGGCAGGAGGGGGGAAGGGAGGGAGGGCAAGCGTGTGTTCACACGCATGGCTTGGCGACGGGTCCCAGCTCCATGCGGAATCGGCGCTCTCGCCAAGTCAGGCAGCATTGGCTTCATGATTCTGGGGCACCATCCCCGATCCGTGGATCCAGCGCCCACGCGCCAGATCCACGGAACCGTAATCCATGTCAGCGTACGCCCGATGAGGATGGGGAGCGCGGGCGCGGATGACAGGCGGAGGAAGCAACCTCGCGCTCGGTGAGCTCAGTCTCATAAGTTGCATCGGCCACTTGGGAAGCTGGGGAAGCTGCATCGGCCCCTTCGTGCGTGTGGCATGGCCCGCGACTGGCATCTTCCGCACGGCAGACGGCGTCGGCCGACCTAAGGGTGAGGGGGGGCCGCTGAGCAAGGTGTCGGGCCCTGGCCCGCGTCGGACCGACCTCGGACCCGTGCCCCGCCGCACCGGTGTCGGGGATTGGGCGCGTGGGCGAGCGACGGGTCCCGCAGTCCGGGATCGAGAGGACCCAGGGTCGAGTCGAAGGGTCGAGGCTCCAGGATCGGGAGGACCGAGGATCGAGAGGATCGAGAGGGTCGAGGGTCGAGTCGAAGGGTCGAGGCTCGAGGATCGAGAGGACCGAGGGTCGAGGGGGTGGAGGGTCGAGGCTCCAGGGTCGGGTCGAGGGTCGAGGGTCGACGGGAGTCTACGCTGCCCTCCCTTCGGCAGCTCGCAGTGGCCGCCCGCCTTCCGGTGCACCGGTTTTGGGTGCACGCGGCCGCGTGCGATTTCCTCGCGACGAAGATCCTCGACGCCTCGGGCCCCAGGCCTGCCAGGTGGGGTCCGAGGAGATGGGGTCGGAGGATTCCGCCGCATCGCCGATGCATCGGCGATGCGGCTCGACGTGGAGCCCGATTCCCTCCACGCCGACACCGCCGTTGCATCGCCAACGTCGCCGATACAACGCCGAGGCATCGCCGATGCATCGGCGATGCACTGGCGATGCATTGGCGATGCGGCGCGATTCTCACATGGCGCTGCTGTGCATCCCGGCGCAGCCTGCTCCGATTCGATCTCGACTCTGTGCCGATGCGGCCCGGCCCGAGGCACAATCCGATTCGATGCTGATTGGTGCCCGAAGAATATACAC
Organism: Prorocentrum cordatum; assembly: GCA_963575745.1. Classification (NCBI taxonomy): domain Eukaryota; class Dinophyceae; order Prorocentrales; family Prorocentraceae; genus Prorocentrum; species Prorocentrum cordatum. Next base: position 342,091 of record CAUYUJ010020282.1, read on the forward strand.
CACCACCACGTCGATTCCTCCTCTCTCCTCTACCCTCCTCTTTCCTTTCTCTTTCCTGGGAGAGGGAGGGGGTGAGGGAGGTGGTGGTGTATATGTTTGGGCCCCCCCAACTGGTGTTTCTGTTTGGCCCCCCCGGCCGCCGCGCCGCTGCCCCGGGACGGCCCAGGACCAGATGTCCGAGGTGCGGCGGGCCGTGCGGGCGCAGGCGCGCGAGCTCGAGGCGCTGCGGCGGCAGCAGGACCCGCTCGCCAGGGCCGTGAGGCGCCGCCTCTGGCCGGGCACGCCGCGGGGGCGCCGGGGCCCCGTTCGGGGCCGGACGAGAGGGGGGGGCCGGACGAACGGGGGGGGATTGGGGACGGAGCGGGGGGGTTACGAAATCTGCTGCATGCAGCTGGTTTCGGCCCCACCGAGGGGCCCATTCCTCGATGCATGTGCCGCCTCCGGCGCCGGGAGGCGCCGGGAAAGCCAGCCACGTGTGAGCTGCTTCTCGAACCCCCCCTATGCTATCCCGCCCTCTCGCCCGGCCCGACCCGTGCGCACCCAAGCTGACGACCGAATTTTGCAGGAGGGGCGTTGGCGCCAGATCAGGTGCGGAAAGGGTACCGATACCACTGCCCTCGCCTCGTTTCCGCCCTGCTGTGCCCTTATGGGAGGCCCTCGTCGCCACCGCTGGATTCGCTTCGGAATTGCTGGTCAGGTCGCACCCCAGGAGGGGTCCAGGGAGTAGCAATATCGGTACCTTTTGGTTCCCCCATTCGCAGTAATAGATGACACCGGTCACGATGACGACGGGGACGAGAGTACCGAAAGGGAAGTCGCCGCGCAGCACAGTTTGCAGAGGTGGGAGTTGAGTTCTTGGCACGGGGGCGCGAGGAAGCCAGCATGCGGAGGTGAGAGCGACTCACGGTCAATTCCGTCTCTGGGGGGTTCAGCGAGAGGACAGCAGTCGATGACAGATAGGGGTCACCCCCGCTTCCCTCCCTCCTTCATCATCTTCCAGGCTCGGCTCGGAAGTTCTGCTCAGAGCGAGCCCAGACGCCGAGCGCCCCGCAGTCGTTGTTTTGCATCGCGAAGCCGGACACGGCCCATACTGGGGCGTGACAGATTGACGTCGCTTCCCCGTCTGTGCACGCGCGCGCGCGCCATGGCCCCGAAGGGTCCTCGCCGTGCGCCCCTTGCGCCACGGCAGCCCAAGAAGCCAGGCAAGGGCCGCCGGAAGGCTACCTTCGCAGATCGACGGGGTACTTTAACCTCAGTCGGAAGGGAGCCTACGCCGCCGCACTCCAGAGCAGTGGTGGCGTCGACCGAGCAGACGCTGCGTACAACGAGTTCGCTCACAAACGCCGGTGTGAGTTCGATACGACTTGCCAGGAGCACCGCTCCGACCCACGTGAGCTCAAGGGCGAGCTAATGAGACTGTGCGGGGTACACACATTCGGCTACACCTTGGTGCAGTTCTCCTTCAGTCACAAAAAGGCCATATACTGTGACCCACCACCAGTAGGGACCGCGGTCGACGCCGCTGCCAACAAGGGAAAATGCAGACGTTTGTTGTCTTGTTCATCAGCCTGGATGCACGCTGTTGGGATGTTCCCGTGATCATCGCTCCCGAAAAGAGAGGGCGACAGAACGTCGCACACAAGTAGCATCTCATTTCGCACGCAAGAGGAGGGCGACCGCTTAGTACAGCAGGCCTGCACACAGGACAAACCTGTGGCGCTCGCAATATTGGGCCCATCAGCACGGACTACCCAAAAAGAGCCGAACCACAGTGTTCCGTCGCATGGCCAAGGTAACCAAGCCTACGCCAGGACATATCCAAGGGACCATCTGCCAATTTGGACGGGATGAGGTCGAGGCCCTCCAGAAAGTCGTCGAATTTCTTCTTGACCCAGCCGACGCCGTCGTCTGGATCCGCGCCGCCACCTGTGAGGCTGACGCCGTCGCGGCCATGCCTGCGCCCGAGGCGCTGTTCACGGCGCAATTCTCAGGAGCTGCACTTGTCGACGGCAACCGCCGCCCATGTGGGCCAGGCACGGCGCAGCACAATCCGACGTAGTTCCACACCAACCAAGAAGGACGCTTCAAGCAAACATATAGACGACGACCTCATTGACGCGTTCACGACCGCTTTCGCGCTTCACTCCCGCACCGTGGAAGTACAAGGAACCACGCATTCTTTAGGACGCAACGGCACAGCAGTAGGCAATCGCAAGCGCACGGGTACCTTCGGGGGCAAGCCAGTTGGTGTCCTTCTGACTC
>CAUYUJ010020282.1:349352-366852 GCA_963575745.1 Prorocentrum cordatum
CGCTGGAGCTGAGCAGCTGGGGGGATACAAACAGGGGCCATCGCCACGGAGAGACGCGGCACCGTTTTTGTTCGGACCGTGCAGAAGGGCCAGCGAGGGCTATCCAGGAGCATATTGGATCATCTTACGACAATGCTCAACGCACGAGACCGACAAGCGCACAGGAAATAGTGGACGCCCGAGCGGTGGCAAAGGTGCGGGAGGGCCCAGCACCACAGACGGCAGAGCAGACGAGGTGGCCGACGAGCCGCGCGGCAGAGCGCGCCCGAGCATCCCGCCCCGCAAAGCTGCCCCGGCACGCGCGGCGGGAAGCGCCGTCCAGCCGAAGGGAGGCCATCCCTGACGGCCTGGGCGCTGGAGAGGAGCCCCAACAACCGAAGCAGCTGAGCACGCGCCCCCGATCCTGGAGGCGTCGGGGCCGCCGCGGCCTCGACCCCCCAGCGGGCTCACAGCCGAGGGCGCCACCGCTGGCCTCGCCGCCGAGGCAGGTCGAATCCGCGGCACCGCCGGGCCTCTGCTCAAGGAGAGCCCCGCACGGGCCCGCAATATTCGGAAGGCGACGACGGCGGGGACACGCGCCTGGGGGGGGGGGGAGGCGCGCGCCTTTGCCCGCTTCGGCTCGGACGCGCAGCGCCTCTTCGACATCGCCCGCGGTGCCATGCAAGGGCGCCCGTTCAGCGGGGTGGCCTGGTCGATCGCCGTGGGCTCCTATGTCCGTCATCTTCAGTGGTATCTGATGGGCTCGTTTTCCGCCACCACCACCACCAGAAGTTGGAGGGGGAGAGGGTCTTCTTTCTCCTCCTCATCCTCCTCCTCGTCCTCCTCCTCCTCCTCCTTCTCCTCCTCTTCGTCCTCCTCCTCCTCCTCCTCCACTTCCTTCCCCCCTCCAGCTTATGGTGGTGGTGGTGGTGGAGCATCTCCTGCGTGGGCCCAGAGGGGGCGGGGGGGGGGAACAGCAAGGCCACACGGGGAGAGGACGGAGCCGCAGGGCCCCGGCCGAGGCCCGCAGGGCGCCGCGCGCTCCAGGGCGTTTCGTGTTTGCCCGCAGTGCACGAGTGCAACAAGGCACCGCTGAAGTCGGGCCTGTCCCTTTACAGGGGGAAAATTTAAAAATAGTAAAAGAATAGTCTGGGGACGATTTGTTTTTGACTATTTTGTTGACAACTTGGGGTTATCTTCGGAGTATGTTTAATCCTTCGACCAACATCCGCCTGTAGGAGACACGCCCGACCTAACACTGTGCAGAATGGCGTGAACCAGGCGAACATCAGCTCGGAACGTACAGAATAATCACTTCCAGAAGTGCGGGAGACCCATAGATCTCGTATACGTGCCCATGGCTGCTCTCATGCGTCGCCTCCGCGTCCTCTTGGTGAGAGCACGGTACAAAATCCGCCGGCCCGGTCGGCGTGTGTGAGAGGCCCTTCGACGCGAGGCCCGCCCAGGCCACGCGGAGGTGCACGCCCCGCCGCTCCACGGCGGTGCCCAGGCACGGGGCGCAGCCCGGAGAGCCGGCCTCGGGGAGCCCGAGCTCGGGGGCCCTCTGCGGACGGGCGCCGCGGCGGTGCACGGAGCCCCTGCCTGAGGGCCACGCGCTCTGCTGCGCTCCGCCGCCGCCGCCCGCCGACGGGCGGCGAGGCCCCGCGGGGGCGGGCGCAGGGAGCGCGGCCCCACGCCAGCAGCAGCGGGCGCCCTCGCGGGCGCCCGTCCGGGCGAGCTGCGCTGGAGCCGGGAGGGTGCGCCGCGGCGGCGGGGGGGCGCGGCCGCAGGCGGGCCTGCGCAGCTGCCCGGCAGCACGGTGCGCGCAGGTCCCAGGCATCCGGCGGTTCGAAACGATCCGGATGAAGGTTTTGTGCCGATTGCGGCTTCTCGGGGCCCTCACCGGGAAGTCGCCGAGAGCTCGGACGCCCGCGTTTCGAACAAAATCGAGATGTCGGAAGTCTGGGTAGGCGGGTGGCTATCTTCGGCCTCTGGTGGCCTTTACGAGGCCTCGGGATTGTCAGAAAACGACTCGGGACGTAATTCCGGTCCTGGGGAATGGGTCGAGCCCTCCTGGGGGAGGAGGAGAGGGGGGGGGAGAAAGGGTGGCGGTTGTGATGCTGATTGTGTCGAAGATGGCGCCGACGAAGACGATGAGGATGACGAGGAGGGTGATTTGTGTAACCCGAAAGAGCGTCAGCGATGTTGCATTAAGCCGTCCCTCCAAGTGTCCTCTTCATTGGCCCTACGAAAAATATGTGAATTTCAGGAAATGGCCCAGTGGAAAGCAAACCTTTGCGCGTTTTCGACCGTGCCAAAACACCATCCGCGGGGCTTCAACGCTGCCACTCAAAGCGTGCCCTGGCAATCCTGAATCGTGCCAGGAACCCTTCCTGGGACGCCAAAGCCGCGAATCAACGTGACTGGTGCGTCCTGGCATTTCTAGGAATTGAACCATACGGATCCGTGAAACTGCTGCATCGGTTTACAGCGAATGCACGCGGCGTTGAAGAGAGAGCAACATTTGAAAAGGAGCCGCCCTCCATCCGGAAATGGTTGCAGACTTGCACGACACACGTTTGCGGCGTACAGCGATAGCCACATTTTGAAAAGGGGCCCGCCATTCATCTTGGAAACAGCTATCAATTTTGTACCCGGATATGCGCGGCGCTACGGCAAGAACCATACGTTGAAAACCACCCGCCTTCCATCCGTGAAGTTATTTCACATTGTGGGCGGCGCAACGGCAAGAGCCACGTTGTGAAAATGACCCGCCCTCCATCGGTTGAATTGTCGCAGACGTTTAACGCGAATATGCGCGGCGTCAATGCGAGCGCCACATTCTGAAGAGGGCCCGCCCTCCGCCTGTGAAGCTGTTGCAAACTTTTATGACACGAACATGCGCGGCACCATCCGCCCTCTATCCGCGAAGCGGGTGCCGATTTTAAAACAACGGCGCGCGGCGCCCAGGCGAGATCCACATCGTGAAAAGGGCCCGCCCTCCATCCGTTAAATTGTCGCAGACTTTGACACTAGTCACTAGTGCGCGCGGTGCTCAGGCGAGATCCACATTCAACAGAGGACCCAACCTCCGCCCGTGAAACTGTTACGAATGTCAAGCTGCATTATCAGAAGTGGTGTGGACGACTCAGGCGAAACGCCTGGCCCGCCCTACCGACACGTCTGGGGGGCGCGACAGGGAGGAGTTATTCATAAGGAATAAGATTGGAGGACGAAAAGGAGAAAGAAGAGGAATAGCTGAATGGGACCGGGGAGGAGGCGGAGTTGGGAGGTGGCGGGGGAAAGGCGAGGTGGGATTGGCGTGGCTCCGAGCGGAGGGGGGGGGGAAGAAATGGGAACGAGGATGGGAGATGCGAGGGGCGTATGTAGGCGTAGGTGTGTGTGTGTGTGTTTGTGTGTGTGTGTCTGTGCGTGTGCGTGTGCGTGTGCGTGTGCGTGTGCGTGTGCGTGTGCGTGTGCGTGTGCGTGTGCGTGTGCGTGTGCGTGTGCGTGTGCGTGCGTGTGCGCGTGCGTGCGTGCGTGCGCGTCGATGCTGGATATGCCCGTTGCAAAGTTCCTTGATGTCCCCGGCAGTTGCTATGTATGATGCCCTCGCATAGCGTTCCAGTGCCAATTGCCCCCCCCTGGCTGCAGGCGCCAATCGAGTTCTCGCTCTTTGATGAGACCATTCTGTTTTGCTTGGCCAGCCCATCAAGTACGGACTGGGACACGAAGACCTTTCAGGGAAGGCCAATTACCGTAGAGGTAGGTGCCGTTTTTCACGTACAATGCATGTCAGTACGCCTTCCGTGCAGGAGTAGCCTCACTAAGCAACCCTAAGGTGTCAGCATTGGTATTTCAGTGTCTGTTGGCACTTCGACTTTTCTGGGGCGCTAGCACAATGCAACACCCGGCGCTACAGTTTTCTTCGTAGCTTTCACCGCATGCCGAATTATTCATTTGTGAGCACTGGGCTCTTGTATTATGATGCATCAGGTCAATATAGTTGACACCGTGGTGTGCTGTATAGATCTTGGACGGTCGGGGAGAGCTGAAGAAGTGAAGGGAAAGGCAGGGCATGAGGACGAGAATGGATAAGAGTGGAGGGAAGGCAAATGCAATATGGAGTTGGTTGTGCTTCCGTGCCGACGATCGTTGGGAACGGCCAGCGTGTGAGAAGAAACGTTGCGGGGGAATGGGATGAATTCAGCTCGAAGTATGTGCTCCAATTAATTTCAACCGTGCTCTCACATGATGACGGTCTTTGGGGTCACGTCCCCGTGTTTCACATTCCATAACCTTTGTTTTGAGGGTTCACCATCGGGAAGAGGCGGTGCGCCGTCCATCGTGCGAGCATGACGCCAGCAGATCATCGTATGGATTTTCGCGTCGCCGTAGACTAGCGAGATACGTGCATCAGACGGTTGCGAAAACAAATAGTGTGCAGCGGAATGCAAGCTCGAAGAAGGCCGAGCACGAATGAGGATAATGAGAGAGAGTTCAGACATAGTCCCCCCCTGTGGCAACACGAATGTGCATCCTCTCATTCAGCCCGGTACCTGTGGCCATTTGGGCTCAGGCGCTCAGCCGATTTTGAGCAACGGTTGAGCGCTGATGCTGGCCATTGGGCCGTGTGCCCTCGACGCCGCGCGGCGGTGGGTCAGCAAGGTGTTGCACAGGGACGAGTACGACCTCCTCTGCCCGCGCCGCGCACCTCGCGCTGCAGGCAGAGGAGGCCGAGTTCGAGGGGACCGTCGTGCAGTTTGCGGAAGCCGCGGAGTTCATCCTGGAGGGAGCTCGTAGATCGGGCCGTTGCTGAATAACCCGTTCAGAAACGCCTTCGGGCGTGCCATCCATGGTTGCCGAGAGCGGGCCGTGCTGGAAGGCGCCACGGCGTGCTTCCGATTCACAGACGACCGAGGCACGGCCGAGGCCCCACTGCGATGGCCCAGGCCGAGGGCCCCCTTGCTGGGAGCGGGGGTCGGGCCTGCGGGCGCCCCCGAGGACTGGGGAGAGGCCCTGGGGCCGCCTCCCCTGCTCCCTGCTGCGCGGCGCGGTGCGGCACGGGGGCGGCAATGGCGCTGCGGCGGGGCGCGGGGGGGCGCGGCGCGGCTGGCGGGCCCCCGCGTTCGCGGCGCCCGGCGCGGGGGCCCCTGGGACCGACCCCCCCGCGCTTCCAGGCCTCCGCCCCCGTTCCTCCTCCTTGGTGGCCCACTCCCATCGCTGATGGGGGGGGCGCGAGGTTCTTGGAAGTGGCTCGGGCTCCGGCGCAACGGGGGCCCCGTCTCCGCAACCCGGACAAGGGGCGTCAACGCCCCCCCCCCTCTTTTACCACCATCGCATCACTTATAGCGCCGTTCGAGGATACAACCCCGCGTGACAGCACGAATGTGCATCTTCTCGCTCTGCCCGATGCCTGTGGTATTTGGGCTCGGGCGGTCGACTGACTTGGAATATGTGTTTTATATACAGAGAGAAAGAGAAGGGAAACCAACAACAAACACAGTCACACGCATATATACACAAACGAGAGAGACAGAGAGAGAGAGAGAGACACAGAGAGAGAGAGAGAGCGAGGAATAGAGAGAGAGAGATGAAACGAGAGAGAGAGAGAAAGACAAACAACAAAACATGACTTCGAGGGATGGTGAAAGAGAGACTGTGCTGGAGGAGCGAGATACCATATAACATATACCGTGTGTATCCATAGATGTATATGGATACACCATAGATAGCATGTACCATATCCATATACCGTGTGGATATCAGAGAGAGAGAGAGAGAGAAGCAAAGCAGAAAGGGTGTGATATCAAATTAACAATTTACAGAAAAAGAGCAACGAGAGAAACGAGAGAGAGAGAGGGAAAGAGAGACCGAGATATGTCAAATATGGATGGTTGAACAGACGGGTCATGATTCGGGAGGGCACAGGGCCAGACAAAAAAAAAGAGAGACAGAGAGAGAAGGGAAGGAGAAAGTGCATGTGAGAGAGCACATGGACTAGAGAAAGAGAGAGAGAGAGAGAGAGACAGAGCGAAACAACGAAAAACAGAAAGAGAGAGAGAGAGAGACACACGGACGGAAGGACAGGCAGAAAGACAGACAGACAGACACATTGACACACAGACACACAGACACACAGACACACAGACACACAGACAGGCAGACAGACAGACAGACAGAGGGAGAGAATTGAAGGTACAGAGAGCCTGCCAACATTCCTTGGTTGTCGATCCTTCAGGTGCACTGGGGCAAGCCAGGGCGAGCTCCACTAGAAGAGTGCAGAAGGGGCCGAATGATTAACATGAAGGGGTGTTGCAGCCACGTCGTATCGCGCAGGGGGCTCACCCGTTTCCCCCGTCCTGACTCTGTCCTCCTTTTCCTCGTCCTTTCTGACGCTGGGCGAACTTCAATCGGCTCGGATCGCAGAGTCTGCCCTCCTCCTCCTCCTCCTCCTCCTCCTCCTCCTCCTCCTTGTCATCCTCCTTCGGCTCTTGTATCAGCTCAAGAAGAGTGGTCCCGACGGGGCGATTTCTGACCGACACAATTTCGATCGCGCCCGCTTCGAGTGCGCCCGCGCCGCGCGGGCGGCCACGGTACGCTGGTCGCGTTTGGTCGCGCGTGAGCGCATTTGTTTCCAATGTGGCGTGCCGGGTCGGCGGCCAGTGTCAGCAGTTGGCGCATAAGTTGCCCGCGCTAGGTCGCGCGTGAGCGCCTTCGTCTCCACACTGGCGTGCCACGCTGGCGGCCCGGGCGAGCCGCGGCGTAAGGTCGCCATGTCCTCTCGCGTCGAATCGCATTCTTCACGGCCTGGATCCACCGCTCTGGCGCAAGGTCGCGCCAAGGCGGAGGTGTGGCAAAAGGCGAAGCGTTGTCGTGTGTACCTCGGCGTATCGGCGTTGCCGTCCTTCTGGTTGCCTCGGCATATCGGCTCACGCATCAGCGTGCCGTGGCATGACGACTCGTCCCCTGGAGGAGAACCTCGTCGTCATCGTCGTTGTTGCCTTGCGAACCCTTGGGTGGGTTATGTTCCTTGGCATCCTTCCCCCTGTCACAGTCCTCTCCGTGGCGGCCTGGGTAGCCTGCAGCCCTGCAGCTGGTTGCGCATCAGGCGCACCAGCGATCGTGTAACGGCTTGCGCCCAGGAACACAAGGCAGGAATTGAAAATGAATGCTGCAGGTACCTGTGCCTGTTTGGGTTGGTTTCGGCCATGGTTGGTCAGCAGCGGCGGGCGCCATTCGTCACGGCCTGGATCCACTGCTCCGGCGCAAGGTCACCATGCCCTCTCGCGCGAGGCCTCGCTTCTCACGGCCTGTATCGGCAGCCCCCTCCCTCGGCGGCCCCGCCCTCCAGCTGCCCGCTCCCGCGCCCCCCGTGGCGAGGAGGAGAAGGACGACGACGACGACGACGACGACGACGACGACGACGACGACGACGACGTTGAGGACGACCGCGACGACGACCACGACGACGACGAAAACGAGGACGAGACCGAGGCCGAGGAGGAGGAGGAGTCTCGCACGACGACGGCGGCCCCCGCCGCCCGGCCCGCCAGCGCCCAGCTGGCGCCGTGGGCGCGCCCGCTGCCGTGCCTTTCGACGCCGCGCACGGGGCGAGGCCGCCCGAGCGCCACGCCCGCCAGCCCCACCCCCGCATCGTGTGCGAAGCGGGCTCCCGGCGCGCAGTGCCGCCCCGGCCCGCCCTCCTCCTCCTCCTCCTCTTCCTCCTCCTCCTCCTCCTCCTCCTCCTCCTCCTCCTCCTCCTCCTCCTCCTCCCCCGCATCTCCTTCTCCTCCTCCACCTCCTCCTCCCCCTCCTCATCCTCATCCTCCTCCCCATATTCCTCCTCCCCCTCTTCCTTCTTCTCCTCCTCCTCCTCCTCCTCCTCCTCCTCCACTTTTCCCTCCTCTCCCTCGTGTTTGATGTGAGCAGGCATGAGCTAGTGCCTGGTGCGTTCACACTGAAAAAGATCGCCGACTTAGGCGATGTAACAAACAAATTAAACGGAGGAGTGGCGTGCCTAGCGGGTACAGAAAGGCGACAGTGGAATTCAACAGAAAGAGGCGCAGGGAGGACACCGAAGGAGGGAGAGGTCGACATACACGTGCATGGTGATGGAAGAATGCAGAGAGCAGGCGACTCATAGAGAGTGATGTAGCGCTGCTAAAGTCAGTATCGCGAAGTACAAATCTCAAGGTGAGATGGGAGCGCTGGACAGTGAGGAAGGAGGTGACAAGGTACGGCGGCCCACAGTAGTGCAGAAGCCCCTCCGCCGAAGGCCAAAACGGCCAGACGTCAGCACCCCCAACCACCACAACCCTTCCCAAGTGTGCCGACTTCCCCTTCATCCCCAGAATCATCAGTACAGTCGATAGTAGCGATGGTTGCCTAGTCGGTACGGCTGAGGCTGGTTGCGTAAACTTGCTGGTTGACACAAAATATTGCAGGCCAGGCGACGTGTAACAGAGAGCGAGGTAGCGCTACTAGATCAAGAAACCGCATTATGCTGTACACATACATAGATGTAGAAGAAGAAACATAACAACACAACGGTCTGCTGACCGGCCGCGGCGGGCCGGGCCCCTGACGGCGCGCGGAAAGCGCCTGTACACACATGTATATATATATATATACACATATGTAACGGCAGGGCTAGAGCAGGGCCACGCCTTGGATCCAGGAGGGCTTGAAAGATGGTTGAGTACATTCAACTGCTGAAAGTGACTGTCCCGCGGCGTGTTGGAGGCGATGTGTAGAGGCTGAAGGGGACATGTTGCTAAGCTCAAGGTATGTGAGCTGCTGGGCCGAACATTCCAAACTTGCTGGAGCTGGCACTCTAATATGGCTGGCCTGTGATGCCACCTGCAGTATCTGATTGGCATGTCGGAGGCAGTGCGAAACGGGTGATGTGTGCTGCTATGCCCCCCAGGTGGCTTGCTGGGGCTGACACAAAGTATGATTGGCCTATAGTGCTTACTGTACATTCAGGCTGGTCTGCCGTTGGCAATGCGACAAGGGTATGGTTGCATTGGCGATGCACCCACATCCCCCGTCCCCCAGATGAATGCCGATAAAGCCCCACCCCCAGAATCATCCATACAGTCGATTGTAGCGATGACAGCCGAGTCGGTACGGCTGAGGCTGGTTGCGTAAACTTGCTGGCTGGCACGAAGTATGGCAGGCCTAGAATTGCTTTCTGTAAGATCAGGCTGGCATGCCGTTGGCAGTGCGAAACAGGAACTGCTATATCTAGTTCTCTCTCTCTCTCTCTCTCGGCAAGGCCTCCTCTTCCCTCCATCCTCGACGTCCTCCACCACCCCTAACCCTACCACTGATTATAGAAGGTGGCGAGTAGCAAGCTAAAACAAGAGCTGGCGAATGTTACATGGGGGCCACGCCCTGGAACCAGGGGGCCTGAAACAAGGTTGAGTATTGTCATCTGCTGGAAGTAACTTAACTGACCCGCTGCGTGATAACACAATTGCTGAGTGTGGCTCAAATCTGGCACATTAGAAGGCTGGCCTGCGCTGCGGCTGAATGCTAAGTAAACTAGTGTGGCCGCGCCCTGTTGTCCAGGGTGGGTCCGGTACGCTACTGGGTTCCTCTCCTTCCCTGCCATACCACAGCCTCATCCTCCTCCCTCATCCACGGCCTCCCTCCTCCTCCATGCCATAACACAGCCTCCTCTCCCTCTTCCTCCTCCTCCTCCTCCTCATCCTCCTCCTCCTCCTTCCCCTCCTCCTCCTCCTCCTCCTCCTCCTTCTCCCAGTCCTTCTCCCAGTCCTCCTCCCCCTCTTCCGTCTTCTCCTCCTTCTCCTCTTCCTCTTTTCCCTCCTCCTCCTCATCCTCCTCCTCCTCCTCTTCCTCCTTTCCCTCCTCCCCCTCCTCCTCCTCCTCCTCCTCCCCCCTTTTCCTCCTCCTCCTCCTCCTGCTCCTCCTCCGCCTCCTTCTCCTCCTCCTCCTCCTCCTCCTCCTCCTCCTCTTCATTCGTTATGCTTCTGTGTTCCTTCCTCTGTGGTGCGCGGCGCGGGGCCAGCCCAGCAGAGACGCACCGAACGGCCCACCTGCTGTTCCGTCCTTCCCCAAGCGCCAGGGGCGCCGCCGGAGGCGACGCCAGGGGGCCCCAGCGCCGATCCGAGAAATCCGCGCGGACCTTCGAGCTGTTATGCCTATGTCACTGCTTGTTCCTATGGATGGGTCCGGCCAGGATGGTCCGCGTTGCCGCCGAGTTGTGAAACTTGAAGATTGTGTGCATTTCGGAGTCGATTCTGTTTCTCCAGACAAGTCGTGACAGGGTGGACAGTATCCGAGCGGTCCGTTTGTGGCGTGCTTTTGAGCTGACCGAGTGTGGAAGCGAGAGCACGTGCAGACGCTCGTCCACGGAGGCTTGACATGTGAGAAACATGGGGCGACTCATATCTCATGATCGCACGTGCTCCCGAACGCCATGTATTGCGTGGTCTCGCGCGCGGGCCTGGAGGGAACACACCAAGGTAACGACACCGCACGCGCAAACACGGACGCCCAAAGTTGCAGTGGATCGCGCGTGTATCTTGCAGTACGCGCTTCGCGGATTTCTGCATGTTTATTTGTCATCCCTTCTCTCCTCTTCGCTCCCCTTCTTCGCGCAATGTTTTCCTGAGCCTACGTCGAAGAGTCACTAGTCATGCCTATGCGCCGTTTGGGCGCCTTGCTACGCTGCATTGCGTGCTCCCTTTCCACCACCACCCTGCCCCCCTAGATCACGTGCAGCGGTGCCGCGGCCTTTCTCTTGCACGTGGGACTTCGTCATGTGATACTTTCTGTTTATCTTAGTCGGAAAAGGTTCAGTCCTTCACAAAGCGCGTTCCCAAACCAGCGTTGGCTGCATTTCAGCATAGTCGTTGTGCTCCCGTCGTGCAGACTGGCGCTGTCGTCGCAGCGCGGACCGCACTTCTGGGATCCGAGTCTTTCTCGTCGTTGCGCCCCCTCCGCCTTCCCCTGGTCCTGCCGCCCCTCCCGTTCCTCATTCTCCTGATTCTGGTCCTGATCCTCCTCGTTGTCCTCCTGGTCCTGTACGCAACTCCCGTTTGTGGTTGCGCATCGCAGGGTGGGGCCGTCTGCGGGGCCCACGTCCGCAATGGGACACCCGCCAGCGGATGTGGCCCGCGCGCGCGCCAGCTTGCCCCCTTTCCCCCTCTCCCCCTCCCCGTCCCTCCCCCCGCCGTCTCTCCTTTCCCACCTCCTTTCCCTTCCCTCCTCCCTCCCTCCCCACCACTTCCCCATCGTTGCCACTCCGCCCCCCTCGTGCTGTAATGCGCGGCGCCGCAGCAGGGGCGCCATCGCCCAGGGCGACCCCGAAGGGGAGGAGGCCAGCCCTTCTTTCGCACGCGTGAAGGTTGCGGCAGCGCAGCGGGAGAGACAGAGGGATATATATATATATAGAGAGAGAGAGAGATAGAGAGGGAGAGAGCGCGAGAACTGCACACATGAGAAAGAGAACGAGGGAAAGAGAGAAAGGGAGTACGAAGCAGACAAATATTGAGACAGAGATAGAACTTTAGTCAACTTAAGAGACATCGATACAGCGAGAGAGAGAGAGAGACGGCAAAGAGAGAGAGAGAGAGAGAGAGAGAAAAGAAAATGAGAGAGAGAGAGACACAGACATGGAGATGGGGAGAGGAATCGCACGCCGATGCGGACCAGGTCTGTTTGGGCGCCTCGCGGAAAGCCGCGCGTGCGCCTTGCGCTTGGTAGGGGTTGGCACACAGCTTTTTGGGGTAGGGAGGCAGGGGGAGACCCTCGGCTCGTGACAAGACGCGCGACTGCTAGGTGGTTTAGGCCCCAAGCGTTGAGTCGGGCATGTCCCTTCACAGGAGGAAGCAACAGCAGTAGCGAAGAAATAGTATGGTGGCGATTGTTCTAGCTGTTCTGAATATGTGTTGTTGTTTGTCTGACCATTTTCTGTTTCTCTTCCGATACCCACCTGTAGGAGGACATGCCCGATTTGACCCAAGCACGAGGCAGCGCACGACCGCTGGGGAGACGACGGCAGGCGCGTGACCGAGGGCTGAAGGGCACACCGCGGCGGGGCGCCCCCTTGGAGCCCGGGTGGGCCCCGTCGTGAGGCCACCCGTGGCGCAAGGCATCACCATCTGCGGCGAAGGTTCGGGGTGAGACACGCTGGGTTTCACCACCCGCCAGACCACCCGCATCCCAACCCGAAGGCTCCGATGTGCCCTCCATTTCCAGTTGGGGGGGGTCGGGGACCATTCAAAAAACACACATGAAGCCCGTACCCCCCCCCCCAACCCGAAATTCGGGTCTTCGGGTTGGGTTGGGGTGGTTTGGTAGGCAGGGTTCGAAAGGGGAACAGAAACACGTAAACAGAAGCACTTGCGCTCCGCGCGGATTTCTCGGGCCTGCGCTGGGACAGTCCCTGGCGGCGCCCCTGGCGCCGCCCTTGGCGCGCTCCGCGCGCCAGGGGAGGGGGGTCCAGCATGCGGAGCGCGCCAGGGGCGCGCCGGAGGCGCCGCCAGGGACGGTCCCAGCGCAGACGCGCGGACCGTCAAAAGTTCATGTCAATGCCGGTGTTTATTCCTCCGTGGACTCTATGGGTTCCAAGGTGGGGTGGCCCAATTTTGCCGCTTGGCTCCAGGACGTGTCTTGCGACTTCTAGGTTCGAGCCTCGCCGGCAACGGTTCGCAACGCATCCACGCAATGATGTATGCATGCAGACCTGCACACCTGCAGCAATTCATGCAAATAAATCACGAGCTGCAGTGGCAACAATGCTCGGCTCAACTGGCCACGTGGTTGGCTCGACCCTGTGGGGCCCGCCTGTGGCGTGAGTGCCCTCCAACAGGCCCGCGTATAAAAAGAAGGTGGGGGCGGGGGTACGGGGCCCAGGGGTGGGTGTCCTAGCATAGTAGTAACGCCGCGCCCTCACAAAGGGGCAGTCCGCGTGGGCGTGCGTGCGCGCGTGCGCATGCGCACGCTAGAGCGTGCGCGCGTGCGCGTTCCTGCGCGTGTGCGCGTTCGTGCGCGCGCGCATTCGTGCACACGCGCGTTTCCGCTCGAGTGTGTGCGCGCGTGAGCGCGCGCGCAAGTCCGGGCGCGAGCGCGAGCCCGAGCCCGAGAGCGAACCGGGGCTCGAGCCCGAGCGCGAGTTTGAGACCGAGCCCGAGCCTAAGCCCCTTCCCGAGCGCGTGCGCGCGCGGGTGCGCGCGGCCCGAGCGCGAGCTGGACCCCGAGCCCGAGCGCGCGCTTGAGTCCGAGCCCAAGCCCGAGCCCCATCCTGAGCGCGTGCGCGCGCGGGTGCGCGTGCGCTTCCGATATGCTAACATCGGCGTGTCCCCGGTTCCGATCGGTTCGTTTCGGTTCGGGGGGAAATTGGTTCGGTTCAGTGCGGTTCCGGTTTCGGAGCTGTTGGAAGCGGTTCCCATACAGAGTGCGGTTCCGTTTCAGTCGATGTCATTTCGGTTCTCGGCTCTTGCAGATGACGTGTGCGCGTGTGCGTCTCATGATCATATCGAGGCGTTTGGAGGTTCAGTTCGACCAGGAGTCAGGAGGAACCCTGGGGTCAGGGGAGCCGCTGGGCCCAGCTACCCGACGAACCAGGGGAGCCACTGGGCCCAGACGTTATGCATGGTGCCCTCGACGGACCAGTCGACAGCATCGTGCCCCCCGGACCAGGGGGCTCTGGCGACAGCGGGCGATTCAAAACGCAGGCGCGCGCGCAGGCTGGTGGGGGCCCCAGCCCAGGCCGCCGTCGCCAGTTCGGCCTTGGAGGCCCCGAGGACCCCTGGAAGCCCAAATCGCATTTTCGAACCGTCCAACAATTCGATTTGAGTTTTTCCGCCGCCCTTCCGTCCCCAGTGCAGCCCTGGAGGCTCCGAAAACCAACTGGAGGCCCAAAACGGATTTTCGAATCCTTCAAAACTGCGATTTGAGCTTTTCCGCCGCCCTGCCAATCCCAGAGCAGCCTTGGGGGTTCCGAAAACCACCTGGGGGCCCAAAACGGATTTTCGAACCATCCAAAAATGCGATTTGAGTTTTTCCGCCGTCCTTCCGTCCCCAGCTCGGCCGTGGACAAGCAGCAAAACAGGACGAGGGAACTCGGGGGCGCAGGGGAGGAGTTGGGAGCGGGTGGGATGGACCTAGCGCAAGAGTGGGCGCTCGCATCGGGCAGTTCCCAAGGGTCCACCTCCACGACCGGTTCCCGGTTCGGTTCCCGGTTCGGGCCCGTTTCGGTTCCACCGCCTTTGCTTCGGTTCGGTTTCGGTTCGCGTCGGGTTTCTGACGGGTTCCGGTTCCGTCGGTTCTCCTTCGGTCGGTTCGGTTCTGTGGTTCGTGTTTCGGTTATGTGGTTCATTGCAACATGCGCTCACACTACCAACAATATTCACCTGACTGTAGGAGCAGGAGCCGAAGGAGAAGAAACGGCATAAGCATAAATGTTCGGAGCTCCGCGCGGATTTCTTGGATCCGCGCTGGACCCTTGGCGGCGACTCTGGCGCCACCCCTGGCGGCGCGTCCCAGCGCCGATCCCAGATATCCGTGCGGAGCTCCGAAAGTGCAAGCTTATGCCTTTTGTTCCTCCTCGAAGAAGGCGCATAGGATGGGCGAGGGGGCAGACGATAAGGATGAAGAGGAGGACGCATGACAGGAGGAGGAAGAGGAGGAGGAGGAGGAGGAGGAAGAGGAAGAGAAGCAGACGGATAAACTGAGACTAGAGGATGTGGAAAGACGGGAACAGCAACCACGATGAAAACGTTGGATCCAGAACTATCGCCCTCGCTGGGGAGAGAGCGCCATTCCGAACGAAGGCAGGGCACGGATCCTGAAGTGCGGCCAGCGCCTTAGCGGGAACCGCAGTTGTGGAGGACGGTGGACGTTCCGGCCGAAACAACAACATTGTGGCCAACAACAGTTGTTTTACGTATGTTGCGTTGAAACAAGAGAGGCGGAGAGCACGTTGGCGCAAAATCACGGGAGAGGGAAGAGTGGTGTTCAGATCATGTAAGCGTAGAGGAGGAGGAGGAGCAGGAGGAGGAGGAGGAGGAGGAGCAGGAGGATCTGGAGGAGGATTATAGTGCCTTCGAGGGTAGGCATAGCCCTGTAACATCGGATGCGGTATGAAGGCTGACCCACCCTTGGAACAGATGGAAGGAGGAGGAGGAGGAGGAGAAGGAGGAGGAGGAGCAGGAGCAGGAGCAGGAGCAGGAGGAGCAGGAGGAGCAGGAGGAGGAGGAGGTGGGGTTACGGGGGAGGGGCACGGGGGGCTGGGAGGAAAAGCGATCAGCGAAAGGCGATGGGTGCGATTGAGGTCGATGGGGACCCCGGGGGGCGGGGAGGCGGAGAGGGGGGAGAGGGAGTCGGTGAGGAACGCCCGGGGGGTGGGGAGGGGATGGGGATCCGAAGAAGGTATCTGGCCCTCCAGGAGGGGCACCGCTCCTGGCCCTCCCGGAGGGGCAGGTGCACCACGCCACGGCCCCGGATGGCCCTGGCCGGGCAGTGGTGGCTTCTCGAAGGGAGGGTATCGCGGGAGCGGGAGCGGGGTGCACGCCAGCCGCCCGCCACGCCTGGCGGGCGCGCGTGAGCTGGGTGGGGGTGGGGGGGGGGGCGGGGGGGGGGGGGGCAGAGCGCCGGGCGCAGGAGCGCCTGGACAGCCTCGCGGCGTTGCGCGCGGAGGCCCCCGCCGCTGGAAGGGGGCCGCCGGCGCTGGCTGGCCATTCCTCCTCGTCGTCAGTACCATCACCACACTCGTCATCATCATCACCATCATCATCATCATCATCATCATCATCATCATCATCATCATCATCATCATCACCATCATCACCATCATCACCATCATCATCGCCATCATCACCATCATCACCATCATCATCATCATCATAATCATCATCATCATCAGCATCATCATCATAACCATCATCACCATCATCACCATCATCATCATCATCATCATCATCATCATCATCGTCATCATCGTCATTACCATCACCATCACCATCACCACCACCACCACCACCACCATGGTCATCACCATCATCACCGTCATCGCCATCATCATCAAGATCATCATCACCAGCAGCAGCAGCCACCATGATCATCGTAGTCATGATCATCATCATCATCAGCAGCAGCATCACCATCGTTACCGTCCCTTTCTCACCTCCTATCTTCCTCCGTCCAGCTCCTGCTCATGTTTCGTCATGATTATGGTCCGGCTCCTTCTCAATATGTCGATGTTGATCACCTTTGTCGCGAGGCCAGAAGGTTGATCGGGGCCGATAGGTTTTGTTGATTGGCGTCGTCGTTGCTAATCGCTCTGAGTGCCCGCTAGCGAGGTCGGCGGAGGGAAAATCTTTGGGAACGTGCTGAGTAGATCCGCGCTTGGCGGAAGGCGGCGCATATCTATAGCTCCGCCGATCTTTGAGACTCCAGGCATCTCCCATCTTCTTTCTGGCCCAGCTCTCCCCCGCTGGCTCCCACGTCGCCCATGCACACGTGTCGGGTCCTAGGCCGCAGGGCCAGCTCTACGCCCGTCTGAGACGTCGCCAGGAGACTGGCCGGGGGATTCCGGAGCCCAATCCCCCCACAGCAGCTCGGGCTCCCCACAGAACCTCTGCGGCGAGTGCTCCGCTGCAGGCCAGGCCTCGCGCAAGTGGCGCCCACGCCACCCCCTGCGCCCCCCAGCGACGGCGCCTGGCCGCGCCCCGCCGCCCCCCTGGCGGACGAGAGCCCCGTGTGCAGATCCGTCGGAGGACTCGGAGCAGGGGGTGCGCTCCCTGTCGCCCGAGGTCGGGGGTTGATGTGTCCTCGCTGTCCTGGCTCATCAGCCCGGGAGGCCTCTGCCTCTGGCCTCTGGTGCGGCCGAGCAGCGTGCGGCCGCGCACGCGGCGCGGCCGTCCTCTGACGCTGCGGCCCTTGGAGTGGGCCCGAAGGCTTGGCAAAGAGGAAAAGGTGCGCGCGGTGAGCCTGAGGGGCGCGGCTTTCTTCTCGTGTAGCGCCTTCACCGGCCCGGCCACGGGGCTTCTGTTTCGGACGCCCTCTCTGGTAATTTCGACGTGGTGTCTGGTACCAGCGCTGGTGCTTAATCGCAGTTGGCGCATGCAGAGCAGTTCCAGGATCTCGTACACCGAATGGACAGTGTGCCGCAGGAAAGTTGATGAACTCTGGGTGGTATTGGAGGGCCATTGGTTTCGACAGATTGCGAACCAGCATGTTCGAATAAACAATTTGCAAGGAAGCGATCCAGTGCTTGATGCAGCCGGTCAGCCAGCCTGATCCACGCATCGCTGCCCTTGCTGAAACACTCCTGGGTTCAGCGCTGAGCGCAGGCGCTTTGGCGCCAGCGGTCGAAAGCGCGCCAGGCGTTTGCCTGTCTGTGGCCGCATTCGCTTACGCCCCACCGCTGGCCCCTCGGGGGCCCTGCATGCCTCTCTACTGGGGGTGCGTTGTCATACAAGCCAAGCCTGTTGGTGACGTGCAACTGCCTGGGACGCCTAACCCCGCGTTCAAAAGGGTCCTGCCG
>CAUYUJ010020282.1:374352-414352 GCA_963575745.1 Prorocentrum cordatum
TGGGGGCTCTCCTGCAGCAGCTATTTCATTTCCAGAGCCTGTTGTAGATGCACCAATGGATGGGTTCTCTCGTATGAACCCGCCTAAGCCGCTGGAAAGGCAACCAGCTCCGCCGCATCAGACTTCCCAGAATCCGGCTGGCAATCTGAGTGAGTTACTTTGCAGACTTGGTTTGAAGCGTCGTAATTGAGGATTCGGTCAGTGAGCACTGATAAGCTGCGGGGAGGCGAGCCTTCCAGAGGCTAGACGCCCCCGCGCCAGGCGATTTCCGTCTGCCCACGGTCGGGCTAGGCACGGAGGTTACCAGGCCTTGTGCTCCCTGAAGGAGAGGAAACCCAGGTGAGTGTAATTTGTTGTTTCTCACCAGGCTCTGCGGTACCAGCAGGAATTCGTTGTTAACAAATCGGTGCGACTGCAGTATGAAGGGATGAAACTGCAAGTTTGCAGTGGCGCTTCGCGCCATGCACCTTGGTCCTTCAAGTGTAGTGTGCAGGCGGTCTTGCAGGAAGGGCTAACCGACAATTTAGCGATAATTCCTTGTTGCTTTGTCCTGCATCGCCGCTATAATAACGGTATTCGTTATCCTTCCTCCATGTTTCGTTTTCCTCATCTTCGCCATGCCTTGCGCATTCTCCCCATCCTCCTCGGCTCTTTTTGTGGAGGCTCCTCCTTGGAGAGCCTCTGGGGGCCTCACAAAAGCTGCTGCAGGCTTCCTTAAGGCCTTCAGGATGCCTCCTGGGCGTGTTCTGGGGGCCTCTGGGGGCTTCCTCGGGCCACGCTGCCTCCAACCGCGGTCTCCCTGAACGACCAGGTCACAATTTAGAATGCTTCGGAGGGAGTCGTGGGGCCATCTTGGGCCGCCATGAGGTTCTGTGAGGGCCATCTTGGACCCCTGTTGTGCCGTTTTGGGGCTCTCTTAGACTGCCTGGAAGCCCTTTCGGATGGTTGTGGGGCGATTTGGGAGCCTCCCAAACGGCGTCGGGCGCCCAAAAGACCGCCGTCTCGTCTTGGAGCGTCGGGAAGCCGAAAAGAGGAGAACCCCAAAATAAACCAAAAACCAACAGAAAATCAATGATTTGTGCCTCTTGGGGCCTTTTTGGGAGTGCTATCGGAGGCCTCTTGGGACGTTTCGGGACAATCTTTGGGGGTATGACGGCTTCTTGGGGATCGTCGTGGAACTCATTGGGGTTTTCTGGGGTCGTTTCGGGAGCGCGCCACGCCCTGCGAGGCCCGGGGGGCCGCTTTGAGGCCCGTCCGGAAAGTCCCGTAAGCCCCAGATCCCGGGAGTCCTGTTTTTTTTTGGGGGGGGGGCGGGTTTTTCCCCCGCCCAGGCTTGTAAAAATATAGGAAGAGGAATTGATGTATGATACATAGCTTTTATATATATACATATCGCTATATATATATATATATATATATATATATATATATATATATATATATATATATAATATAGATAGATAGATAACTATAAATATAAATATATTATACATACACATATAGAGAGATAAAGAGAACACGTAAGCGACGGCCTCGCCCGCCTAGCCTCCGATGGGCCTCGAGGATGCCCCGCAGTGGTGGCAGTGGTGGCTCGCTCGCTCCCCCTCGCCCCTCCCCCTCTCCTCGGCCGCGCGCCGGGGCCAGGCGCTCGCCGGGCTGCGGGCCGAGGTGCAGAGGTTGGGCGCCTCCGCCCGAGTCCCTCCCAAGGGAAGAGCTCCGGGCGCATCGGGGCCACGGCGCGGGCCATCGGCGGCCCCTGGTGGCCATCGGAGGCCTTCGTTGACCGTTGGCGGACTTCCGCGGCCTTCGGTGGCCATCGGCAGCGAGCGGCGTTCCTCTGCGGCCCTCGGCGGGCTTCCGCGGCCATCGGCGGCTCTCGGCGGTCTCCCGCGGCGTTGGGCGTTGGGCGGGGGCGGAGGGCCGCAGAGCGGGCCGCCGCGGCACGGGTGGGCGGGAGGAGGGGGGAGCAGCGGCGCCCGTGCCAGGTCGCAGGCAGGACGAGGGGGGGAAAGAGGAGCAGAAAGGAAGGTGCCCTCCCCCTCGTCCACCCCCACCTCGTCCCCGTCCTCCCCCATCCACCTCTTCCTGGGCCTTCGCTTGGCGCGGCTGGGGCAGCGGGTCAGGATGGTGCGCAGGTGGACGGTGCCCTCCCCCTCGCCCACCTCCGCCTCATCCCCGTGCTCCCCCTCCACCTCTTCCTGGGCCTTCGCTTGGCGCGGCTGGGGCAGCGGGTCAGGATGGTGCGCAGGTGGAAGGTGCCCTCCCCCTCGCCCACCTCCGCCTCATCCCCGTGCTCCACCTCCACCTATTCCTGGGCCTTCGCTTGGCGCGGCTGGTAGAGCAGGTCTGGATGGTGCATAGGTGTGCGTGGTGTCCAGAGTGGTCTTTAGCTGGGTGGGGAGGAGGGAGGGATGAGGCAGGTTCGGGAGCTCCTCCTCCTCCTCCTCCTCCTCATCCTCCTCATCCTCCTCCTCCTCCTCCTCCTCCTCCTCCTCCTCCTCCTCCTCCTCCTCCTCCCCCTCACTCAAGTAGGAGGGGTCGCCGCTGTTTTGCTCCAGCGTCGCCGTATATTTGCGTATTGCACGGAGAGTTACACAATGCATTCAACATCTTATTGCCGCCATGCCTTCTATCGTACAGTTTCCAACCCTTACAATTCTAGTTGTTCCTCCTCCTCCTCCGCCTCCTCTCCTCTCCTTCTCCTCCTCCTCCTCCTCTCCTCTCCCTCCTCCTCCTCCTCCTCCTCCTCCTCCTCCTCCTCCTCCTCCTCCTCCTCCTCCTCCCCCCCCTCCTCCTCCCCCTCCTGCTTATCACGCCAATGAGTTCACGCGGCGTTGGAAGGTGCCAAGATGCATGTCCACGCTGGAACGGCAGTATCTGGGCCACGGTGCCCAGGCTCTCTTGATTCGTTGGCCAGCCCGTGCGGTCTGGACCCGGATGGCCCCAGGGCATATGCTACATCGGGCCACCGTGCCCTACAGGGTGGTGACTCCAGCAAATTGGGCCCACTCACGGAGTTAAGGCGCCCCACAGCCATGGTACTTGATGTCCTCTCCTGCTTATCCCTCCTTTCTCCGCCAGGCCCCTGCGCTTACAGCATATTAGCCACGACCAGCGACGGGCGCTGAAGTTTGGAGCCCAACCGCTCCAGTTTTGAAGCGCAGCCGCTCTGCGACGCTACTGGAAGCTCGCTTGGGGGCGTTGGAGGGGGTCTTGCGAGCCTCTTTGGGTCTTCTTGGGCGGTCTTTGGGCAATCTTTCCCTATTGACGGCCTCTCGCCCACCTCTTGGGCTGCCACGGGGCCCAGCCACAGATCTCTTGGATTGCTGTGGGGCCCTCTTGATCTTCTCGTGGACCAGTTATGCAAGTTCTCCCTCTTTATCACTCTCCCGAGGCCATCTCGTGCCAAAAAGTACGGGTAGCAAACAAAAACACGCGGTACACAGTCCTCGTGGACATTTGGTGGAGCTTGGGAAAATTAGAGCCGAAATCAGCGCGGAGTGGAGAATCCTGGAAGAGAGCGGTGCCACTGGCCACGTGGGGTGTTCTATTTTGTGGAGGTACGGTGCCGACCAAATGCATCTTATTGATGTTCCGGGAGGCAGATATTAAGTGCCCCAGTCACCCCTTGATTTCGTTGTCGAGATACCCTGCGAGATGTAGCGTGGGCAGCCGGTGCCTCTCACTCATCGCTTGGAGGTGCAAGGGGATTGCTCGCGCCAGCTCGATTGAGCCGATGCTGTCTTGAGCCGGTTGCACTTGGGAGGATGCTGACGACGGCGACAACGGCGGCGATGATTGCGACCACGACGACGAGGCAGAGGTGGAGGATGATGGTGAGGATGAGTGACAAGAGGAGATTCGGTCGGATGGCGGCGAGGGGGAGAAAGAAAAGGACGACGACGAGGCTGTGGAGTATTGACACGAGGCGGACGAAAACGAGGAAAGGCGGATGGCATGGGGGTGTGAGAGGGGGCAGGTGGAGGAGGATGTGGAGGGGAAGGAGGAGGAGGACGAGGATGAGACGAGGAGGAGAACGAGGAGGCGGATGAGGAGGAGATGGAGGAAGGAGAGAATGAGGAGGCCGAGACAGGGATGAGGAGAAAGAAACGGATGCCGATTGGGTGAGAGTGATGGTGACGGTAAGGAAGATAGGGGGTGTAGAGATGGAGGAGCCAGAAGGGAAGGCGGATACGAGAAGGGGGATGGTCGAGCCCGGACGCAGACGAGGAATTGTGGAGCATGAGCGGCAGCAGGAGCATTAGGATGGGGAGCAGGAGAAGCAGAAGGATCATAATGTGGGATAGGAGCGGGGCGGGAGTCCTGCACCCCCCCACCGCCGCGGTGCGGCGGAGGCCAGGAGAGTGAGGCGCAGCAGAGGGAGCTTGACAGGCCGCGTCTCTTGCTTGCTGCCCCTCCTCTCTGCTCCTCTTTCTCCCCGTCCTCCTCCTCTTCCTCCTCCTCCTCCTCCTCCTCTTTCGCCTCCTTCTTGTCCCCCCTCTCATCCTGACCCTTCTCCTGCTTATCTTGGCCATCCCTCTCACCTCCCCCTTCTACTCCTCTCTCCTTCTCGTGTTTCTTCTCCTCCCCTTCCTCACCATCAGCCACACGGGCCGGGCAACTCAAGCGTCTGGGGGCACCGTCGCGGCGTCCACCGCCGCGCTGCCTCACTCCATCCCTCCAGCCGTCCCTCCCTCCCTCCCTCCAGTCCCCACACACACACACACACGGGAGGAGGGAGGGAGGATAGGGGGGGGGCCTGGGAGAGGAGCCTGGGGGCACGGGGAGGAGGAGGGCGAGGAGGAGGAGGAGGAGGACGTAGGAGGAGGACGTAGGAGGAGGGTGAACAAGAAGGGAACGTTGGGGAGAGGACAAGATGAACAGTATAGTGGCACCACCACGGTCAGGCGTATCCGTCATCCTTTCCGTATAAGTTCGTAGTACGTGTCCATTCATGTTCTTTTTCGTTCCCATCTGTCTTCTTTGCATTCAGCATGTTCCTTCATATATTATTCGTCCTCCTCATGCCTCCTATTCATGATCCAGTTCGTTCTCATTCTCACGTGGTCCTCCAATCGTGCTCCTCTGCTTCGTAGTAGTGTCGTGCTTCGTGTACAGGTCGGCATCAAACATGTCTCTGATCCTCATACACATCCTCCTCACCGATCGTCATTCCAATCGACTTTCAGGCATTTGTGTGCAACGACTTGTACTGTCTCGGAAGCGTGACGCTATGCTTCCATGCGCGCATGATGGTACATGTGTTCTTCGTTTCCACCGCTGACAATCCGCATTACGGAAATGCGGCCAGGATTACAGAATGGGAGGGATGCGTTTTTCGGCACCGCAGTTCACATCACCCGCGGATTCAACGAATTACACAATGCTGCGCGTGCTATTCGATTCTATCGTCGACCGTCCACGTTTCTGATCGGTGACGTAGCCTCTGGCCCGTACCCAAGCCATGCAGTTGTTCGACACATCGCCGTTGCCGCACCAATTTCCGAGTACACTCCATGAGCAGTGAATCCTGGTGGATTCACATGCCCGCTTCAGTGCCACGGCCGTGTCAGCAGCAGCGGTGCCACCAGTAGTGGCAGAAAGAACAGTCGTAAGATGATCTCAGTCAGCAGTACGTACGGCATCGGTAGCGACATTAGCAGTAGCAGCAGCGGCAGCAGCAGCAACAACCTCAGTGTGCAGACACTCCTCTTCGGCGCATTGCCCATGTCGCATGTTTCATTACATTGTGTGCCGTCTCTTGTGCACACCCCGTTACCAGTTCATGTTGCTTGTTCTCTCTCCTGCTGTATCCCTCCCTCTCTCCCGGTTCGAGTATGCATAGAATGACGATCCGCCCTCGGCTCCCGAGCGGGGAGCCCGGGTCCCGAGCGCCCCACGTGAACCCAAGACGGCAGCAAGATGGCCCCGTGGCGGCCTCGGGGGGGGCCCACGAAGGCCCCAAGGGGCCTCGGGGGTACCCGCAAGGCGGCCAGGAGGGGCGCAGGAAGTCCCAGGACGGCCCCAGCATGGGCCACAAGACGGCACAACAGGCTCCCAAGACGGCCACGGTGGAGGCACCCGAGATGAGCAAATCGTGATGGTTCCAAAGTTGTTGACGCGATGTTCGCATTCTCGCCTTCACTTGTCGTCCGCCTCCAAGACTGCCTACACATGGGCCAACTGACATCCAAGCGGGGCCCGAGACGTGCCCGAGACGGCCCAAGAGGGCCCCAGTCCCAAAAGAACCCCCCAAAAGGATCAACATAACCCCCAAGACAGCCCAACAGGGCCCCAAGACTGCACAACGACAGACCCAACGAACCCCCAAGGCGGCCCAGAGAGGCCCAACAGGCCCCCGAGAAGGCCTCGAACATATCTTTTATTTCTGTATACATTTTCTCGTTTGTCCTCCCCGCTCTTCTTTGTTGCCCGCCTTCCTTTTTCAGCTTCTGCTGTTGCTGCCCACCACGTTGCGATATGCTTCTGTCGCAGCATTACCGTTGAAGCATGCGAGATGGGCGCGGGAATCTGCAGTCCAACTCCGTCTTTCGGCGCGGTGCGTCCTGGTAACCGCGATTGTTCTTCTAGCCAGCGACGGCTCACCTGCATTGTAGCCTGGCCGTTGCCCTCAGTCGAGACAGGTGGTGTGTCGTTCATCACGTATATACATACGCATACATGCATCTGAGCATGCGTACATACAGATGTGTACAAGACTGCGTTGGCGCTTCGCGCCATGCACTCTGGTCCTGGAAGTTTGGCATGCAGGAGACGGAAGAACAGCGCAATTGGAAATCAGTGTTTTCTTGCGTTTCGAAGGTGTTTTGGGATCGTCTTTGGGTCGTTTTCGGGCGTATGGTAGGTGTCTGGGGCCTTTTGGAGCTCTCGCGGGGCCGTTCGACCGCCCTACCGATTTGGGCCCGTTGCCTAAGCCAAGCAGGGAGGGGATCTGGGCGGTCCCTTTATTTTTTTGGGGGGCGGGAGGTCCCACCGCCCCGGCTTGTAGAAATGTGCAGCTCGACGGCTGGGGGTGAGATCGCTGTGGAACGGAGAGCCCCCCACGGGGAAGTCTGTTTCGGTTTCGTGTCGTGCGTGCGGGCGAGGCGAAGCTCCGTGGGCGGGCGAGAGGGATGACGCCGCCCTGGCAGGGGCGAAACCGAGCTCAGTGTCTCTCCTACCCCACGTCGGCCGGCGGTGGCCTGGGGGTGTCCCGTCAGTGTCCCGTAGTGTTCCGTGGTGTCCCGTGGTGTGTCCCGTGGCGCGGTGTCCCGTGGTGTCCCGTGGAGGCCGATAGTGAGATCGATTATGAAATCGTTTGAGTGAGATCGATAGTATGGTCTGTAGTTAGATCGTTAGTGAGATCGATAATCAAATCGATATTGATATCGATAGTGGGATCGATAGTGAGGTCGATAGTGAGGCCGGTAGTGAGTTCGATAGATAGTGAGACCGAAAGACAGATGCAGATCGATTGTGAGATCGAAGGGTAGATGGAGATTGAGATCGATAGTGTAGTCGATTGGTAACTTGACAGTGAGATCGATAGTGAGGTCGACTGCGAGATCGATAGATACTTGGTCGAAAATGAGATCGAAGTGAGATATCTTGTGAGATCAATCGTGTGATCGAAAGTTAGACAAGTAGAAGTGATAGGTAGTGATAATGATAGATGGGTAGAAGGAGAGACGGATATTGAGACCGATGGATATCAAGTTCGATGGATACTCCGGCCGCTTGATAGTAACATCGCTAGTGACATCGATAGTGACATCGATAGTGGGATCCACTGGTCGCGAGAGCGTTAGATAGTGATATCGAGTACGAGATGGGTGGTCAAAACGATTGATAGTGAAACTGCGCCAAAAGAGTCGCTCGCCGCTGCGCGAAAATACCTCGGACCATATGGCGCGCCACAGGGGCCGCGGGCAAGTAAGTGCCACCTCCAGCAGTGGAGGTGGTATTTGTTTGCCGTCGACTGCAGTGGTGACGCAGTCACCGGTAGAGTGCGCCATCGTGGGTGTGCGTCGTGCTGCTAGCCAGGCTCTGCCAGCCAAAGTTGTTTGATGCTCTGATACTGTTGCGCGCTGCCCGTTTGCGATGCCCCGCTCATCACCAGCATCGCCGCCACGTATCGCCACTACCACATGCATTGTCACCAGCATCGCCGCCATGCATCGGCATCATGCGTTGTCACCAGCATCGTCGTCGTGCGTTGTCACAAGTGTCGTCCCCATCACAGCCACTGCAGTTGTCAGCAGTTGCCCGCTCCCCTCCCCCGCAACCTCCTTATCACGCGAAGGGTGGTGGTATATGTATCTGAGGGGAGGTGGTGAGATCGCAGTGTAGCGGAAAGCCCCCCACCAGGAAATCGGTTTCGGTTTCGGTTTCGTGTCGTGCGTGCGGGCGAGGCGAAGTTGCGTGGGTGGGTGAATGGAATGAACCCTCCTGTGGGCAGGGCGCCGCCGGGCCACAAGACCGCCCCACCCCAGGTTGTCCAGCGGTGGCCTGGGGGTGTCCCGCCGGTGACCCGTCGGTGATAGTGGGATTGGTAGTGAGATCGATAGTCAGATCTATAGTAAGATCGATAGTGAGATCGATAGTGAGATCGACAGTGAGATCGATAGTTAAATCGATACTGAGATCGATAGTGATCTCGATAGTGATCTCAATAGTCGGATCGATTAAGTGAGACGTTGGGTCGTCCCCCCCGAACCTCATTACGAACCGAAGGATGGTCGTATAGGTCGGAGCTTGGGGGGTGAGATCGCAGTGGAACGGAGACCCCCAACGGGGAAATCGTTTCGTTTCGTTCGTGTCGTGCGTGCGGGCGAGGCGAAGTTGCGCGAGCGCGCGAGAGGAATGAACCCGCCGTTGCTGGGCGAAGTCAAGACAAATGATCCTCCCCCGTCCGTCTGTCCGTCCGGCGGTGGCCCTCGGTGTCCCGCGGTGTCCCGTGGTGTCCCGTGGTGACCCGTGGTGTCCGCCGTTGCTAGGGCGAAGTCAAGACAAATGATTCTCCCCCATTCGTCCGCCCGTCCAGCGGTGGCTCGCGGTGTCCCGCGGTGTTCCGTGGTGTATCGTGGTGTCTCGTGGTGTCCGCCGTTGCTAGGGCGAAGTCAAGACAAATGAGTCTCCCCCTCCCGCCCGTCCGGCGGTGGCTTGCAGTGTCCCGCGGTGTCCCGTGGTGTCCCGTGGTGTCCGCCGTTGCTAGGGCGAAGTCAAGACAAATGATTCTCCCCCGCCCGCCCGTCCGTCCGTCCGTCCGGCGGTGGCTCGCGGTGTCCCGCGGTATCCCGTGGTGTCCCGTGGTGTCCCGTTGAGATCGATACTGAGATCGATATTGAGATCGGTACTGAGATCGATACTGAGATCGAGTCGGTGCCCCGAGGTGTCCCGTGGTGTCCCAAAAAGTGAGTTCGATAGTGAGATCGACAGGTGTCCCGTGGTGTCCCGTGGTGTCCTGTGGTGTCCCGCTGGGTGAGATCTATCTATCGGAGGTTGGGGGGTGAGATCGAAGTGGAACGGAGAGCCCCCCTACCGGGAAATCGATTTCGGTTTCGTGTTCGTGCGTGCCGTGCGGGCGAGGCGAAGCTGCGTGGGCGGGCGAGAGAAAGTCTCCTGTGGCTGAGGCGCGGCCGGACCCAATGATTCCCTTCCGGGCGGCCGGGGCCCCGCGGTGTCCCGCCGGTGTCCCGCTGGTGTCCCGTGTGGCTGAGGCGCGGCCGGACCAAATGATTTCCTTCCGGGCGGCCGGGGCCCCGCGGTGTCCCGCCGGTGTCCCGCGGTGTCCCGCGGTGTCCCGTGGTGTCCCGCAGTGTCCCGCGGTGTCCCGCCGGTGTCCCGCGGTGTCCCGCGAGGATGATGATGATGAGATGATGGTGATGATGGTGATGATGATGATGATGAGATAATGATGATGGTGTCCCGATGAAGATGATGAGGTTGATGATGGTGTCGATGATGATGATAGTGTCCCGATGATGAGGATGAGGATGCTCATGATGATTATGTTGATGATGATGACGATGATGGTGTCCCGATGATGATGATGATGATGATAATGATGATGATGATGATGATGATTCCGATGATGTTGGTGATGATGATGTTGATGGAACTGGTGTCCCGGCGATAATGATGTTGATGATGATGATGTTGATGATTATGGTGTCCCGATGACGATGCTGATGATGATGGTGATGGTGATGATGATGATGGTGATGCTGATGGTGTCTCGGTGATGATAACAATGATAATGACGATGTTGATGATGATGTTGCTCATGATGATGATGGTGCCCCAATGATGATGATGATGATGATGTTGTTGATGTTGATGCGATGATCATGATGATGATGGTGTCCCGAGGATGATGACGATGTTGATGATAATGTTGATAATGAGAACGATGGTGATCATGATGGTGTCCCGATTATGATGATGATTCTGACGATGCTGCTGATGATGATGACGATGACTGTGCCCCGATGATGATGATGATGTTGATGATGAGATGATGATGGTGATGGTGATGATGATGTTGTCCCGATGATGGTGCTGACGTTGATGATGATGTTTATCATGATGATGATGATGATGACTGTGCCCTCATGATGATGACGATGTTGGTGATGATGTTGATGTTGATGATGGTGATGATGATGATGATGACGTTGATTGTGAAAGCGATTGTGATATCGATAGTGATATCGATATTGGGACCGAATGTGAGATCGATTGTGTGATCGATTGTGAGATCGATGGTGAGATCAATTGTGAGATCGATCGAATGAGATAGATCGAGTGAGATCGATCAAGTGAGATCGATCGAGCGAGACCGATAGTGAGATCGATACTGAGATCGATAGTGAGACCGATTGAGTGAGACGTTGGTTCCCCCCCCCCCGAACCTCCTTATCACCCGAAGGGTGGTCGTATAGGTAGTGAGATAGATAGTGAAATCGATACTGAGATTGATGTGGTGCCCCGAGGTGTCCCATGGTGTTCCGTCGTGTCCAAAAATGTGAGGGACGATGGTGAGGTCGATAGTGAGATCGACAGGTGCCCCGTGGTGTCCCGTAGTGTCCCGTTGGGTGAGAGCGATAGTGAGATCGATAGTGAGATCGATATTGAGATCGATGTGGTGTCCCGAGGTGTTTCGTGGTGTCCCGTAGTGTCCTATGGTGCCCCGTTGAGTGAGATCGATAGTGAGATCGATAGTGGGACCGGTAGTGAGGTCGAGAGGTGTCCCGCGGTGTCCCGTGGTGTCCCGTGGTGGCCCGTGGTGTCCCGTGGTGGCCCGTTGAGTGAGATCGATAGTGAGATCGAAAAGTGTCCCGTGGTGTCCCGTGGTGTCCCGTTGAGTGAGATCGATAGCGAGATCGATTGAGTCAGATGTTGGTTCCCCCCCTCTTCCCTCCCCCAACAACCTCCTTATCACCCGAGGGGTGGTCGTACAGGCATCATGGGATTGTATGAGACCCCCCACAGGAAAATCGGTTTCGGTTTTGTGTTCGCGGCGTGCGTGCGGGCGAGGCACAGCCGCATGCGCGGGCGACATGAGCGAATCCGCCGTTGTGAGGGCGCAACGGGGCCATATGATGGTTTGCACTCCCCCCAGTTGGCCGGCGGTGGCCCCGGGGTGTCCCCGTCGGCCCGATGGAATCCCGTTGCCAGGGCGAAACCAGGCCAAATCATGATGTGCCCTCCCGCCGATGAGCCGGCGGTGGCCCCAGGGTGTCCTCATGGTGTCCCGATGGTGCCCCGATGGTGTTCCGCGATGGTGTCCAGATGGTGTTCTGATGGTGTCTCGATGGCGATGGCGTCCTGATGGTGTCTCGATGGTGTCCAAATGGTGTCCCGATGGTGTTTCGATGTTATTCAAGCAGTGGCGAAGCGTCCTGGCTCGCCTATAGCCCTACCAAACAATGTTCTAAGAACCTTTCGTGATTCCCACGAAACGTTCTTAGAACATTTCTGGCTGGGACTGTCTTGTTTTAACGCATCGGGTTTATATTCTAAGAGCATTTGTTGGTTCTTAGAACATTTATGGGTTCTAAGAACATTTCGTGGTATGACTACAGGAATGCCGGGACGGTCGGTCCCTGCTCAAGGTATGCCGATTGTGCCCCCATGGTGCCCCGATGGTGTCCCGATGGTGTCCAGATGGTCTCCCGATGGTGTCCAAATGGTGTCCTGATGGTGTCCAGATGATGTTCTGATGGTGTCCCAATGGTGTCCCAATGGTGTCCCGATGGTTGTCCCGTGAGATCGATACATAGGTAGACAGTTAGGTCGATGGATCGTGGAACCGATCGATAATGATATCGATAGGTAGATAGTGGGACCGATGGTGAGATTGATGGTGAGACCGATTGTTAGTGAGACTGATCGATTGATCTGGTGACCGATGGTGAGATCAACCTTGAGATCGAAAGCGCATCACCAGCATCGACATCACGACAATCGTCGCAGTTTTTCTCTAGCCATTTTGGCTCAAGAAGCAGAGAGCACGTTGAGCTTGGCCGAGATCCTTGTAGCAGGCATGGCGCTGGCCAGCGGCAGCGGCGCCTTCCTCTCCACCCTGACGCTCGGAGTCGCCGCAGTGCTGTCAGCAGCGGACCAGGTGCGGAGCGAGCCTGCTGGAGGCGCGGCGCTGCGCCGCTACACGTTCGACTGGCGCGGCTCCGGCGAGCCCCTGCGCACCGTGCGCCAGATCTTCGACGAGGGACCAGACGCGAGCCAGCCGACGCCGCGGCTGGCGGCCAGGGGCCGCCCGGAGGACACCAGGCGTGCCAGGCGGACCGGCGGCGAGAGCAGCGCCTCGCTCCTGGAGTCGCTGTGGGACCGGCCGAGCTACCGCAGCAGGCGCTTCGGCCTCAACGCCACCGCCGGCGAGCACCCCTGCTTCGCAGGCTTCCGCTCGATGGTCGAGGGCACGGACAGGTGCAACGGCTGGACCAGGTCGTACCCGCCTGTGGGCAGCGTCGTGGCGTTCAGGAACACCGCCGTCTGGACGGAATCCAACTTCACTCTGAGAGCCGTGGTGGCCAACCACATCAACGTATGGCTGGAGGACAACAGCACCGAGGTGCACGCAGACCTCGCTACCAAGGCGGCCAACATATACGCGAATGTGTATGACATTCCCGAGCTCCGTCCATCTCCTGATTCGAATAGTTGGATGGAACATGAGTGCAAGGTAATGGGCACGATGCCGTTCATGTACACGTGCTCGGACCGCGTCCAAATTCTTGTTCAGGGTTGCAATGGGATCGAGAACGCGTGGGTCATGTCCAGCGACTTCCTTCAGAACTTCCCCGACCCAGCCAACAACGCGTCGGGCTCAAACTTCGACATCGTCTTCTACATGTGCAAGGAGCTCTTGGACAGCAACCCGAATCCCTACAACGTCGCGAACACGTTCGCGCACGAGCTCGCGCATGTGATCCAGGGCGGCTTCGGCCGTTCCTCTATGCCGATGACCGAGGGAGGGGCCACGTGGCTCGAAGGCCCGCTGCTCCACCTGGCGCCGCGCCCGATGGTGTTCGCATGGGGGTTCCGAGACTGGAATCGCGTCCTTGCTGCCCACATCTACGCCACGACAAAGGACGCTAACGCGCGCAAGTTTTACCAGATCCACGCCATGTTCTTGACATACTTGTCTCAGGATGAGCTCCTGGGAGCCGGGCTGACGAGCGCACTGCAGAACTACCAGTTCTTCGAGGCCAGTATGATTCCTTGGGGGAGGATGGCGTACGATTATTTCCTCCGCCGCATCGGGCTTGGGCGTCCCACAGGGTTCTCTCCCATACTTTTGAACACGACCAGCGAGCATAATGCCTTCGCTGACGCGCTTCTCAATTACAGAGTTGCCATCGTGGCGCAATGCATTTCGGACAGCAGCTTGAGGCCCCGCGACACCTGGTACCGGTTGCCCGCCCACTTGCAGGAGCGGCCGTATTGGGATTGTTCGTCGTTCCCCGCGTTCTGGTCTGCAGACGGAACATCTGTAGATCAGTTTGGAGCAGACCTCCACTACGGGGGAGCTGCTTTCTTCCGCCTGGCAGCGCCGGTGAATGCGACGATTGCCATTGATGCGAGTGCTGACCGGTTTGTCCGCACAAAAGTGGTTGCTGCTGGCAATGCTGCAGTCGACCCAGAAGTCGTGGAGCTGATGCCCGGTGAGCATGCCACGTTCGGCGGCGGGGCGCGCGAGATCTTTGTTGTCCAGGTCAACGTAGATCCCTCTGGCGAGACGTTGCAGCCCGAAGACCACCACATCTGGAGGCAGTCCCCGTGCCAGTGCACTTGTCAGTGCCCCTCTGGGCTTGCGTGGACGACGGCAGTCACCAGCCCTGCCGGCCTGCAGTACCCCAACGACGTGGTGTCGGGCCTCCAGACCCCTGTCCTGGATCTCCCTCCTGGTGACGCCGCCACGCTGAGCTTTTTCGCCAGGTGGGCGCTGGAAGCAGAGGCTGCTCACGCTGGTTCTGGCGACGGCTGCCGCGCCAAGGGCTACGACGGAGTCCAGGTGCGTGTGCACGTCGAGGAGACCGGGGAGATCGCCGTGCTCTTCCCCTCGAACGCGTCGGACGGGTATGGTACCGGGCCAGGCGGGGAGCGAGCGGTGAGCGCGCTCGCGCAGCTCTACGGTAGCGGGGCCCCGTGCGCAAGCCTGGTGGGTTGGGTGGGCAGCAGCGGGGACGACTTCGTTGAGCAGGTCTTCTCGCTGGAGCCGTTCGCTGGCCGAGCCGTCCGCATCGAGGTCATCTTCGCCAGCGACGAGCACTTGGGCGGCGAGGGCTTTTGGCTGAGCAACGTCAGCGTCCGCGCCGCTTCAGAGGTGGTCTTTGCTGGCCAGGACGAGCTCCTCGTTGGCCACGCGTACGTCCAAGAGATCGCCGCCGGTGCCCGCGGTCCGGCTGGCGTGCCCGTCGTCGCCCAGCTGCCGGCCGACACCGGGCCCGACCGCGCCCTGCAGAAGGCGGCACAGGTTCGCTCTGCGGCGTGGCGGGCGCGATGGGCGGCCCCCGCTGAGGGGAGCGAGTCAGCGCTGCGGAGGGCCTACCTGGGCTGGTCCTACTCGGCGCCCACGGAGGAGACCCAGACGGCCATGCTGCACGCCTGGCAGGAGGCCTGCACGCTGCTCGCCGCCCCCTTCGACGGGGCGCTGAGGGAGGCCACGCTGTTCACGCTGGTCGACAAGATCGGGGTCGGCGGGGTGACGCTGCGAACGCGCGCGGCGCAGCCGCCGCACCCGGTGATCGACAGCTGCGCGTCGGAGTCCCCGGGCGTGACGGATCCCGGAGTCCACCGCTTCCGTATCGCGTCGGCGTTCAACGAGTCCGAGCAGTTTCTGCTGTGCGTGGGCGCCGCGGCGCGCGCGCCGCTGCCAGCGGACGACCCGAGCATGGACCCCTTCCTGCACCTGCCGCTGACGAACGTCACCTCCGCTGGCGCTCCAGGCGTGCCCGGCGCCACCCTCCTGCTCGGGTGGGGCGGGCCCAGCCTGGGGACTGCTGGCGCTGGCCCGCCGAGCACCGCCCGCCTGGACCCCTGGCAGGGCCACGCCCCCGCGCTGCGCGCCGAGTTCGTGCAGTCACTCTCCGCCACGGCTGGGCAGCCAAGGCGAGCTGCTGGCCTGCGGGCGACAAGCGACGCCGCTCCCCGCGCCCTCCGGCGGTGAGGCCGCGGCGGTGCGCGAACGCTGGCCTTGGCAGGCGCAGCGAGGGGCCCTTACTACCTCGCTCTCCCTCCCCTCCTCGCCCCCCCCCTGTGGTCATGCTATGCGCGCCCACCGGCGCACATGCCGCCCGGTGCGCGTGCTCTTAGCGGCACAACGACAGGCATTAGTGTGACATCTGCAGCACCTGAGGGCATCACCCCAACGGAGCTGGTGCTGCTACAGTCGAGTCTCTGCGTTTCATTTCTGCCCCCTGGCTTCCGCGAGATAAGCAGGCATGCTTCGCTTCGTATCTTACAGTGCCACAGTGGTTGATTTACATCCGGCTGTTCGGGAGCGACGGTGCACTTTTCCTGCTGCAGCAGACAAGCCATCATTCGCAATAGAATTCGCGCGCACGGCAGGGAGCCTATCTCCATGGCCGTGCTTCGCGGGGCCATCAGAGCCCCTCGGCAATCTTAGCCCATCTCGAACATACAAGTGGTTGGCAGCTCAGAGAAGAGAACAACAAATCACAATCATCGCAGCCTGTTGGATCCCCCCACACGACCTCCTTATCCCCCCAAGGCTTAAGTCGGGCCTGTCCCTCTACAGGAGGAATATTCGAAAATATTCAAAAACTAGTTTGGGGACGACTTTTGTATTTTTTTATTGTTTTTGAACATTTTGGGGGGTATTTTCAATTTTTCTGAAAAATGCCGCCTGTAGGGGGACAGGCCCGACTTGACCCAAGGATGGTCGTGGTAGATGGGAGGTTGGGGGATGAGATCGCAGTGGAACAGAGAGTCCCCCACCGGGAAATCGGTTTGGGTTTCATGTTCGTGTCGAGCGTGCTGGCGAGACGACGCTGACTGGGCGCGTGAAAAGAATGATCCTGCCGTCGCTAGGGCGATTCGGATGCAAAAGTCCGGCCCTCTGGTGGGCGCGCGGTAGCTAAGGGTGTCCCGCCGCGGTGTTTTGCGGTGTCCCGATGATGTCCCGCGGTGTCTCGCCGTCGGCGAACGAGAGGAATGATCCGCTGCTGCTAGGGCGATTCGGATGCAAAAGTCCGGCCCTCCGGTGGGCGCGCGGTGGCTGGGGGTGTCCCCCGTTGTCCCGATGGTGTCCCGCGGTGTCCCGCCGTGGTGTCCCGATGGTGTTCGGATCGATACTGAGATCGATACTGAGATCGATAACGACCAAGATGTGGTGAGATCGGTAATTAGTGAGATGAATCGGTAGTGAGGTCGATAGTGAGATTGGTGGTTGCATCAATCGTGCGAGCGGCAGTGAGATCGATAGTGAGATCGATAGCGCAATCGATAGTGAGGTTGATAGTGCGATCGAGTGCGACATCGACAGGGAGATCTATAGTTGGATCTATTGTGATCGCTTCATAGATCGAATGTGAAGTCGATAGTGAGATCGGTCGAGAGAGATCGATTTTACAGTCGATCGTAAGATCGATAGTGAGTTCGATTGCACCGTGGGATCGATAGCGGGATCCGTTGAGTGCGAGCGATAGTGAGAGCAGTTGCCAGCAGTTGGTTCTTTCCCCTCCCCAGACCTCCTTATCACCCGAAGGGTGGTATAGAGATTCCTCCCTCCTCCCTCCCACTCTTCTCATCTGCCGTTTCTCGTCATCTCCAGCTTCTCTCTTGTCCGATATTCCACGCTTCGCCGATTCATGGTTGTTATCACTATTTCTCGGCGAGACCCCCCTTGTCCGCTGTTGTTCGTCCATCTTGCTCTTCCTCCTCCTCCTCCTCCTCCTCCTCCTCCTCCTCCTCCTCCTCCTCCTCCTCCGCATCCGTCTCGATTCTCTTCCCCTCTTCGTGTTGCTGCTGCCGCCGCCGTGGCCGACACTGTTGCCATTGCTGCTGTTGCTGCTGCTGCTGCTGCTTCTCTGTGCTCCCGCAGCTCCGAGTGGACCGCCCGCCGCCAGGGTGGCCGAGATGGGCCATGGCCTCGTGTCGGGGGCGAACGCATGCGCGGAGGCTTGGCTTGGGCCCGCCCCGCAGTTTTTGTCTTCTCAGATGGCCAGGGCCCGGGGAAGGCCGGGGAAAAGGCAGGGGAAGGAGAGCGTGAGCAGGAGCAGGGGCAGCGGGACCAGGACGAGGAGAGGGGGAGCAGGAGCAGGACAACGAGGGCGACGAGCGCGACGAGCGAGGGGAAGGACGCTGCCGCTGCGGTGGCGGCGGGTTCGGCGGCGGGCGCGGCCGCGTCGCGATGGGTGCTGGAAGCGCTCCAGCAGTTGCAGAGCCGGCTCCCGCGGCGCAGGACAGGTCAAGGAGTGGGCGGCGAAAGGGCTGCGCGCGCCTGAACTTGATAAAGCGCGCCTTTGGCCCCCTATCGCCGACGGCAGCGTTGCGCCCAGGGCAGCTGCACGGGCGGACCCAGAGGTTCATCAACCTCAAGGGCCTCGTCGGCATCAGCGATTCGCCCTACGCCCCTGGGTCGCTGTGATGAGGCGGGGCCAACCATCACTTCCGCTCGTTTCAGAACCTGGGGCTGCTGCAATACCGTCGGTGCGCCGATCGGCCCGCTGCTCTCGGCGGACGCGTGCGGCGGCCACCAGTGTCGGGGGCAGCCATGGGGGAGTGACCGCGAAGGGAGGCTTGGGCGGTAGCATGACCGGGGCCATGGTAATCATGGCCTCGGATGTCACGGCCCCCTCTTCTAATTTCATTACGTCCCCCTGCCCAGCCCTGGGCCGCGCAGGCGCCTCGGGCCACGAGCTGCGAGTTCCCTCTTCTTGGACGCCCCCTCTTTTCGGACGCCCCCCTCTTGGACGCCCCCCACCCCCCCCACGAGTTGCGAACCCCTCGTCTTGGAGACGCCCCCCTCTTGGACGCCTCCGGCGGTGGCCGGCCAGGCCTCGATCCCCGGGCGGCGGGCGGGGGCGGCGGCGAGCAGCACCGGCGCGTGGGCCTTCGACCCGCCGCGGCGGGGCGCGGAGGCTGGGGCCGACAGCCGTCTGGCGCTCCGCCCACGGGGGCGGCGGCCTCTCTTCTCTCGAGGCCTCCCAGGTCCAGGCGATCGCACACATGGATCACGGGGGCGTGGATCAGCGACGGGTCCCGCTTCCATGGGAGATCGCCGATTCCCGCCGCCGAGCGAGGCGGCACCGGCCGTACTTGGGGGAGGGCACCTCACGCAATCCATGGAGTTGGCGACCGCGCGCCAAGTCCAAGGATCGCTAATCCATGTTTGCGCGTCCCCGACAGGTGGGGTCCGAGCAGAGGGGGTCCGAGGGTCGCGCCGCCTCGCCGGCGCATCGGCGATGCGGCTCCATGTGGGGCCCGAGCTTCTCTGCGCCGAAGCATCGCCGACGTCGCCGGTGCATCGCCGATGCGCCCGCGATGTGTCGGCGATGCGGCGCGACCCTCCGACCCCATCTGGGGGGCCTCCTCGCTCCGCGGCGCGGGCGGCGCGAGGGCGCCGCTCTGCTCTGGCGGGGGCGGCCGTGTCCTGGTGCACCGGGCGCGTGCCACTGCTCGCAGAGTGCCTTCAGGAGGGAAAAGACACACAGACACAATTCATCGTCGATTCCCCAGAAAATATAGGAAAATATGGGAAGTGGGGGGGGAGACAAAAGGTAGAAAATATGGGAAACCATGGGGAATCCTGTTATTTGTGTGTGTATTTATTTGTGTGTCCCTGGGCTCCTTCATGCTCGCAATCGTCCGACACAAAAGCACGTCAGCTCTCGGGGCATTCTTGGGGGCTGTTTCAGGGCTCTGCTGATTGAAAGCGCCTGGCGGCTGGTGCCGCCGACCCTGACAGGGGACGACGACGACGACGACGACGACGACGACGACGACAACGACGACGACGACGACGACGACGACGACGACGACGACGACGACGACGACGACGACGACGACGACGACGGCGGCGGCGGCGGCGGCGGCGGCGGCGGCGGCGCTCTGGAGCCCTTCATGGGGCTCTCTTGGGAACCCATTGGGGAGCCTATTTGGGGTCTTCTTGGGAAGCCCCGTGGCCACTTGGAGTCGCCTCGGAGCAGATCTGAGGCATCTTGGAGGCATGTCGGAAAATTTGCAGCAGCCCGCAACAGCAGATAAGAGTGAGAATGGTGCCTCCGAGGGGGTGGCGTCCAGGAGGAGGGGGGGGGATGGTGGTTCCCTTGTCGGGTCTTGAGTCCAAGGTCACGACCCACGGGAACTCCCAGGCTCCCCTGGTCCCCCCGGGACCCCCCCCCCGCGAGAACCCCCCCTCTCCCCGGACCCCCCCCCCACCGTGGGACCCCTCCCCAAAACCCCCCAGGACACCCCCCGCGAGCCCTCCCCGCCAAGGGAGGAATCAGCGGGAAGGAGCTTTCTGTCTGGCTGAATCGCTTGCGGCTCAGGGAGGGGGGGGGGGGGGCGCGGCGACGGCGACGACTCAAACGCAAAAACGTCTCACGCACGCCGACATTGTCACAGGATCGGCGGATTTCTTTTTTGGGATGTCTGGGGAGAGCCTTGACGCCGTCGCAGAAGGCTTTGCTGGGTGGTCTTGAGAGCTTCTTGGCTGCTCGGGAGGCCGAGAATGAGCGCTGGGGAGGAGGGAGTGTTGGCGGCCCCTCGAGGGGGGCTCTGAGGGGGGACCGCCCCCTGGAAACCACAGAAACCCGAGCAGGCACCCCCACGGATGACTACAGGGACCTGGGAACACTCGTGTTCAGTAGCCTTGTGTGTTCGAGAAAAGGGAGGGGCAGGGGTGCTCGCTTCATGAACCTTTGGCCCTCTTGTGGGTGCAGGTGCACGTGATGTTTGGGGAAGAGGTTATGCGAGCACCGCTGAATGCAGGCGAGAACACAGAAGGACCTGGGAGCACTCCATTCAGTGCCTGGCGGCACGGTGGGGGATTGCACAAAAGACCCCAGGGATGTTGACACGCATCAGAGTTCTGGGAGGCACGGAGGCGCACGAGAGGAGCCCACACGGTCGGAGGCAAAAGAGAGGCAGCACGCAGACGCTTGTAGTTGCCAACCGTGCCCTTTCTTGCCCTTGTCCCCCATGTCGTGTTCCTCCTCGCCGTCCTGTTTCTGGTGCCCTCCCCCCTTGCCCTCGGGAGCTCCCCCCTTCCCCCTCCTCCCCTCGTTCCCCCGAAGCCGTCCCAGAACCCTTCCCCGCCCCGCCCCTCGGAAGGGGGAGAAAGCGAGGCTCGTGGATCCGGCCAGTTGTACAAGGGCGAATGGCATCAACGATTTGGTGCCAGCGTTAGCAGCGCATTGGGGGCAGTTCTAAAGCGCGGAAGGTTCCCGAGTTAATCCGATATGAGTTCACGCAGGCATTAACCATTGGAGGATCAGACAGGGAGGAGGGAGGAGGAGACGGAGGAAGAGGGATGATCAGCATGCCGCGCGGCAGGAGGAGGGAGGATCAGAGAGGAAGGAGCGAGGAGGCGAAGAGTGGAGAGAGGGGACGGGCGGAGAGAGACGAGGTACGTCGGAGCAAGCAGAGAGAGGCAGAGGGAGGAGAGAGCAGAGGGAGGGAGGAGGAGAGAGCAGGGGAGGGAGCAGGGGAGGGCCTCGCCCGCGAGGCCGCCGCGGCTGCGCCAGCGAGGCGGATGCCGGAGGACGAGCAGGCCTCGCCCGCCAGGCGGAGACAGGCGCACCAGCGCCGCGGGCGGCGGCAAGGAGGAGAGACGAGGAGGACGGGAGGAGGAGAGGAGGAGGAGGCGGAGGAGGAGGAGGATTCGGATTCGGATTCGGATTCGGATTCGGAACGATTGCGTAGCAATATCGACTGACCACTCTACTTCGGAGCTAAACCTCGCTCCACACGGCTCAAGTATTCTCTCCTCTTCTTGGTTATAGACCTGGGATCGCACGGCTGACTAAGGGCTCTCAACTGCTGCTGCTGCCCAAAGTTGCCGCACGCGACACAAATCCAAACTCGAACCTTGGTATGAAACCTCATACAGTGATTGGGGGGAACCCATCCTCCTCCGATGTGCACACGACTGGGGGGGGGGGAGGCTGAAGGAAGTCCCCTGTTGCAGGCACGAGAGGACAGCATTCGGTGCCTAGCCACTGGGTGCGGCCCGCCTTGGTGCAGCTGTTATGGCACCTCTGGCAGGACTGGCCGTCGATCGTCAGCAGGTGCTCGGACGAGAACAGGGCGACGACGGCGGGCGCGGGGGGAGGCGGAGGGGGGGGGAAGGCGGCAGGCGCAGCAGCAGCTGCAGCTCGGTCAGAACGTCTTTTCTCAATCTGCCTCAGGCGGTCGGTTTCGATAGCTTCGAGGGTCGATCTCATGAGTCGTTTTCTGATGAGCGCAGCTTTTCTCTCGATGTCGAGGACCTGGAACCGCACAGCCTCTGGGACCCGAAACTGCTTGGCCATTTCCCCAGCGAGATGATCTGCTATGACGTTGCCAGACACCATCCACCC
The DNA here is from genome assembly GCA_963575745.1 of Prorocentrum cordatum. NCBI lineage: Eukaryota > Dinophyceae > Prorocentrales > Prorocentraceae > Prorocentrum > Prorocentrum cordatum. The sequence continues at coordinate 396,420 of CAUYUJ010020282.1, forward strand.
TGGTAAACCCATGCGCAAAATAACTTGAGGATTATTCTCGAGGTGAGAAGGAACTTGGAGCACAACAACTTGCTCGTGCAAGCGGTCGGTCATCAGCTGACCGACATCACGCCAGAGATCAGCGAGCTCACCATGAGGGGAAAGCCACTGTTTCTCCCAGAACCCACGGACGACCTCCTCGCTGTCCGAAACGAAGACGACATAACCGGGAGAAAAACGTAAAGTAATGATAAGGGCAAGGAGCTCTCCACGAGGAACAGTTTAGAGGGGTACCTGGGAGGGGGCCCGAGATGGAGGTGGAGGCGAGGAAGGGAGCGAAGCGGTCGACCTTCACGATAGCTAACGTGACCCTTCGTAACCTGGGATCTCGACCGTCGGGGTCTCCAGATGCGCCTCCACAAACATAAATAGGATCTTGCCAAGTCCCCGTCCCAAGACAACCTTCTTCAAGTGACGTAAGCCCTGTGACAAACCACTGCTCGTCGCTAGTAGGCGGGCCAATAGTGGTCCAACTTTTTGGGATGAGGCCTCTGTGCCAGAGACACGCGTGAGCATCGCCTTGCGAAACGGCATCGACGACTAACTCCTCGGACTGGGCGTAGATGTCGTGGCCACTGGTTTTTTTGGGCAGAGCCAGTGTCGGTGAACAGGGGTTTCGGGAGAAAGGAGGCAACGAGGACAAATATCAACATCTGTGAGGCCCTCCTTCTTCCTGGCCTGCATCCATGACCCGCCTACTGCGATGCTAAGTAAAAGTTCAGCAAGCTGACGCCCTCGTGGAGCGTCCTGGAGCTGCTGCAAAAGAAAACGTAGGCTGCGATTGCCAGCGCCGTCCTCCAAACCTGCGCCGCAGAAGTGAGAGGCGGCCTGACGCCACTGTCGAAGCTGCAGTGCTTCGACGAACTCATGCACCATGCCGCGTGTCTGGTCTAACCCGACCAACTGCTCGGCGTTGAAATTCCCAGTGGAATCTGGAGTGAAGTCGCTAGTAGGCCCGTGCCATTGATCAGGGGGGACTGGGCCCCAACCGAGCAACAAGAGCTGATGAATGATGGCAGAGATAGGCCCACGAATGTGACGGGTGCGAACACGAGGGCTGAGTTGCTGCATGTGCTGGTAGATCTTAGGCCAGACTCTCCTGATCCCTGCGCGGCGCGAGGGGAAGGAGATCCAGGCGTGCAGCCATTGTCGCAAACAGCTGGCTGGAACTCGACCTCCAGGATCCTGGCCAGGGGACCTGATATCTAATACGGAAGTGATACACCTGCCCCTCTTGTTAGCCCCAAACACTGAAGCGAGCCGACGACGAAGACCGAGTAACAGAGAACCGAAGACCCCGTAGACTTGGGCCCCATATGTGGCTCCAGCTTGAGGCCCAGCAAGTTCAACACGTTTGGTGACAGCATACCTCTTCGATGCGTGTGCGAAACGACGATGCTTGTGATTCTGTTTGGTAGCTTTAAGAATGCGCTACCGCCTAGTTGCACGTGCTTGTCTCTTACCAGCCCCACCATCAATACCTAGGTAAGGGGCCTGCAAAGTCGCCGGGAGTAAGACGCCTCGAGATTTCAAATTGCGAACTGTCCGCTGGGCGACCTGGTGATCTGAACTCAAGACGACCGACTTGGAAGCCATGGTGAGCTGCTGCTCTTTAATCAAGCCGTCGAGGTCGGCGACGCCGTCTGCGAGTGAAACTTTTGCCTGCTTTTTGGACGCAGTGACGGACATATAGAGATCATCAACCCAAATACGTTCACCCATGCGGGGGTGCATCGTGGTCATGGTTTCGAGTAAAGTAAGTAAGACAGCGCCCAATTCTGGTTCCATTCCTACACCCCTGGACGATGCTCTGTGTCGGCTGAACCCCCACAGAGTGCGCGCCAAGCTGCGAAAGGATGCGCGGGGAGATACAGCACTGCAATTCTAGAGCTAGGAGAACAGGAGGAAAACCGAGACGGAGTGCTGCTTGTACGAGTTTACCTCACCTGATAGTGTCGTAAAAGGATTTGATGTCAATGACTCCGTGGGCATAAGTAGCACCTAACTTGCTAGCGACTTCGGCGTCGAGAATCTTCATGAAAGCTTCAACCGACGGAGACTTCCCCTCGATGGCGGCGTCCCACTCGGGGACGGCGCCCCTGGACCACAGCTTCGAGATCGTCCCGAGCGAGGCTCCAGAGCCTGCAAAACATGGGTAGGGCACCGATAACCTTGTCGCCAGAAGACTCCTTGGGGAGGAGCCTCCCAAAACATAAAAGAAGTTGCCACGGCCACGTTAAAGACGTTTCAATGGCCTCGTAGATGCCAGACAGTTCTGCCAGAGCAAGATCAGGAAGCCTCTCGAAGTCGATAGGGGTGAGCCGATCGACTCCGAGTCCCGCCTTGGACTTCATCCTCTTGAGGGCCCCGCGGAGCTGCTCAACAGAAAGAGGAACTAAATCTTCGACCTGGGCAGCTGAACGGACTGCTTCGAAAACCTCCTGAACCTCGTCAAGCTTGAACTCCTCGGGAGCCCAGAGGGAATGGAACTGCTTCACTTTGGCATCTACGATGTCCGACGGATGGTAGAGGCGCTTGCCGTCCACGGAAAACTCGTCGGCTGCCTGGGGAACAGCACGGAGAGAGCGGTGCACTGCGCCGAGAGAGGACTCTTGCACGATCCAGTCTTGGAACTCGCGTAGCGAGGCCTGGACAGCCCGGCGCTTGGCACGCTGCGAAATCTGATTAGCCTGTGTGTGGATGTCATCTAAGATTCTCATGTCGATAGTGCTGATATCTTGCAGATAGTGCACCCAACGCTCCCCAGAAAAAACTGTTCTCACCTGCTATAATGATAGTGCGTGCGCCTGCGGGGACATCGCCCATGAGACGCCGGGCGACCGCGGTGAGCAGGGTGATCTGCTGCTGGCCGTTCTTCCTCGATCGGTGTCGAAAGCACCTCAAGAGAACTGTATGCAGTCTGCGCCACCATGCGGCAATATAGTCTGAAATTGGCATCTCGCGTAGATGCTCGGCTTTGTGCGCAAGATGAGTAAATAGCCGCGGTCCTGTAGAACGAGACGCCCCACTGTGTTGAGAATCCCCATGATGATTCGTGGCAGTGTTTTCGACGGAACGGACCCAGGAAGCATATAAACCGCTGATATGTAAAATACGAGGCCCTCCGATGTGGAAAGCTCCAGAGTCTCGAACTACAGGCCAAACGTCGTCAAGCTGTTGATGAGTGTAGCCCGCGTCTCGACGCTGCTGCTGCCACGTGCAGAGGGGGATGGAGAAGGAGGGGGAATCTGAAGTGTCCTCGGTGCCCTGGGACCCCCCTTCCGCCTCTTTAAGATTATCGGTGCAACTCGGTGGGGACTGGGTATTTTCAACAGACGGTGCCGATGAGCTAACGCTGGAAGCACTGCTAGACCATTGTATTTCCTGGGCCCAGGGGCCAGGCTCTTCGTCCTCACCATACAGGTCCTGGGAGTGAAAGGGGTCTACAGAGTCACCAGGAGAGCTATCGGGGTCCTCGGCCGACTGCGCTTGAGAAGGCCCCAATAGGTCCCCGAAGAAACCACGGCACGCTTGGTCGAATTTGGCTCTAAACAGGGCGCGACGCTCCTGCTTGGACTTCTTAGACTGCTGCGATTTGCTGCCGGCTTGGGGGGCGAGAGAAGGACGAACCACCTGAGGCAGCTCTCTGCGCAACAAAAGCGACCGAGTAATAAGTTGCATGCCTTGCCCGCGCAGCCGAACACTAAGACCGCAATGCGTGCCCGTGCAGCCCAAGGACGTATGGGCAGGCAGACTTCGAAGCCAGCATGAAATCTAAGTGCGACGCGCCTGTGCCAGTGATACATGTGCTCTCGATATCCGAAGTGAAAACTACTCCACCTACATTTTCGATTTTACCACACTTAGCGAGCTCAGTCGGAGACATATTAAAATCCCCAACCACGATCCACGGAAGTTGCAAGGTGGCCACTAGGTAGGGCCCCTACCCGAGAAAGCCGCCGAGCGTTATCTCCGTTGAAACCGAGGGAGGAAATATCATAGTAGGTGATAACTACAAAGGAATAGCCACTGAAATGGATGACGACTGGGACGAAGCCGTCGAAAGACTCACCTTGACTGGAGCACAACTCGGGAAACTCGCTGGGGCTGCCTGAGGAGTGCACCTGTCTGTGGCCTTGGGCTAAAAACAGTTCACCTCCCTCGCCTCGTGAGCCAGGGGAAACCTGGTCCTCTTTAGGCCGAGCGGGGCTGAAAAAGGACATGAGATTCTCGTTGCGAAACTTACTCCTCCAACTCTCCTGCTCGCTGGATGGGGGCGTGTGTCTCGGCAATGGCAAAGTGATGATGCTGCCCTCTGACGGGGTGAGACGTGATATATCTCCAAGCCTGTTCACGCTAGCAAGAAACGTTACCAAAATAATTGAACTAACAGGCGACGGCTCGTCGCTCTTGCCGAGTGCTCCCTGAGCACTCTCACAAGATGACCAGGTAGCCGCCGAGGACGAAGATGCGCCACTGTCCCCTTGCACGAAGTCACCTCCCCCAGCGCCTGCTGGATGAAGATGCAACTGAGACCCCTTCGCACATGCACCAGTGACTGCCCGACTCGACGATGTAGATGGCGTAGCTGGGGGTGCGGGTGAGGCCCCTGCGCCTCCGACGCACTTGGAGGTGCCTGCCGCGGCAGATGACTGCTCCTGGGCGGCCCTCTGCTGCTGGGCGAGCTCTGCGGCTGCGAGCTTGGCTTCCGGGATCCGCTTGGCCTCAGCGGCGATGGCGGCCTCGTCGTGGCCGCTGGCGGGCGGTGGAGCTGCGGCGGCGCTTCCGCCTGCGGCGGGCGCCGCGGCTGTGGGCGGAGCAGGGGGGGCGCTGGCCCCTGCTCCTGCATCTCCGCCGCCACTGCCATTGGCCTCGCCAGCCTCCTCGCCTGCTTTCCTCTTCTTCCTCGTGCGATCGTGGACCGCTTCCTTGAGCTGCTCCATACGATTCTTCCACTCCGTGATCTTGGTGTTGCGCTCGCCCAAGTTGTTGCGGGCCTGGATGAGCCCCTGCTCGAGCTTCCTCAGCTCGGTACGTTCTGATTCTTCCCATTCGTACTGGTCCAGCTTGCTGAAGAAGTCCTCGTCCCACTGAGGATCGAACATGGTGGGCCTCGAGTCCTGCGAGTTGGGAACGTCACTGGCGAGAACACCTGACTCCTTGGCCAAAGTGGTGATCGCCAGCCTCTTTGCGGCCTCAGCTCGTGCCAACATGACTGATGCTTCGGCCTCCTTGCGCTCTGCCTTCCGAAGGTTGTCTCGAAGTTTGATGACCTGACCAACTGCCTGATCATGTTTAGCTCGAGCGTCCCGAAGAGCACTATCTGCACGTTTGACCGCCTCCTCGGTGGAGATGGCCTTCGCCTCCTTGGAGGTGTTGCGCAGCGCGGATAGCTCGTCCAGGAGAACCTTCTTTGTGTTCAGGTTCTTGGCCCCGGCGATGGCGGTGGTCAGCATACGTTCGAGCTCCTCTGGGGTAGCTGACGGATTGCTTTTGCCGCCTCCCTGCGCGAGAACCAAGTTGTTGTCTTGATTACTAGCTGGCGCATCCTTGTGGGGTTTAGCCTTGAACAATTTGACGGGGGCCCGACACTTGTTGCACTGGTTGTTCCTGGCGGCGAGGATGTCATTCCACCTTGTGGTACTGCACTTGCCGCACTTCGACCAGAGACGGGGTCCCAATCCTGACATGGCCCTGCTTTCGCAGTCGGAAGCAGCTGTCCTCGAGGGACGGGTGGGTGTCCGACAGAACGGAGGGTCCGACTCTCCCCAGGCACCATGTGAAGGCGCAGGGCTGGGCAAGAACACGATGCCTCGCGCACGGGGGCGTGAGGTCTTGGTGCTCGAGCCCAAAATTGCTTGAGAGGAAGAGGAGGAGAAGGAGGAGGAAGAAGAGGAGGAGGAGGAGGAGGAGTAGGAGTAGGGGGAGGGCGGCGGAGGAGGAGGAGTAGGAGTAGGGGGAGGGGGAGGGGGAGGGGGAGGGGGAGGGGGGAGGAGGAGGAGGAAGAGGAGGAGGAGGAGGAGAGCAGGGAGGAGGGAGGAGGCAAGGGAGGGGGGAAGGGGAAAGGGAGTCGGCATGAAGAAGGGGGTCCTGAAGGAGAGGGGCCCTCCTAAGGTTTTTCCCGCGTTTTCGAGTTCCCTGGGCCCTTCTGGGGCAATGGACCGTACAAGCGGTGCTCGGGATGTGAAGGCGATCGTTTTCTTATTCATTGTGTTGCCAATCGGCGCGGGCCCTCGCACCCCCTGCAAAAGGGGGAAATATGGCAGTATTTGGGAACCGCTTTCGTAGTGTATGCTGCTATGTTGGGGTTCGTTTGGTTGTTCGGTTTGTGTTCCTTGTTTTGGTCATGGTTTGTTGTCTCATCCTCTTCGTCGTCGCCTAATTCTGGAAACGAATCCGATTGACAAACCGCGCAATTGGATTCTATGTGTCTACACTGGAAATCAACATGTAAATCGCTCACAAAAGGGTCCCCTTGGACATGGGGGCAGATTTTTTGGGGCCCCCATAACAAAAAAACAAAATAACAAAAAAACTGAAATCCGTCTTCCCGTCAATGTTTGTTTCGGGGGCGGGGTGGGGCGCAGAAACGGGAATGCCGACTGACGTTTGCCTTTGTCGTCCGCCACCGACGGAGTTTTTTGGGAATCCGCCACAAAAGGAATATTTGTGTACATCGCCCACCAACGGCATAAACCACACGATCGAAATCGATGTGTAAACCGCCCACACACGGAATCCGATTGAAAAGCCGCATTAAAGGATTCGAAGTGTAATTCACACTCTGGAAATCAGTGTGTGAGTCGCCCACCAAACTGATTTCCTTTGAAAGGGAGCCAGAACGAGTTCTGGAACTCCGGGGGGGGAACGAAACAAAACTGAAATCTTTTGCCCCCTCCAGTATTTCCGTTTTGTCGGTGGCGGGGCGGGCGCGACACGACCAAAGCGACGGATGGGGCTATGGATTTCTGCCTTTTTTTCCCCAGGAGGATCCAACACTTGTGCAGGTTCTTGTTCAAAGGATTTATTTCTAGTGTTTGGATTACACATGGAATGCTTGTGTGCTGTTTTTCAATCGTTTTTTGTGGGCGACTTACACAGTGATTTCAACTATGTGGTTTACACCTGTTTTTCTGCGGATTCTTAATGGGTTTCGTTTTGTGGGCGAATTGTTCTAAGGTTCCGATTGTGCGGGTGACAAATGGAACTTCTTCGTGTGGCTTTGCAATGATGCCATATCAGTTCGGATTTGCACATTGGTTTCTATGATTCTATGTTGTGGGTTCCAAATGTAACCCGTCTGCGCGACTTTTCAGTGATGTTCTCTTTGTGGGCGATTTACACATTGATTTCTATCGTGTGTAAACACACAAACCCATTAAATGATTATAGTACAGGCGACCTGGCCTCTGATCATATCTTTTTAGAGGTGGATCGCATCCACCTCGAATCAGATCCCATGAGCAGTGGACCCACCCCTTACTAGGATGTTGTCAGATATGGTTCCATTCGCCATATGATCCAATTATGAGTGGATCCACATCTATTATCAGAGGAAGCCTATTGGAGGTGGATCCACCTCTAACGGGATTCTATTAGAGGCCCATTCACATTGCATGCAGATCAATTACCCGTGGCTCCATCCATAACAGGACCCCTCCACTTTTTATGGGATTTTACTAGAGCTGGGTCCTGTCTTGATCGGATTTAATCACAGCTTGCTTCACCGTTACAAAGATTATGTTAGCGGTGGGTCCTCCTCCGGTAGGCTTCCAAGAAAAGTGGTTCCATCCTTGATAAGATTATATAAGAGGTGGCTCCGCATGGCTTAGCAGACATCGCATGGATTCAGGTTACCAGGGCGCTGGCAGTGCTTAGCAAGGCTAGCAGGTGTTAGCAACCATTGACAAGTTTCAGCAGGGCAGATCAGGGGCTAGCAGGGCTTGGCTGGGCTTATCAAGGTTTCGGTGGGCTTGGCAGGTGGCTCGCAGAAGTTATCAATTTTTAGCAGAGGACCAGCAGGGCTTAGTCGTGCTTGGCAGTGTTTAGCAGGGCTTGACTGGGCCTAGCAGAGCTTAGCAGGGGCCAGCAAGGTTTAGCACTGCATCGCAGCGGCTGGCAAGGTGTAGCAACGATAAGCACGGGCTTAACAGTGCATAGAGATAGTTATATCAGAGGTGGCCCCATTTCCCACTGTATTCAAATAGCAGTGATTCCACATCTGATGAGGTTCTATTCCAAGTGCTTCCATCGTTCCTGGAATTCTATGGAGGGGGATCCACCTCTACTGGGATGCTATTAAAGGTGAGCCCACATTGAACGCAATTCACTTGCCCAAAGCTCCCAGCAGAGGTGGATCCACCTCCCATGAAATTCTATTAGAGTTGAGTTCTTCCTTGATCGGATTTAGTTACATCTTGCTTCATCCTTAACATTATTCTGTTGGAGGAGAATCCACGTCTAATGGGATTCCATTAGCAGTGAGATCACCCCTGGTAAGCGTATATTCGAGGTGGCTCCGCATGGCAAAGCAGGCATTTCATGGCTTAGCCGGTTATCAGGGCGATAACAAAATTTAGCAGCGCTAGCAAGTGTTAGCACATATTGGCAGTTCTCAGCAGGACATATCAGGGGCTAGTAGGGTTTGGTTGGGCGATTCGTATAAAATCCAGGACCCTTGGAACCACCTGCGACTAGCCACTGCGATGCCGTGCTAAGCCTTGCTGGCCCCTGCTGCGCCCTGCTAGGCCTAGCCACACCCTGTTAAGCACTGCGGCCCTCTGCGAAGCCCTGACACATTCTGGGAGCCAGGTGCCCGGCCCAGCGAAACCTCTGATTGGAGTTTTCTTCGCGGCGGCTTCATACCTAATGCGGTCGTCTTATTAAAAGGTGGGTCCACCCCTATTAAGACGCTGTCAGAGGTTGCTCAATCCCTGAAAGGAGTTTATCAGAAGGTGCAGCATGACCGGCGGGATTAAATTAGATGTGATTCTACCCCTAATTGTGTATTGTTAGAGGTTGCCCCATCTCCAGATTAGGATGCAATCAGGGGTGGGTCCGCCCTTCAGGTGGGCACATCCCTGACACGATAATGTTAGAGGTGGTTCCGCTTCTAAGATGGTTCCATTAGATGTGTACCGAAACCGCATTAATATACTACTATCCGAGGTGGGTTAATCCCTGATGGCGTCCTATAAGAGGTGGGCCCATCCCGAGTAGGATCCTATTGGCGCGGGATCCAAATCCCACAGGATCTTATTTGGGGTGGCTGCATTTCTGATGGGGCTAGATTTGAGATTGCTCCACTGTTTGTTGGATCCGGTTAAGGCGTGGATCAATTTCTAACAGGATTATATTGCAGGTGGCTCCATCCCAAACAGGATCCCATAAGAGGTGGGGTCCACCTCTGCAAGGGATTCTCCACAAGGTGAGTTCATCCTTATCTTAGTTTAAACACGAACCGATCTACCTTTTGGATAAGAATCCGTTAGGGGTGGGCCCACCTTTCGTAGGATTATATGTGGGATGGGTTTCCAGACAGAAAGAGAGAGAGAGAGAGAACAACAGAAAAATCAGAGAGAGAGGGAGAAAAAGAGGGCTATACATAGAGTTCGAGAGAGAGGGACAAAACAAACAAGCAACAAAGAGAGAGAGAAACAACAAACACCCACATTTCCCCTCCCCCCCATGGAGTAGATTTTGGCTGTTTTTGGCGCCCGATTCGAGCAGGTGTCTACCCCATAGGACGCACTGTTGCAAACAGTCGCATGTAGCAGAGGTTCGGAGCCAGACTCAACCCCCATTTCCCCTTATCCGCTCAATGTTGAAACGCCGAATAAGAAAACGCTCAAAAGGGATCCTGGGCAAAAACAAGGGCCCAGAGCCAGGGCCAGGGCGGATGATCAGATGGGGAACAAGGATCGGGGTGTTGGTTGTTGCTGGCCCTTTTTGTGCCTGGGGAGGCCTCCAGAATCCCATGGGTCAAGAGACAACAACCCACCCCCACACCCACCAGGGCGATGTTTCCTTTTTTCTTTTGATGTTTGTGGATGTAGTCGACGCGGTCGCACGGCGAATAGTACGCATCGCACTAATCCGCGTTGAATGTGTTCTTTTGTAAACCGCGCCGCGTTGTTGTAGAACAGGTGATGCGTTGTACTAGATTCGCGCTGTCGTTTTTAAATAAAAACAACAAACATGCGTTGGCGCATGTGCCCAGAGACGCGGTTTGAGCAATGCTCCAGGGAATCTCGCGCACGACCTTGTGATGGTTTCCTGTCCGGGGCGTTTACGAAACAGTTGTCGGGTCTTCAAGAAACGATGTTGCCCGCAGCTCGGCGGCTGCGTTTTCTGCGCGTTGCCAGGGGGCTTCGCTGGGGTACGGCGCAGCCGCCGGCGGGCGTCGGGTCACAGGCCCCGGAGAGGAGCTCCGAACCTGTGAGATGTGATGTGGCGGGCGCGGGAGTGGCCCGAGTTGCTCTCGTTGGCCCAACGAGGGCAACTCGGGTCCAACGACGTTGGGTCCCAACGACGTTGGGTCCAACGACGTTGGGTCCCAACGACGTTGGGTCCAACGACGTTGGGTCCGACCCGGGAAGCATCTGGACCCAACGACGTTGGGTCCAGATGCTTCCCGGGTCGGGGCCGGCGGCGGCGCGCAAAACGGGCAGGGCTGCCGGGCAGGGCGCTGCAGGGGACGAGCAGGTTCGGGGGTCCCGTGGCCTTCTGAGAGGTTTTCTATAAGCCTTCCCCGAAGAGCAAAAACAACTTCTCAGAAGGCGCGAGGGCTTCTGAGAAGTCCCGCCGCCTTCTGAGAAGGCCTTTTCCTTCTCATTTTCCCCCTCGCTCGCCACCGATTTGGGGGGCACATCCGAGGCCACGGCTGGGCGCAGTTTGGAGAATTGAGCACGCTGGGCCGCGGGGGGGTCCAGGGACCAACCGTGGGCGGAGTCGCGTCGGGGGCTGCGCGAGGGGGCTGCTTTCTGGGAGCGCAGGTGTGGGCTTATTGGAAGCCCTGCCCTCCAAGAAGCTTTCCTGTTCTACAGATATCTGGGAGGATGGTGGATGGGCTGGGGGACATGGCTCAAAACAGGAAAAGGTACCCATACTGCAACCTTTCCCTCGTTTTCCCTTTTTGGGCCTCCTGGGATGCCCTTGTCGCCACCGCTGGATTCGCTTCGAAATCCTGGCCAGAACGCACCCAGGGAGAAATCTGGGGGGTAGCCGTATCGGTATTTTTTGGTGTCCCCAATGGCATGGCATGGCGAGAATGAGGACCATTGACCAAACTGCCAGGTCTACGAACGGGCTGCGAGGGGAACATGGGGGAGAGCGAGAGCGAGGAGAGTTGTTTTACCATGGGGCGTGCAGTCACTTCGATTTGACGCGTCGAAATTGGATTCAAGGGAGTAGAGGAGGATGATGGGGAAGGCAAGAGGAGGGCGAGAGCAAGGATGGGGCGGGGGGGTAGGACCAGGAGGACCATAACGACCACGAGGAGGAGGAGGAGGAGGAGGAGGAGGAGGGAGGAGGAGGAGGAAGCAGGAGGCGGTGCCTACAAGGGGATGGAGTGGCAAGGGGGCGAAGGAGGAGGCCTCCCCTGCCTCCCCTCTCCACCGTCAGGACAGAAGAAGGTCCTGGGTCTAGTATGTCGCGGGATAGAAGGGATGGAGAGAGAAAGGAAGGAGCGGGAGAAGCAGCAGCAGCAAATAGTATAGGAGGAGGGAGAAGAGGAAGAGGAGAGGAAGCAGGAGGGAGGGAGGAGGCGGAGGCGGATGAAGGAGGAGGAGAGGGAGAGAGAGAGAGAGAGAAAGGCCGAGGAGTGAGGAAGGACGAGGAGGACGCAAGAGGAGGGAGGGAGAATGAGAGAGGCCCCGTGCCCCCTGCAAAGAGCCGGAGAGGGGAAGGGTGCAGGACCACTCTCTGGAGTCGGTGCAGCCCCAGGTCCAGTACGAGGCCGGCGGCCCCACCACCCCCGCGAGTTTCCGACGTTGTGGGCGCCGAGCTGGAGGACGAGAGGGAGGGCGGCGGATGGATGGAATAGGAGCGGTGAGGGAGAAGGAGGAGGAGGAGGAGGAGGAGGAGGGCGGCGTGGAGGGAGGAGGATGGTGAGGAGGAAGGAGACGGTGTGGATGTTATCGTGTTGTTGCCGCGTTTGTTGTGCATGTTGATTTTGTCGGGTTGCTGTAGTGGGTTCGTTGTGTTAGTGTGGCTGGTACTGTCATTGCGTAGTTGCGCGTGCTCATGTTCCTATTGTTGGCGCTTACGTGTCGTAGCGTCTTATCGATTTAATTGTTGTTGTTGGCGTTGTTTGGTTATGTTGGTGTGGATATGCCTAGTGTCGTCGTTGATATTGTTGCTGTTGCACTGATCGTGACTGTTCGCATTTAGGCTACTAACTAGCGATCGCACGCGGCATATCGAATGCCCAGCGGGGTTTTCTGCTGGGCCTTTCCAGGCTGTCGGGCGAATTTGGTCGACGTTGAGGAGGCGATGCAGTGTCGCCCCCCGGAGTCGGACTCGGTGGCAGCAGTGTTCTGTGTTCTTATGATTGCGAAGCGGCGTTCCCGAGTGGCACCCAGCAATTCCTCGTGGAAGTGCTGGGGGCTCGCGGCTGGCCGTCGTGGAGTCATGCGGCGGTCCGCGCGTTGCGCCGCAACGATCGACGTCGGCTCGCCGTGCGCGGGGCCGTCCCCGATGGCTTCGAGCTCGCAGCAGGCGTTCGCCCAGGCTGCCCACTTCCGCCCTTTCGTTTCGCGGTGCTCTCGGATGTGTTTCTGCGTCGACTCCCCCGCGTCTTCTCCCCGAAGCTCTTTCTCGCGCATGCGCGGGCGGCCCGGCGGCGGCCCCCACCTCGGGAGTGGAGGGCGCACCATTCCTGGAGCACGCATCCGACGGGCATGAGCGCATAGCTGGGTGGCGAATGCGTCGCGGAAAGACGGTTCAGGCCAAGTCCTCTTTGGGCCCCCTTCGATCCGGTCAGGGCTCGTCCACCTGCGGCGGCGCCTACTCGGGGGGAATTCGCAGTCCGTCGACGGGCCGCGCGCCCGGGCTTTTCGGCGGGCCCCGAAGGGGGGTAGCTGCCGTGGAACACGCCGCTGGGGAAGTTCCTCCCTAGGGCCCAGGTGTGGCGCGACATCGGGCGTGTGATTACACGTGCTATCATGGCGCACAGGGCGCACATGGTTCCGCCCCTGGGCCTCCTGCTGCAAATCGATTTGGTCTTATCAAATTGAACATGGCGCGAGCAACGGGCGTGCTCGTTGTTCCCCGGGCCGCGCTGTTGGACCTCGCCGGCGGCCTTGAGGAAATTTGGGCCCCGTGGGGCTCCCCGACGCAGCTGCCGGACGCACGCGCCACGGCGTTGGTCGACAAATGCCGCGCGCGCCAGCGGGGGCCCCGGGGCGGGGGTGGATTGCAAATTTCACGCTGGCGCGCTGCTTGCCTCGAAGCAGCGCTCGGACAATCGGGTCCGACTAGCGATGCTGCGCGCCTGGTGCGAGTGCAATTTGTCGTGAGTCGTCACGGCGCCCATGGGCAATTGGAGCAACGCGCTGGTCGGGCGGGGTTGTCGGTCGAGGCCGCTGCGGAACCAGTCCTTCGAGCACGGTGGCAACCATGTTGCCGGATAGTCTTGGCGCCAAACCCTGAGAGCATTACCTTTCAGCTTTCCCTTTCCTTTTCCTGTTTGACCTTTTCCCTTCCCCAGGCTGCAGGGCGCTGCGAGCAGAGGCGGTGCTGCGCCAGCTTACTGCACTCGTGCCCCCGCGACTCAGGGCTGCCATGTACAGAGCAGCGCGCCACGGTTGGCGCGCGGGTCGCCGCATTCAGCGCCAGACCCCTTTTCCTTCCGGGTGTGGGTGGGCCGAGGACAATCTTCAGCATTTTGCGTTTCGCCCCCGCCTTGCTGAATTTGGCAGTTCGGCCGCGAGGCGTGCACAGCCCATCCGTGTGTCGCAAACATCGTGGCCGCAGCATGGCGTATCTAGCTCGGCGTTTTCTGCCATTCCTTCCCTCTGTTCGCTGTTTCGTTCGTTCGTCTCTTCTCCGCTCTCCTCCTTCATCTTCGTGATGCTGCCGTTCATTATGATACGGTCGCTGCCAGTTGCAGCCCTTCAGCGCGCCACTGTGGTGTGGCTCGGCTTCTTGCCTGTTTGATGCAGCATTGAGTGCATGTGGTGGATCCCGTCCAGGCTGGAAATCACATCGTCCGGCGGGTGGATTTACATGTTTGGTTGCTATGTTTTCGCGGCCGTGCACGGAGCTCGAGCACAAATATATAAGTCCGCAGTGCTGCCATTTCGCCTTAGCCTTCGGATGAGCCCGACGGCTCGCCAATGGGAGGTTGGCTTGGGGGCTGCTCCGAGTGTGCCGGCATGCTCCACCACCTCTGCACCCCCTTTCTCCCCGCTTCGTGCATCCCCCCTTCCCGGTGCGATCTGCTTTCTCCGACAAGTGGCGCACGCGCCCCCGAGGTTGCGAGTTTTGTCTTCTCACGAAGCTTGTCTTGCCCGCATTTCCGCCTCTATCAGCCCGCCTGTTTCACATTGTTCTTGCTTCGCTCGTTTGCGGCGGCTGTGATCTTCGGCGGTGCCCGGTCTCCTCTCCTCAAACCAAAGCATCTGCGAGAGCTGGAAGAGACAAAGGCCTGTCGATTAAATCTCGATTCTGCAGCATGGAGACCAGAGCAGTCTGCAGGCGCTCCTGCGGCCGACGACCCAGAGAAGCCCGCGGGGGCAGCCGCACAGACCGGCCCTCTGCAGCGCGGGCGCCTCGCTGACTGCGGCGGGCACGGCCAGCGCGCGTGGCCCGGGCTTTCCTCTCCTACTGTCATCCCTTCCTCCACCCTCTTCCCCTTCTCATCTTCGCCCCTCGCACTCCTCCTCGTCTCCTCTTCTGTCTCCTCCCCCCGCCCCCGCTCCTCACTACCCCCCGTGCTCCACGGCCCCCCCCCCCCACTCCCCAATCCCGCCCACCCCCTCTCGTCTACCCTTTTCCCGTCCTCCCCCCTCCCCCCCTCTCGCCCTCCGCCTTTGGCCCTGTGCGGGCACGACTGCAGGCAGGAGGCGCCTGCGAGAGCTCGCTTCAGGCCCCCAAATAAGCATCAAACCTCGCGCAATCTCGTCTCCTCTTCTGTCTCCTCCCCCCCCCCCCGCTCCTCACCACCCCCCGTGCTCCACGGCCCCTACCCTTTTCCCGTCCTCCCCCCTCCCCCCCTCTCGCCCTCCGCATTTGGCCCTGTGCGGGCACGACTGCAGGCAGGAGGCGCCTGCGAGAGCTCGCTTCAGGTCCCCAAATAAGCATCCAACCTCGCGCAAGCCAGCTGCAGTTCATACATTCCTCGTCTCTCTTCCTCTCCTCCTCCTCCTCCTCCTCCTCCTCCTCCTCCTCCTCCTCCTCCTCACCAGTCCCCCTGATCCACCACTCCCCCCACCTCGCCTAGCCTGCCCTCCCCTTCCCTTCCGTCCTCCCCACATCCCCCCTCCCTGCTCTCTCCGTGGGCTCGTTTGCGGGCGGCCTGGAAGGTGGGCGACCTCGCGGGGCTGGAGCAGGAGCTGTGGCCCCGCCTGCAGGAGATGCACCAGGACTGCCAGGACGGCCGCGCCCGTGCGGCGAGGGGGGAGAGGAGGAGCGAAGAGGAGGAGTCGTGAAGGACACGGGTCGCGAGCGAGACGGGCCTTTTGAGGAGCCTCGTCCTTCTTAGCCTTCTCGCGGCCCTCCACGGGCCCGAGGAGCTCGTCTTGCGGGGGGGGAGGGCCCCCCGGGGCCCAGGACCCGCTTTTCCGTCGGGAGACCCGCCTTCTCTCCAATGCGAGCGAAGGGAGGAGAGGAACGACGGCGAGGAAGCATGGGGGGGAGGAGCAGGAGAAGGGGGATGCCACACGAGGAAGGGGAGGAGGAGGAGGAGGAGGAGGAGGAGGAGGAGGAGGAGGAGGAGGAAGAAAGCTCGCCGGCCCACTGGGCCAGAGGCGAGCTCAGATCTCCGGCAACTGGTTAACGATATTCTAGTTCGCGAGCGCGGGGCGGCTTCTGGGGGCTCCCGGACAAAAAGTACCCCGACCAGGTCCCGGCAAGGTCAGCTCAGAGATGGTTTTCCTCCTCGGCGTTGCCTTCCAGGCCTCCCAGAGCGCTGCAGGAACGCGCCAAGCAGGCTCCGAGACGCCCCCGAGACAGCCCAAGGGGCCCCGAGTCGCCGAAAGATTGTTCCAAGACGCCCATGATGGTCTCCAGACGGCCCTAGACGCCGCCGAGAAGCTCCAAGAGAGCCTCAAGAGGCCCTCCAAGAGGGTCCCAACAGCAAACATCGTCCCATTTCCCTGGGAAAACGTGCATTGCTGGCACAGACGACGTTCGGAGGTTCACAGCGTCCAAGACTGCCCAAGAGCCCCCCAAGATCGCCCAACATGCCCCCAAGATGCGCCCAAGAGGGCCCAAGAGGGCTCCAAGACTGCCCAAGAGGGCTCTAAGACGGCCCAAGACGCGCCCAGAGAGGGAACTCGAAGTTGACATTTGAAGCTTTCCGACCCCAGGAGCCCCTCCGAGACCGCCAGCAGGCTCCCAAGAAGCACCCAGAAGTCCCAAGAAACCCCCGAGAGGCCCCAAATCAGGCCCCCAGGGCACCCTAACGGCCCTGACGAGGCCTCAAGAAGCTTCAAAACTGCCTCCAAAAGGCTTCCACAACACCTGCCAGGAGACCCCAACACCGCCGCATCAAATGTCCCCTGCGCCCCATCGACAAGCCCCAGAGTGAGCATCCACGACCAGCACACCCCCACGAAGGCACCCGAAGTCAAACAAAACACCACACAACTAACCGCCCCATGAAAAGCGACCAATTCCCCTGACAATTCTCAAGAAATCCAGACGAATCGCCCCAGCACCATGCCCCACGCAATGCCTCAGAAAACAGCCGACGCCCCTGCAGCTCAACACCGCCAACGACCACTCGGCCAGTCGACGCAGCAGTGCCCAAAAATGGGCCGGCGGAATGAGCGAAGTGAATGAATAATTTGCCTGACGAAGGACCCGACCACATGCAGCTGCGAGCATCACGAGGCAGGTGAGACGACGGAGGGGGGCCAGCAAAAGGCATGCGAACACCACCACTGGGGACTTCGGAGGAGCTCCCTATGGGGCCACGATCATCGTGAGGGGGTGCCGAACTGGCCCGAGTCCGCAATGCGAACGCTGCCTCTGGGGCCTTCGGAGGAGCTCCCTGTGGGGCCACAATCCTCGTGAGGGGTGTGCCGAACTGGCCCGAGTCCGCCATGCGGACCCTGCCACTGGGGCCTTCGGTGGAGCTCCCTATGGGGCCACGATCCTCGTGAGGGGTGTGCCGAACTGGCCCGAGTCCGCCATGCGGACCCTGCCACTGGGGCCTTCGGTGGAGCTCCCTGTGGGGCCACGATCCTCGTGAGGGGTGCGCCAAAATGGTGGACATGCAGGGAGCAGAGGCAGGGATGAGAGGAGGAGGGGGCAGCGGGGGGTGAGTGACGCGGGGCGCTGTCTATTCAAAACGACGACCCAACACCACAGGATGGTTGGGACAAAGAACTAGAAGAAGAAGAAGAAGAACGAGGAAAAGAGGAGGTGGCGGAGGAAAAGGAAGACGACGGTCGAGGATGAGGAGTAGAAACATTTAGAATTGTTCGTGGCTCTCGTGGGGCCCTTTTAGCACGTGTCGGCGCTTTCCCGAGCCTGGGTCGTGTCACGCGACCCGCTTTGGAAGCCCGTGCGGGGAGCCGTTAGAAATCCGTCCCTTGGGCCTCGGAGCCTTTGCAAGAGTAGTATTATCTCTGCTGCCAGATATTCAAAGGGACATGAGGACACTCCGCTCAATGCCTCGCGACGCGGTCGCGGATATGTTTTCTCTCCATTTCTCGTTCTCTCTCTGT
>CAUYUJ010020282.1:416852-426852 GCA_963575745.1 Prorocentrum cordatum
ACATTTCCACTGTCCGCGCCTCGAGCGCCTCTTGGGGGAGCTCAGAATGGTCCCGCACGGACGCCCGAAGCGCCGAAAACCACCCAGGGGTGGGGAGGAGGAGGAGGAGAGGAGGAGGAGGAGGAGGAGGAGGAGGAGGCGGAGGCGGGGGCGAAGGAGGAGGATCAGGAGGAGGAGGAGGAGGAGGAGGAGGAGGAGGAGGAAGAGGGGGAAGAGGAGGGTTTGAGATTGAGATCCCCGTTGCGAAGCAAGTCTGGGTATCGCTTAAAGCTGAGCCCCTGGTCGCTGCCTCGGTGGGCCAGCCTTACCCTGGGTCTTGGGGGGGAGCCCCTCAGCTTAGCGACGGAGGTACGTGCGGCCTGTACGAGTGGGATGGCAATGGCCCCACACGAGCCGCAGAACCACATTTTCACCTGAGAATGGTAATTGAGGAGGTGGGATGGATGCAGCCAGCCCCCCGCTACATGAATACGCATCCCTTGGGCTGGGGCGTAGAGGGTCCCGTCAACATTGACGAGCTCTTGGCGGGGGGTGGATTTCCACCCCTCAACTGTGGCAAACGACGCAGAGCTAAAACAACGCAAATACTTACGTTGACACTCCGAGAGCCGATGAGCCGAGCAGAGGGAGGAGAGCACGGCAGCAGAGGGGCGGGGAGTGGTTGGGGGAGAAGGGGGTACTCGCTCTTTCCTTGTCTCCCTGACACCCAGGGCAAGCCCTTGCTCAGTACGGAAGCAGTCGAGCGTAGCACGGAGGAGCCGCATACGCACATGCATGGCACGACTTTCCTGCAGATGAATCTCCTGGCGGATGGGGGCAGGAACACGGGCGAGATGGGCAGCGGCGTCGGCCAAATTGTCGGCTACAGTGTTGGCCAGAACAGAACGTGTGTGCTGACAGCGCGCTGAGCCACAATGTCTTCCTCGGACTGGTGGCTATGAACGAAAACAACTGAAATACAAAACGGGGGTCGGGCACACAGTTGGTCACGGATGCGAGCCCACAGGTCGGCGTCAGGGCCGTGTGGGCGGTCATACATGCGAGGGGCTCGTAGTTTCTGATATACAGTAAATAACCAGTAGTGCACTCTAAAGCCAAAAGAAACGCTCGAAATTCCCCTCGGGCGACCACTTGTCCAATGCCACTTAGGGGGCCCATTACGGAGGTTGAAATGGACAGGGGGAACGTGGAATTCAAGCAAGCGGTTGCGAGGCCTACGTGTCGGAGCTTGGGCCATTTGGACTCAGGCCCGCCTGACGCATCCCCAGACACCAGCAGGGGCTCGCTTTGAGTACCATGCCCAAGACACCCACCTACAACTTCAGGCACCCCTTCGGGCCACCACACGTCGTGATCTACAGGCTCAGGGGCCCAGGTCCAAGGCGCCACGGAGCCAGAAACCTTCATCACAGCTTGCTTGGGCGAGGGCGGCTGGAACATATTGGGCGCTAGCCTCATAGAAGCAGGTGAACCCACGTTTTTTGCACTCCCCGTAGCGATGCACCAATGTTTCTGAACAGCGTTGACACCTGTCACAAATCTCGGTGCCCTGAACATTCCGTGTCAATTGCTTCTTTCTTGCTTTGGGCCAGCATTCTCTTGCAGCAATCGTGACCATGGTCTCTGACAGTTTGCGTCCATGTGGTGAGGTTTCGAGTTGGGCCACCAGCTGCTGGAACGACTCCATGTCGACTCCGCGCCCCAGCCCGCCACCAGCATAGTGTTGGCTCGCTGTCACCCATCGCTTCTGGGATACTGATCGTAGCAGGTCTTGAAGCAGATGGTCATGTCGATCTTTGTGCACGTCGCCTGTGCAGGACTCATCAGGGAACTGTCATTGTTCTGTCGAGCCCTTGTCGGCGTCAGTAGTGTAGCTCCACTGGTGCGGCCGCTGTGGGTCCCAACCCGCTCTCATCAATGTCAGTATCACTGTCGAGATTGGGCCCCTATCGTGGCGAGACTGATCTGCAGAGTCGAGGTTCAGCATCTGCGTGTAGATCTGATTCCAGACTTTGCGAAAAATCATTCTGGGATTGGGGTGATCTCGCCACGACTTCAGCCACTGGTCCACGAGTTGGACTGGTAGCTTCAGCGCTGGGTCCTGGCCTGGAGCCTTGAGCTCAAGTACCGTCGTGAGACAGCGCCCCTTGCCAGCCCCCCCGCTTGCCTGCGCCAGCCGTCGTCGCACCAGCTGCACCTGCTTTCCAACGACGCCGTGCACTTGGTGGCCATGCAGGCTCGCAGGAATGCCTCCCTGCGTCTGCAGTTTGGCCGTCGCCTTGAAGCGCCTTGACGCCTTGGCGAATCGGCGGATCTCGTTCGACATGAGCTGGTGCTTAATTTCTCTCATGCGCCGTGTACTTCGAGCGTGGCGTCCGCATCCGAAATCGATTCCGAGGTAGGCCGCCTGCTTGGTTCCCTTGATCTGGTAACCCCGCCTGCGGACTCCTCTGATGATGGCCTTGGCATCCCCCGTCGCCGATCTCACGATGATGGACTTCGAAGCACCGTCGAGGCCCCCCGTCTCCATCCATTAGCACGCGTGGGCGATGCAAACAATCATATGTCCCTTCACGGCACGACTGGATCCTGGCATCTTCTGGGGTAAATCGTCGACCCATATCCGGTGGCTCACTTTGGGGTGGGCCAATGTTATTTTCTGCATGACGTAGTGTGTGAGGGCCTTCGCGAAGCGTGTCCCGCTTCGCAAGCCTTGCACTACTGTCTGCGATGGCCCAAGAATGTCAGAGGCCGCGCCCTCTTGTCCTAGCACGCGTGGAGATCTACATTGGACCAGTTCGAGATAAAGGACAATGCGCGGGAAATCCAGCGAAAGGGCTGCCTCCACGCGCGGCAAGGTATGGCTTCGTAAAATGAAGCAATATCCAGCATTGCATGTGAATATGTCTTCTTGAAATCACGTACAACTTCTTCGCCAATGGCGCGTAGGAATGCCTCCTGTAGACATGAACTTCCTGTGGTGGCCGCGTCCCAACCCGTAGTGTGGCGCTGCGTCCATTTTTGAACTTGCGTCTCTCTGATCACCGAACAGGTCCTTCCAAGCATCGAAATCAGCCCTATGGCTCGATCAGCCTCTGTCTTCTTGGGTATGAGTTGACCCAAGATGACTTGTCTGGGTCGGCCATGTGAGTGTGTCCTCAACAGCTGTTAGTAGTAATGGCAGATCCTGGGGTGCTGTCGGAGATAGTCGCTGAAAGCCAACCGGCGTGCAACCATCAAACCCTAGGCCTTGGGAGGCCTTCGCCCTGCCGCAGGCATCTGTTATCATAGATGGAGTGATGCTGGGCAGTGGGTTGTCGTCGGCAACTGCACGTATGCGACTGAACATATCTCGAGTCTTGTTGAGGTCTATCTGCTGCGGGGCCCAGCGATCAATGAACTTCTTCGCCTTCGCGCCCATGATCTCCACTGGGTGCGCAGCCACCCCAGCGTCTAAAACATACTCGATGTCGGGTAAGTTAAATGGCTTCAGAGATTTGTGCAGGATTCCATTCGCATGCGGTCCCTGTATCCAAGATCTGCAATTACGTAGAGAGGCAACCATGGCTTGTCGTTGGACGCGCTCAGCCACGCGTCTGGCACATCTCTCCCAGGACTCGAGGACCACCGCCTGATCGGCAGCGCCCTTGGCTAGTAGTTCTCGCCACCGTTCCCATGGTGGGTCTCGTCATGGTCGTAGGACATCTTGGACACGTTCAGGGGCTTCATGGAGCAGCTTCACGCACGCTTGCTGGCGTCCCTGGAGTTGGGCGGGATCGTTGCTGCGTGCTGTGTGTCGGAGTACTCCACTCAGAACCGTTAGGAGTCGTGTGCATCACTGGGCGCGTGCGTCACGTAATCCCTGTTGGCGCTGATGGGCGACCACATACATCGGCCGCACCTTGAACTGCGGTCCACGGGCGCGGCATGCACCCGATGGGGACCTGGCCATGATGTCTGCTGATCGCGTGTTCGACAGTGGTTGCGAACGCTGCGTACATACCTGAAATCGAGGCGGAGCGTGTTTCTTTGAGCCTAAATGCTGCGGAGGACAGCAGCGGAGGGTGGACATATTCTAGACAATTAGCCTCACGCGTGCGACACCAGAGGTCGTCAGGAATAACAAAACTTGGCAGGGGGGTCGGGGTCCTGGAGCCAGTATGGGTACCTTCGGACATGCGGAGGGCTCAATAGGCTCTGGCTTCCGGGTGGCCGAATTACCGCACCTGTCACTGTCAAATCCTACTTCGGGGGGCTGGCACAAATTAGGGTCGGGGCTCTCTTGACAATGGCGCTGCGGGGCCTTTCCCTGACTGTCCATCGCATTTTGGGTTGCCTCGGTGAGCTTGCCGTCGCCGTCACTAAGCGTGGGACCGGCGGTCTGACGGTCGCTTTGGGGGGGGGGGCGGCAGGAGGGGCAAGGGAGATGGAGCAAACGAAATCTGATTCATCAGCCCAAGAGTCTGGCTCGCCTGGCCACTCAGGCTGGTCGACTTGGGCGTCCTCAGCGTCGCCTGACCCCTCGGGCTCCCGGGCACCTTCTAGTTCAAAATCGCGATTGAAAGACGACCGTTGCTTACCAACACAGTCCCCAAAGAGAGCAGCAAGTTGTTGGCAGCGCTTTTCATGGGCCTCTTGCTGGGCCATCTGGCGCTGAGCCCTCATCCTATTATTCGTAGATCCCACGACAGGAGAAGCACACGGACGCCCAACCTGGGGGAGCCTACGAGGCCCATTCAAGACACGCGTGAGAAGTTGGAGGCCCGAAGTCCTGGGGGCCACCTGCATGCCAACATGGGGGCGCCACGGGACATCACGGACTCGCCGGAACTCGTCGATGAAAGGGATGGCAAAAGAAGAGCACAACAAATAATCAAGGAGACTGGCTGCTCTTCTTTTCTGCGCACAGGCCCCTCCTCCAGGAGCGACGCGGACGCGGCCGTCCACCTCGCGGGCGACAAGCGAGTCCTGGAGGATGTCTGGCCGCACGCTGAAGTCGCCGATCACCGCCCGCGGTAAGCTGACAGCCTTGAGTAGACCACCGAGCCGTCCATATCGCAGGCGGCCGGGCCCCTGCATGCCAACGAACGAGTGTCCGTACCAGAAAATGAACAGGATGTTGCAGCCCACTTGGTGGAGTACAATGGGCAGGAAACCATCAAAGATGTGGTCGACATTGACCGAGAGCTGGCACGCTGCAGTTCTGGCCCCAGGTAAAGCTGACACTGAAGGTGGCGGCGAGCGAACATCATCTCCCCTCCTTCGTTGGAAGGATTGACTTTATTCCTGGACACATGCTTTCCAGACGGTCAAGCTGGATAAGGATACAATCGTAGGTTCTCGCGTCTGGCCTTCGTATCCCAGGTCCGAAGTTCTTGTTGATCATGGATGTGAGTCTCTACGACTCTCCAGTATGAGAATTGTGAGTAGTGGCCGCGCAGGTACTGCCAGAACTTGTCGGAGAGCTCAGTGATGCTCCCCACGAACATGCGCGTCTCGTCGCTGGCGTGGGCCTCAGACTTCTGGGACCGAGGCTTCCCCTTCTGCATTTGTCAAGCCGCCGACGGGGAGGCTGCCGAACCTGTCGCAGCAGTGCTCGCCGATCCCTTACCCTTGGCTTGGGAAGCCTGGGCTTGGGCGGCGAACCGTGCCTCGGACAGTTTCTTAGCCTCGGCCTTGAGCTTGTCCTGCTGGTCCGAGGAGGGGTTCATGGGCTCGGCGAGCACGGCCGTGTTGGTGGCCTGCTGGAGCTAGTCGTCGACGTCCTTCGCAATCGGGTCGACGGCCCCGCCGCTCTGGGACTTCCCTTCTTGGCCATGAGTTCGCTGATGGCCTCCTTGAACTTCTTGGCGTGGTCAAGCGAGGAGGTGATGAGCTGGCCCCTCGAGTCGAGTTCGATGCGGGTCGCTTTGGTGCAAGCCCAAGACTCATCAACGATGTTGAAATACATCCCCCCTCCAAGGTCCCTCTTCATAGGCTCCTACAAGGGGCCATCTCCACTGAGGGAATTGCCCCTTTGGGGGACAACCGTGTGAACATCTTGAAGCGTGGCGTTAACCTGACGCCGCGAGTTAACCTGACTGTTACGCCTTGTCGATTCAGAACCGTGCCAGAACACCATTCCTGGGACGCGAACACCGCGAATCAACATAACTCCCGCGCCCTGACAATCCTGAATCGTTCCAAAGCACCGTTAATGGTACATTAACAATGCGAAGCCATGAAACTCTTGCATGGCAAATGTTTAAGACGAGTGTGCGTGGCGCTAAGGCGAGAGCCACGTTTTGGAGAGGGCCCACGCTCAATCCGTGAAACTGTAGCATTTGTTGAAGACGAATGTGCGCAGCGCTCAGGCGAAAGGCACAACTTGAAAACCACCTGCCCTCTATCCGTGAAGCTCTTGGAAATTTTCAAAAACGAAAGTGAATGTGCGCAGCGCTCAGGCGAAAGGCACATTGTGAAACCTTCCCGCCCTCAATCCGCGAAGCTCATGCAATGTTTTTTTTTTTTTTTTTTTTTTTTTATTTTTTTTTTTTTTTTAAAAAAAAAAAAAAAAAAAAAAAAAAAAAAAAAAAAAAAAAAAAAAAAAAAAAAAAAAAAAAAAAAAAAAAAAAAAAAAAAAAAAAAAAAAAAAAAAAAAAACGAACGTGCGCGGCGCTAGGGCGAGATCCACATTTTGAAAACCACCCGCTCTCAATCCAGGAAGCTGCTGTAATTTGTAAACACAAGTGTGCACGGCGCTAGGGTGCGATACAGACCACGACAGGGAGGAGTGATCTGTAAGGAAACGGAATGGAGGAGGAGGAGGAGGAGGAGGAGGAGGAAAAGGAGGAGGAGGAAGAGGAGGAGCAGGAGGCGAAGGAGGCGAAGGCAGAGGGAGAGGCGAAGGAAAGCGAGAGAAGCCAGGCAACCCAGGCCCACTCCACAGACAGGGGGCGGCGTGGCGCCAGCCAGCAGCAGAAAAAAGCACCGAAAGAGAGGTGGTTCCTGGGACTTCGGTGGGATTGGGTTCCCACCCTTGGGCTCGAAGCCAGACCGCAAACGCCTCACACTACACCAGGCATGAGAAAGCGTGTGGCGATTCTGGGGCGGCCCCATGCAGTTCAGCTTAAGATTCTTAACATACTTGCCTATGTGTGAGCTGTAGTGGCCGCACAACTCGCAAGTACCTACAGGGCCCCAGGAGACGATTTTGTGGCCGTCCCCAAGGACAGGCGGCCAGGGGCACCGTGAAGAAAGAAGGGCACGATAATTTTCAGGCGTCTGGATGGGCGAGGAATGCCAGCAGGGGAGGAGAGTAGCGCGGGGAAGGGGAGGGAAAAAGGAGGACATGGGGGGGGTCCTCTGGCCTGTCTCGCCGTCGGCCCAAGCCCTGCTCCTTGTCCATGTCTTGCTGTTGCCCCCCCTCGAAGGCCGTTGATGGCTGCATGCCCAGCGGGTCCTTCTGTCCCAGCGCGCTGCCCGGGAATCCTCGATCCATGCTCGCCTTGGGTCGCCCGCAAGGGATTATGAGGCGATCGCGCTTCGCGGAGGGCGGTCTGGGCGGCGGCGCGAGAGCGCGAAGACAACCGCGCCTCGCGCGGCGCGAGGCGCAGAAGTCGGGCTGCCCGTGGGTCTCCCGAGGTCCCCAGAGGCCGCCTGAGCTGAGGCCTAGGCCAAGAACGTCGGAATACGGCAGGCTTCGTGTCGTGTCCACGCGGCGACCCCGCCATGGGCGCCTCAAGACTGAACGCCGCGGGTGGCCCAGAATCGACCCCCATGGAGCGATCTGGCGATCGAAGGGCCGCCGATCGTCAGGGTTGAACGGTCGACGCGGTGTCAGACGCCAACGCCGGGGTCGTCACGTCTCGGACCTGCCATGTCTCGGTCCTGGAT
This sequence comes from Prorocentrum cordatum, assembly GCA_963575745.1. Taxonomy (NCBI): domain Eukaryota; class Dinophyceae; order Prorocentrales; family Prorocentraceae; genus Prorocentrum; species Prorocentrum cordatum. Next base: position 424,728 of record CAUYUJ010020282.1, read on the forward strand.
CCTCGGCCTGGTTGCCGCGTGCGGGGGGCGGGCCAAGCACGTCCGAAGACAGAAGGCACATCGGAGAAGAAGTCAGGCGGCCAGCAGGTGCCCCACGGAAACCGCTCGTCCCCCGTGGGGCCCGCGGAAGCTCTGGGGCACAGCAGGACCCTCAGAGCTCCGCGGAGAGTGTGCCCTCCCCCTCCGGGAGGGCGCGGCAAGGGGTGGGGCGGCCGCGCCTCGCCTATTGCTGCTGCTCGTCATCGTCGTCGTCCTCCTCCTCCTCCTCCTCATCCTTCTCCTCCTCCTCCTCCTCCTCCTCCTCCTCCTCCTCCCTCCTCCTCCTCCTCCTCCTCCTCCTCTACCTCCTCCTCATCCTTCTCCTCCTCCTCCTCCTCCAGCGCCGCCTCCGCCGCCTCCGCCTCCACCTCCGCCTCCTCTTCCTCCTCCTCCTCCTCCTCCTCCTCCTCCTCCTCCTCGTGCGCATCTGCTGAGCCTTGGTCATCGGTCCTCGGCCCGGCTGCCGCGGGCGGGGCGGGCCCCGCGCCGCGCTACTCCCCCGACGCCCCGAGGATGACGGAGGAGTGGACGGGCCTCCGCGGCTGGGTCGAGGCGGCGACCGTCGCCGTGGTGGGCCCGCCCTGCGGGGCATCGCCGTCGCCTCTGCTCCGTGCCCCCGTCCTTTTCCTTCCCTGCACCGTCCCCGCCTCGCTTCTCGATCGGTCCTGCCCTCCTCCCCAACTCCCTGCGTCCGCTCACACCCATCTGGGCTCCTCCCCCACCTCCTCCTCCTCCTCCTCCTCCTCCTCCTTCTCCTCCTCCTCCTCCTCCTCCTCCTCCTTCTGCTCCTTCTCTGTTCGTGGTCTTCTCATGCTTCTTCGTATTACTGCTATTCTTAATAGTATTAGTACTGTGAGTAATAATAGTGTAATCCGCTCATTCATAGTATGATATGATTAGTATTCGTCTTGTCGTCAGTCCTTGATTTTTTTTTATATTATGATCGTGGTATGTTTATTAATTCTCATAATCACCAGCAGCAGCAAGAGCAACAACATCATCATCATCAGCATCATCATCATCATCATCATCATCATCATCACCATCACCATCATCATCATCGTCATCGTCATCGTCATCATCATCCTCATCATCATCATCATCATCATCCTCATCATCATCATTCATCATCGTCATCATCATCATCACCATCATCATCATCATCAACAACCCCAACACCCCTGCCATCCTCATCATCATCGTCGTCCTCGTCCTCTCCATCATCCCCATGATCCACCATCAACATGTTCAGAAGCAGCTGCATCACCGTCATCGTCATCATCATCATCGTCATCAGCATCATCATCACCCTTCCTCTCCTCCTCCTCATCGTCATCCTTACCATCATCATCAGCCGCATCATCATCATCATCACCATCGTCGTCATCATCACCATCATCACCACCATCACCATCAGCATCAGCGTCAGCATCAGCATCATCGTCATCATCATCATAATCGTCGTCATCATTACTAGCATCATCATCATCATCATCATCATCATCATCATCATCAGTATCAGTATCATCATCATCATCATCATCATCATCATCATCATCATCATCATCATCATCATCATCATCATCCGTAGCCACTTGGGCGTAATACGGGCCATGCGTGGTGCACTTCGGTGCGGAACCATCCTCGTTTTATTCATCCTCATGGGGCATGATGTAGCGGCGCTGGTAGCTGCTCTGCATCGAGAGACTCTGGGAATTCTTGCGGGGTTGTTGGACCAGCACGTTCAGTGGTGCGCCGCAGTTTGCAAACGTGCCCCCATCGGCAACCGCACCAAGAGACGCTTGCGAGAGCTGGATGCAGTGCTCGGGTGGACGGAGAAGCTGTCTCCGCAGCGTTGCCGCACGTTTCTCAGCGACCTCGGTCATGAGTTGGCCATTGTTCCGTATATCGAGTTCAAGTGTGCCGAATACACATTTAGCAACGGTCCTTCGTGCAGTGCGTCACCGTCGTTGTCAATCATTGCTTCCGACCTGTGCGACCTCACCGATTCGTGCTTCCGCACGGATATGTGCCAGGCGTCTGTCCGCACCTCTTCCGCTAGCCCCGGGCTGGCCCCAGACATCAC
>CAUYUJ010020282.1:431852-434352 GCA_963575745.1 Prorocentrum cordatum
AACCGGTACTGCAGCAGCCGTGCCAGTAGCAGTAGCAGTAGACCAGTAACAGTAGCAGCTGCACCAGAACCAGTACCCCTACCAGTACCAATAGAAGGTAGTAGAAGTAATCATCGCCGTAGTAGTCGCAGTTGCAGTAGTAGTAGCAGCAGTAGTCGTAGTAGTAGTCGTAGCAGTATTAGTAGTAGTAGTAGTAGTAATAGTAGTAGTAGTAGTAGTAGTAGTAGCCGTAGTAGTAGTAGTAGTAGTAGTAGTAGTAGTAGTAGTAGTAGTAGTGGTAGTAGAAGTAGTAGCAGTAGTAGTCGCGATATTAGTAGCAGTAGTAGTAGCTGTAGTAGTAAAGAGTAGTAGCAGTAGTAGTCTGAGGTGCAGAAGTTGTAGTAGTAGTGCGGTTACTACTACGACTGCTACTACTACTACTACTACTACTACTACTACTACTACTGCTACGGCTACGACTACGACTACGACGACTACTACTACTACTACTACTACTACCATTAGTACCCAGCGGTCTGGTTTGGATTCCGTGTTGGTTCCTTGACGTTTTGATGTAGATGTTGATGGATATGCTTATGTATATGCCAACGCTGATCTTGACCAACAAGTTGGTGTAGATGTTGCTGTGTACGTAAGGCGGTGTGTTGGATTCTCGGCGGCTTTGAAGCCGTCCTCATTCCGTCTGATTAGTACTGCTTTCTGTTGACCCCGATTGCTTCAGATAGATCACAAGTCTTCCCTGATGATTCCTGTTGGTTTCTACTGGCTCCCATTGATTATATTAAGTCCGAGTGGTTTGTCTTGGCTTATATTGCTTCATATTGATTCGTATTGGTTCCTTGGCCGCTATCGGTTACAGACGATTCTCGTGAATTCGAGATGGTCCCTGTTGATTCCGATTGATTCCGAGTGATTCTTGTTGCTTCTTCATGACTTACATGGGTTTCTAATGGTTCCTACTGGCCCCTGTTGGTTCCTAGTGATTCCTACTCATTCTAGATGTTTCCTATCGATTCCAGCACCTCATATTCTATTTGTATGTTAAGCAGAAGAGCGAGAGCGAGAGAGAGAGAGAGAGAGCAAACATAACACATATAAAGAGAAAGAGAAAGAGAACGAGAGAGAGCGAGAGACAGGGGTGGAAGAGGGTCCATTTCCTTGGCGCGAAGTTTTTTGTTTAGCAAGTCGCTTGGATAACTGGTTTATCCTTGAACTTGTTGCTTGGTTTTCAAGGCAATCACAGGTTTCCTTATGTTGTGGCCACGAACCCTGCGAGACTCCCAAGAAACATGTGAGACGACACCAAAACACATGTTCTCGGGATCCGAGGTGGGAGGTGGAGGGAGGGCGGGCCGAGGAGGGATTGGTTCTTCAATCACATTCACCGGATATGTTCACGTTGGGCCACGAAATCTGTGAGACAATTCCCCCACCCCCAAGCAGTTATGCGACTACAGAAAAGCAACAATCACAGGTATTCAGGATCCGAGGCGGGGGCGCCGGCAGGAGTTTGGCCCTCCCTCCCCCCGCTCCCCGCCTCGAATCCCAAAGGCAGTCTGAAGATTTGTTGGGGGGGAGGGAGAGCGATTTTTTAGTCTCTCCCGTTTTGTGGCGCAAAACAAAGAAAATCTGTGAACGTCAAATTACCATTGACACCAATCAATTCCAACGGAGAACCAAACATCCTTGTGATTCTGACAAAAAACGGACAAATCTCGCGCGAAGGAAATGGCGCCTTCCTTGTCCACACCTGTCTCTCGCTTTCTCTCTCTCTCTCTCTCGTTCTCTTGCTCTCTCTCTCTCTGTCTCTTATTTTCTTGAAGCAATAAGAGTGAAGAGGAACCGGTAGGATCAGGGACCAGTGGGAATGAAAGGGAATCAACAATAATCAATAGGAATCACCAAAAATCAATGTGAAGCAATCGGAATCAATACGAATCGACAGGAATGACTCGGAATCAATGGGAACCAGTCGGAATCAGTGAGAAATCGCAGGAATCGATTAGAGTCGATAGGAATCGATCGTAATCAATCGGAGTCAATATGAAGCAATCGGAATCAATAGGAATCAAGTCGAATCGTTCGGAATCAACCGGAATCAAACGGAACCAGTAGGAACCATTCAGAATCAATAGTAACCAATATGATGCAATAAGAATCAATGGGGATCAATCGGGATCACGCACTCTGTTTGTAATCAGTTTGAAGCAATCGGATTCGACAGGAATTAATAATAATGTGGAGCTAATACAACCCCCCTAACGTGGACGGCCCACCTAACGTAGCCCAGACCTCGGTGACACCAACCACGGCCTGCGCGGACTGGGCGTGACACTTTCATTCTGGCGACACGCTTGTCTCGGAATGATGCTTTGGCCTGCTCGTGGTTCACATCTCTGATTAAACATGTTGTTGTCGCCTAGGCGCCATCGACATCCTTCATTGAGCGCGTTGTTCTCGCCGCGACGCCTGGTCGTGGGCCGCATCTCTGATTGAAAAT
>CAUYUJ010020282.1:439352-444280 GCA_963575745.1 Prorocentrum cordatum
CGGAGCGGCTTCATCGATCAGGTGCAAGGCTACATTTGGCAATCCAACGTCACTCACACTTGCGTCACAGGCACAGGACAGTCTCACATAGATTATGTGCTGGCCAGTAGGGCCGCATGCCCGTGCATAGGACAGGTCGAAGCATTCTTGGATGTGCCGCGGGGCACTCACTGTGGCATTTCGGTCACCATCCGAAACGAGGGTCAGCAGCTAGTTACAAGGGCCTTGCACGCGGCCCATCCTTTGCCCCAGGTCCCCAGGCCCTCCACGCAGCCAAAGCCCAGCAGTAAGTCTCAGAGGGCCACGCGTGAGCGACAGGGCGCGCGCGAAGCCTTTGCTAATAAATTTCAGGTTGCGCGTGAAGCCTTTTTTTCGGGGATCTGGCAGGGCCTGGAGGTTCTCAGAGTGGCAGCTCGCGCACTCAGGACGCCCCTGAAGCGGCCGTCGAGGGCCCTGAGGGCCCTGAGGGCCCATTTAATTTTGGAGAGGCCGATGATTTTCCCGAAGAGGAGGATCCGTGGGGCCATGAGTCTAATTTCGGTCCTAGGGTTAGTGGTGAGAGTGTCTCTGCGGAAAAAATGACCCGGAGCCTCCCGGCGTCAGCTCTGATACCCCTGGGGCCGCCCAAGATGTTGCTCAGTCCCCCTTGCCCCTTCCCTCCTTTGCTATTCCTGAAGAGCTTTGGCAGCGCCATCGGAGCCGAGGGGGGGGGCGTCCAGCAGACCTGCGACGACGCATGGCCCGCTATTGCATTTTCTTTAGCTTTTCGCATGGGAGGGGATAAGGTGATGGCCGTCAGCAGCGCGTTTGGGGCGCGGGCACAGGCCGCCGAGCACGCTATTCTAGCACATCATGAACAGCACTTTGGAGGCAGGTCTCGCAGTCAGGGGCCTCGCCAAGCAACGTAGGAGGCGCAGAGGCCTGGGCATGCGCGGTCTCAACCTCTCGCCGATAGTATAGCCAGTTGGTGGGCACGAGCCCATGTCGTTCTTCTGCGACTCCACTGTCATAGGGTTCGTGGCAACGGTAGTCTTCAGGGGCAGCAACTTTGCGCAGTGGGCACAGCTCTTGTTGGGGATCTCCCTGACGGGGCCCATGGTGTCATCCCTACTTCTCGGGGCGCTCCTGTGTGGGATCCTGACTCCAGTATCTCGGGGATCTTGGGAAGTTAGAGGCTGGTGGTCTCGGGCGTTTGAAGGACTACGCCGAGGGGGCCTCTAGGGGGGCCAGGGGGCGCGCGGCGCGCGCGTCTTTGAAGCGTTTTCAGGATTGGATCATCGAGGAAAGTCCCCTGGGGATCGTTTTTAAATCTCTGCGCCAGGGCCCCGCGTGCTGCCGAGGCATTTGTCGTTAAGGGCCAGAGGCTTCATTTACAACCCTAAGGACATCATTGATCACAAAGTCGAGCATTGGCAGCAGTTGCGGACCGCAGAGAGCCTCGATGTCGCAGGTTTGGACGACTTTTTTTGCACGATCAGAGCCGCTGCTGATGATGATCCTCTCCCTCCTCTTGAAGTATCTGATGTTAGGGTAGCCTTACGGAAGATGAAAGGGAAGGCGGGGAAGGGTATTGATCAGCTGTCTCCTCTCGATTTTGAACGGCTCCCAGATCCAGCGCTAGAAGAATTGTGTAGTCTCTTTCGCGCGATAGATGAGCATCGCACTTTGCCGTGGCAGACTATGTTGGCGGTGGGGAGATTGCTCGCTAAGAAATCAGGTGGGGACAGGGTGATCGGGCTCATTGCTATGCTGCGCCGAGTCTGGAGTCTCTGTCGCGAACCTTGCGCTCGTGAATGGTCAGCTTCTCTCACCTCAGACTGGGGTGCCGCCATAGCAGGTGACAGTGCGTTTCGGGAGGCATATCTTAAAGTTCTGGACTCCGAGGTTGCCGCCAAGTTGGGGGCTACGGTAGGCCGGGCAGTTCTAGATATCAAGAGCTTCTACGATCACATCCAATGGCCGCGTCTTATTCGTGCCGCTCTGCGTCTAGGCTACCCGCCTGCGCTGCTTTTTCTGGGGTTGCAGACTTGCTCATTGCCGACGCTGGTCTCCCAGATAGGCGCTCACTCGCTCGCCTTCCGGCCTACTAGGAGCGCGGCGCAGGGCCTTCGTAATGGGACTCGGTCGGCACGGTGTGTAACTTATTTCGTGCGCCAGAAGCTGTGTGCGACCCGCGTTAGCATGAGTCACAGGTTGTGGGTCGACGATCTCGACGGTTCGGCGGTGGGTTCGGAGCAGTTTGTCAGAAAGGAGTTGCAGTCTAGCATTCAGGACGCTCATCATTTTTTTCGCGCTGGGGAGCTCACCTTGGCCACCAAGAGCGTCGTTCTTTGCTCTAAGCACAGCGTCGCCAAGGACGTCTCTGCACGACTTCGGAAAATGGGCATCCAAGTACAACCTGTGCTACAGGCTGCTTATCTAGGAGTTGATCAGGGTCTTGGGAAGCGGCTTGCTAGAGCCACTAGGAGGCAGAGAGTCGTCAAGAGGAACAACCAGAGCCACAAGTTGCGGGGCTTCGCGAGGGCCACTCGGAGGCACTTGGTGACTAAGAAGGTGGAGCTGGGGGGGCCTCAGGCGGCTTCTACTTATGGGATGCAGATTTACGGAGTTTTTGGGACTCAACTTCTTACCCTTCGGAGGCGTCTGGGAGCGGTCTCGGGGGCGGCCAAAAAGGGGCGGCGTTTAACCGCTTTGCTGGATCTGAGGACCCCTGGCTTTGACCCTGGGATTAGGCTACCCACATCATGCATTCGCGAATGGTGGAGGATTTGGATCCACGACCCTCAGGTGCGGCCAGGAGTTAGGAAGGTTTGGCCCATCATCTTGGATCAGTTTAGGCAGCTCCAGCCTAACGAGTACGCGCGTCACATTCGGGGCCCAGTCTCAGCCACCATCGCGCATCTGTTGCAGGCGGGGTGGGTGCCTCGGTCGGCTGACGTGTGGGAGGTTCCCAACGCGGGTGATGGCGTAACCAGTGAGTGGCAGCTCCACGATGATCAGCTCGTGGGCATGGACCAAGCTAGAGGTCTTTTGCTTGAATTTGAGGCCGGTCAGGTGGCTTGGAAGGAGGTGCTAGCAACGGCTCTTTGAGGCAACTTATCCAGCAGCTGCAGTCTGTGCCCAAGGGACGTCAGCTCGCCGAAGTCCTCGTTAACATCGCGGTGGGGGGATCCTGGACTCAGTCTCGGCGTAAGGATTTAGGGCTCATTACTGCTGACCTTTGTCCTAGATGTAGGAAGAGGCGTGAGGATCCCCTGCGTCGTTATTGGCTCTGTGAGTGTAATACGGGGCATGAGATTTACACCGCTTCGGAGGCACTTGCGAGTCAGGCAGTGACTCAGGGCGAGATGTCCGCCTGCTTCTGGATGCGGGGCTTGATCCCGTCGGGCTGGGTTAGTGTCGACCCTCCAGCTCAGTCCGAGAGTTGGAGCACCATAGGTTTGAATAGTTCGGAGCCTTTTGCTGGATGTCTTGGGGTCGGGAGCGAAGATAACCCTGCCCTTGTTGTCGGGGATGCGTCTGGAGGTCCCGACACCAAGAGCGTCCTTTCTCAGAAGAGTGGGCATTGGAGTTGCTAGTTTGCGAAGTTTCGATCCTCCCCAGATTTCTGTGGGTTTATTCGGGCCCTTGGTCGGGTCTCATGAATCCGTTCCTCTCGGAGAGCTTGCTGGGCTAGAACTCATTATTCGGTATACCATTGGCCCTGTCGTCTATGCGTCGGACAACGAGGCGGTGGTGGAAGGGCGGTGGGCCAGGAGGCATCGGCAGCCTGGGGGGGAACTCGCCACCATGTGGAGGAGAATTGGGAAGGTCTTGGAGGAGCAGGGGCGCCCTGAGCACGAGGTCGTCGTCCTTTGGGCCCCGCCAAATTTGTCTGCTCGCGAAGCTCTTGAGAGACAGCTCCCGATGCACTTTATCGTGGGCAATGCGGTGGTGGATGAGTTGTCAGGCATTGCTGCCCGCGAGCGCAGGTTGCCCCAGGGTCAGAGAGCGAGGGTGTTGGAACTTGAGGGTAAGGCAGCGTTGGTGCGGAAAAGGCTAATGAGGGCCAACCTGGACGTGATGCGTATTACGAACAGCAAGCCTGATCAGCACTCCCCGTCGTCCAACGTCGCGCGTGCTGCTTCTTCCCCCCCATCCACCTCGCCCTCCCCCTCTGCCGCCGCCGCCTGCCCCCGCTGCCGTCGCCCTCTTCGCGTCGTCTCACAGGGTCGACCCGCAGGGGCGGCGGCGCGTCAGGTGTTTCACCTGCTCGAGCAAGGCGGCCAGGACCGCCTGGCCAGGCTCCCCGCGCACGCCGCCCACCCACGTGCGCGGCGATCCTTATAGGGCGGCCCCAGGGTCAGGAGTGCACATAGGGGGTGGGGTTGCGCATTGTCCTCGCACTATGTTGTATAATGCGGTCAATCGTATGTGGTAGCTTCGCAGATGTATCAGGTTTGAGTCTGAGCAGATTCGAGATCTTGCGAAGCCTTGCGTCGAGGTTCGTTTGGCCCCCAAGCGGCGCGACTACCTTGACAGGCTGACCCGATTTCTGAATCCCAAGGCCTAGCGTGTGTTGTGGCGCTTCGCGTCTGTTCCGATTCCGATTCCGATTCCTCCTCCTCTTCCTCCTCCCCCCCTTCTTCCTCCTCCCCCTCCTCCTCCTCCTCCTCCCCTTCTTTGCCTCCTCTCTCTCCTCCTGCCTTCTTCCTCCTCCTCCTCCTCCTCTCTCCTCCTCCTCCCCATCCTTCCTCCTCCCCCACCCCCCCGTCCTCCTCCTCCTCCTCCTCCTCCGCCTCCTCCTCCTCCTCATCGCCATCATCGCCACCAGCATCGTCAGTTTCGTCGTCCTCCCCCTCCTCATCCTCAGCATCATCCTCCTCCCCCGCTTCGTCCCCATGCTCCTCCTCGTCCTCCTCCTACTCTTCCTCTCCCTCAGCATCCTC
>CAUYUJ010020282.1:444380-454380 GCA_963575745.1 Prorocentrum cordatum
CCTCATCCTCCTCCTCCGATGTCATCCTCCTCCTCGTCCTCATCTCTCTTCCCCTTCTCCTCCGAGTTCACCTCCTCATCCCTTATCTTTCTCCTCTTTCCTCCTCATCCTCCTCCTCATCTCATCTCCTCCCTCCTCCCGCCCCCCCCTCCTCCGCCTCCTCCTCTCCTCCCCTCCCCCCTCCTCCTCCTCCTCCTCCTCCTCCTCGTCCCCCTCCTCCTCCTCCTCCTCCTCCTCCTCCTCCTCTTCCTCCTCTTTCCTCCTCCTCCTCCTCCCCCTATTCCTCCTCCTCCTCCTCCTTCTCCTCCCGTATCCATTTTGGCTCAAGGGGCCTGCTCCTGAACTTCCAACCTCGCTCAAGCGATTGAGGCGTGTGCGATTGTTCGGCTTGCTCGCTCCAGGGTAGTGGCCGGGGGTTCGCGACCCCATGGCGAAAACCCAGTATGTGCCATGTCGGCAATGCGGACACCAGTGGAACTGGCGATCGAAGCAGTCATGCTTCCAGTGCGGGCGCGGGCTCCAACCGAGCCCCAAGGCGGCGCAGCCACCGCAGGGGCAATGGATCACACCGCCCGCTGCGCCGCCTGCCCCGCGCCCGCCGCAGCCCGTCTGGCCCATGTTCCCGCGGCCAGACATGCTCGGCAACCGCGTGGCCTCTCCCTTCGCCATGGCCCCGCCCACGAGGCCGTCTACGCCGCCGCCTCCGCCACTTGCAGGCGCGATGGGTTACGACCAGTGGGGCAACCTCGTCCAAGGCGGGGGGAAAATGAAGAAAAATAACCGCAAGAAAGGAAAGAAGACCAAAGACTTGGATCTCGACGAGGTGGCCATGGAGGGCGCGCCCGCCGCGATCGCGCGCCGCCTGGACCCACACCTTCTGAAGGAGCTCAAGAGTAAAGTTGCGCCACCGCCCAAGCCTGCCCCCATTCCTTGGCCAGGGGCACGTCTCAAGCAAGCCCCCGAAGCAGCGCGGGCAGCCAACAAGAAGCATCAGGAAGCACTGCAGTGGGTCGAGAAGGCCAAGCAGCAGTGGACCGAGTCGGAGCACTACCTGGTGGACCAGGCAGCCAAGCTTGCGGAGGCCGAGGCGGAGGAGGAACGAGTGCGCGCCAGCCTGGCGCCAGCGCTCGAGTCCCCGCCACCTGTCGCGACGACGGGCATCGATCTCCAGGCGCTTCTGAAAGGTGAAGATATCTCCATCAGCGAAGGTGACCTGCTCGATTTGGAAGGCCAAGAAGATGACTATGAAGGCGCCGGCGAACTTCTCGAGCAATGGCGCGCGAGAAAGACCCAGCCGGGCGCCTTCATCAAACAGCTCGTGACAGAGCATTTCAAGCCCATGGCCTCAGCAGGCGCAGAGGGAAGTCGAGACCATCAAGGAGCAGCGCCAACGCCTGCTCTTCCACAAGCGCAAGAAGTGCAACGACGGAGCTTCTGCGGCAGGCGCCCCTGCCGAGGGGCCCGAGACGGCAGCTACAGGCAGTGCGCCGACGGCGGCTTCGAGTACTCAGCTGGGCCCGTCTCAGGAGGAGAAGGATAAGATCAGCGCGCGCAAGGCGGAGCTGATCGCCGCTGGCAAGGGCGCGAGCAAGGGCGACGCTGCTGGGAACGGCGGCGGCACCGCTTCCGCTTGACAAGCGGCAGCCCACCCCCCTGGGCGACATCATGAGGGGGGCGCAGAAGCTCGCTGCGTGAACATCGAGCCTGTGGGCATGGCCGAGCCCACTCCTACTTCATTGGGTACGGCTACATTCGCGACTTCCGTGTCGTCTCCTAGGCCGCAGGCGTCTGCGAAGGTTGAGACCTCTGCCCCAACGACCCCTGGCTACGCTCACGTTAGATGGGTTTCCCCGACGACGGCGCAGAGCGGGCCAGGGAGCTCTGGGGCAAAGGAATCGGCTGGAGACCCGCGGCCGCTCGTTCCTTGTCCTGAAGTGCTACATGGTTCCCCAGAGTCCAAGGCTGGCACGGAGAAGATGCTGAAGATCTACATGCGCAACATCACCAAGTGGGGCCCCAAGGTCGTGGACTACCTCAAGAAGGACTGGCAGTGCTACGATGTCGTGGGGCTCTGCGAACATCATCGTGGACCTGAAGATATGGACGACCTGGGCAATGACATTGTGAAAGCAGGATGGAGGCCAGCGCTGTCTCCAGCTATGCCCAGGGACAACATCAAGAAAGCAGGCGGAACATTGTTGGCAGTCAAACGTGGTCTGAATGCTCGTTTTTTTTTTTTTTGCTCACCTCGCCTCGAACGTTTCCCAGTGGTACGGCACCAGCGACGGCGGCAAGAAAGAGCTTGGACATGGCCCAGTCGACTTCCACGATTTCTCTGCTATGAGTATCAGAACTTCGTGGCAACAGATCGTGGCGGTGCAGATCTACCTAGATCATGGCATTGGAGTTCGAGGCAGAAACTTGAGAAAGTTGCGAGCAATATGAGGATTTATTGGCACAGGCTGCCCCGTGGATTGCATTCGGCGATTGGAACGTGGAGCCTATCGACCTCGACACCTGGATGGAGAAGCTGGTCGCAGTACAAGTCCCCCCCGAGAATGTGGCTATCACGAGCTTTGGTGGAGAGGGAAGACTCTACGACTTCGCCGTCTGCGCCAAAGACCTCGCCCCCTTCGCGAGGAGCACGCTGTCGGTCATGGATGGCGAGTGGAAGGCGCACGCGGGCCTGCAGATCACGCTGGGCCTGAACCCGTCCGACGCTGAGCACCGCGCTTGTGCGGTGCCAAGGCCTTTCCCTCATCCTCCCCTGCCTAAGCGCGCCCCTGACCCATCTAGCAAGTCAAGTTGGAAGAAGCGCAGGTCGAAACCCAAACCGGCGCCGGAGAAAGCTTGCGTTTTAAAGCCTCGGCGAGGCGCCGAAGGGGCCCCAGGGTTCGGAGATTCTGAGGCCCCCTTCGATCCCTTGCCAGCGGTGGGCGAATCTCCTGGGGGCGATTTTGATTTCGGTTTCCCTAAGGTCGGTCAGGCCCCTGACGACCCCGAGCCTGAGCTCCAGGAGCAGCCTCCGCCAGAAGAAGATCCCGCTCCGTCCTCCGAGCCCCCTCCTCCTCCTCCTGACACCCGCTTACTAGGAGATGTCTGGGCACAGACCCACCCCGACAAGCGCGTGCTGAAGGAGATTGAGCGAGGAGCCCCTTCGGAGATCCGATGCTGTTTAGGGTATCTTGCCGATCCGTTGGCTTCTGAACAGCTTGCTGGAAAGTTCGGCGCGTGGGCTTCTCGCATGGAAATTTTTCATTGCGAAGCTTGCGCTGCCCCGCCAGAGGCCCAGCCTGCGTTGAAGGGGCGTGGCGTGGTACAACCTATTCAGGTGAAAACTATAAGCAGAAAATCCGCCCCACTGCAGTCCGTGCATAACGATTGTAACTGGTGGGCGGTTTTAAGCTCTCACTTATTCTTATGAGGTAGAGTAGCGAATACATCAGGGTCTGGTAAGACCTTGGACCAGCTGCACGCTAAGATTTTATCCCTGGCCCCCCGTATTTCTGAATTAAAGCTGCCCTCCCTAGATAAGGGCGCCGCTGCCTCGTGGAGGCGCGCCCTGGAGGAGGCCCCGCACTTGTCAACCGAGCAGATTTTCTCCTTGGCCGAGGCAGCTGACAGGAACTTTAATCGTGCTTCCAGAATTGCAACAGATCGCGCGTTGAAAGGTTTCTCGGACTGGGCAGACAGACCTGGTAGCTTAGGAGGCCCTCACAAATTAACCAAGCCTAAGCCCCGCCAGACGAGCGAGGCCCTAGGCGATGGAGGTTTGCCCACTTACACCTCCTCGGAGTTGATGAGCGCACGCGCCAAGCCCTGGATTAAACAAATAGACCAGGCAAGACAGTCGCTGGCAGCTGGAACAGACCTTTCGAGAGGTGCGCGGGAGTGCCCTGGAGGCCCCTCCTCTTCCTCCTTTGGATCCCTCTCGTTTGGATCGAATCCTCCAGAACACTCCTGAGCGCAAGTCACGAGGTTGTATCAATATCAGTGCTCGCGATATGTCAAGGCTGCCGCCTTCCGCTCGGTCTGAGCTCCTGGATGTTTTTTTCACCTGATGGAAGCTTCCATCTCGTGGCCGTGGCAAATGCCGCGGGCTTGGGTTGCCCTCCTGCCTAAGGACTCTGGAGCCGACCGTAGCATAGCCAGCTTTGCTTATGTGGCACGTTTGTGTGAGCAGATGCGCGGTGACTGCACTGATCAGTGGGCCCTCGATAGACAGCGCAAAGCCAGGTTTGATGACGCAGTCAGGGGTAGCTCAGCCGTCCAAGCTGCCCTGCGCAGGCTTGTGCTAGACGAGAGCGCCTATGAATGTCAAGTAACCACCACGTCTGCCCTTTTAGGCGTAGATAGTGCTTTATGATAGCCTAGACCCCCTCCTGGTGCTACAACTCGGTACAAAGCATAATTGCCCTTGCGTCGTGCTCGCCCTCAGCACCCACGTGCACCTCGCCCCCAGATTCCTGCGAAGCTTGCGTTACTTCTCGGATGTCATCCTTCCGTGGTGGGCGTTGCTCGCGGGGGTGCAGGTCGGCCCAGCGTTTGGCGGCTTGTGTGCTGATGGACATCATGTTTGAGGTCAACTCTCGGTTTCAACCAGGGCTCGAGGCACGCGCGTGGGTGGATGACGTGAACAGCAGGGCCGAAGGCACAGCCCAGCAGGTCACGTCCAGCACAGTCCAGTTTGTGCGCGAATTCAAAGTCGGTCTCGATAACTTACGTTTGTCTCTTTCCAGCAAGTCTTGCATCATCGCCTCATCCCCGCTCATCGCCAAAGAAGTGGGAGCTGAGCTTGCTAAGACTGGTATCACCGTGCAGGTTTCAGGTAGTGCCCCCGATCTCGGCATTGACAGAAGCCACAATGCAAATCGTCGCCGCACCCGAGGTTTCCAACGGTGGCGGAAAGGAGTTCGGAGAGGCAACCGCACTGCCAATTTGCGATCTCTCAAGCAACGTATCCGCCGCAAGCTTTTTAAAACGGGTGCAGTCCCGCAGGCCATGCACGAATTAAAACTTTTTGGGGTGGCCCCAGGCCGGCTGCAAAAGCTGCGGCAGTCCGCCGCCCGAGCCGTCTGGGAGCAAAAGCAAGGCAGGTGTCTCACGATTGTTTTGGCCCTCTGGTTCGGATCCACGGACCCTGCGGTTGTCGCTGTTATTGATGTGTTGGTGGAGTGGTTCCGCTATTTGAGAATGGGCGGTGCCCCGATCGGCCGCCTCCAAGATGCTTGGAGGAAGATGTATTGCCGTGTCGTCACCATCCCAGCCAATCGCAGGTGATTCCGAATCCGAGGCCCCATGTCTGCTATCACCACCTCCCTTCTTGCGCTTGGGTGGGGCACTCCTGGGCTCTTCGAGTGGCGTGATCCATTTGACGAGCGCTGGGAGGCCCCCGTCCAAGACCTCTCTTCTCTTCGTGCGTTTCTCACGTCTTACGACCCCTCCGACCTGCTGGCCGCCGTCCACAAGACCGTGGAGGTCAAGTTGTGGGCAGGCGCGTCCACCCAGCATTTGGGAAGCGGAATGGAGGAGGGGGTCGATTTGTTCAGTTTAAGGCAACGGCTTGCCAAGCTGGATAAAGCCCAAGAGTTCCAGACCAAAGCCGCAGTTGAATGTGCCGCAGCTGCAGGTATGTGGCCCAGGCAGCGCATTGCAGAGTGTTGTGTTGTGCAGGATTTCGACCCCACTTGCCCTAGATGTGGAGGGCCCCCCGAGAGCCTTCGCCATCGAGTTTGGCAATGCCCGCGCAACGCAGATCTTCCAGAGTGTCAGGATATGCAAGACGTGGTTGAGGCTGCCGAAACAGCCCTCGATCATAATTCAAATGTTTGTTTTGGCTCCGAGGCATGATCCCTTCCAACCTCGTGCCCATCCCCGACCCTCCCGACGCAGTTGAGCTGCGCGATGTGACCTACCCACCCGTTGAAGCTAGCGGTGTTGCGACCCACGGAGGTAGCGAGCCCCCAGCTGAAGTGGTGGGACGTCTCTTCGCGGGTGACGGGTCTGGGGGCGCGAATGCTAAGGGCCCAAGGCTGAGGAGATGTGCCTGGGCGAGGGTCGAGCTCAACCCGAGGTCTCAGGAAGCGGAGGTCTTGCGTCGTGGGAGCGCCCCTTTGGCTGGACGAAGCAGACAAGTAATAGAGCCGAGCGTTGGGCTCTCTTGGATTGCGCGCAGAAAGTTTCGGGGGATTTGACTTTTTTGAGTGACTCGGCCTATGTTGTCCGAGGATGGTTCAAACTTCTGGCGGGCGGTATGCCCAAGTCGAACCTTGATTTGTGGTTGTCCCTGTCCCAGGTCGCCGAAACCAGGGCCCAAGGGATTAACTCAATTCAGGTTGAGAGCCGCGTGGGCGAGGAGAGATACCGCGCACTTGGCCTCCCAGCATTGTTTCGTTTGGCTGATATCGGGGCCGATCGGATCGCCGATTGGGAAGCTGGGATGTGCCGGATCAATTCCGACACAACCCAGAAAGTTATCGCTCTCGACATTCTTGCCGAGCAGGTCCGTCTCCGTCTAGCTGCCACTCTCATTGCTGCTGCCCCTCACGACAGTCGCAGTCAGAGAGAGAGGGCTAAGCCCCTCAGCGGAGTTCGGAAAGCTGGCCTGAGTAAGTTAGAGAAAGCGGTCCAGAATTCCCCCTCATAAGGACGGCCTGCAGTTTTTTGGGGATCTCGGTTCAGTTGCAGGTTGTGCCACCAGAAGCCCTCCAAGGAGGGGGTTGTGGAGTGGCTCGCGACCCCGTGCAACCCGATCGATTATGGTGCCGCCCCCTCCTCCTCCAGGTCCGCCCCGCTCCAGATTGGGAATCAGATTGTCCACCCGTCCCACGCCGCCCGCTTTTTCGAGCACGCCGATTGCTGGGCGCGCACGACATGCGGGGGGGCCTCGGCATGGACCGATCGATCCTGTTGCTGGCCCAGCCCCCTCGACCCCCCTCGAAGAAGGGGACCGAGAATCTCAGCAAGCTGGAGAGGGGCCTCATGCCAGGCGCGAGCGCGCGGGCCAAGGCTTTCAACCAGGCCAAGGCCCGCCCCGCCTGCAGCGGAGGAGCCCCTCCCCCTCCCCCCCCCCTCCCATTTGAGCTCATTGGAGCGCTCGGTGCAACATCCTCCTCCTCCTCCTCCTCCTCCTCCTCCTCCTCCTCCTCCTCCTCCTCCTCCTCCTCCTCCTCCTCCTCCTCCTCCTCTCATCCTCCTCCCTCCTCCTTCTCCTCCTCCTCCCTTCCTTCTCCTCTCCTCCTCCGCCTCCTCCTCCTCCCCCTCTTCCTCTCCTTCTCCTCGTCCTCATGTTCCTCATCCTGCCCCTGCCCCCCCTCCCCTTCCCTCCTCCTCCTCCTCCTCCTCCTCCTCCTCCTCCTCCTTATATTCCGCCTCCTCCTCCTCCCCCCTCCCCCCTCCCTCCTCTCTCCTCTCCCTCTTCCTCCTCCTCCTCCTTCCTCCTTCCCTCCTCCTCCTCCCTCTTCCTCCTCCTCCTCCTCCCTCCTCTCCTCCTCCTCCTTCTCGTCCCCCTCCTCCCCCCGCTTCCCTCTCCTCCTCTTTCTCCTCCTCCTCCTACTCCTCCTCCTCCTCGTCATCCTCATCCTCTTTTACTCCTCCTCCTCTCCTCCACCTCCTCCTCTTCCTCCTCCTCCTCCTCCTCCACACCCTGTTCCTCCGCCTCTTCTCCTCCTCTCCCTCCCCTTCTCATATTCCTCCCCCATCCTCTCTCTCCCCCCCCGTTCGCATCCTTATCGTCCTTCTCCTCATCCTCCACCTCCTCATCACCAGCACCATCATCAGCAGCACATCAGCATCATTGTCATCTCCCCTCCTCCTCATCCTCCTCCTTCTCCTCCTCCTCCACCTCCTCTTCCTCCTCCTCTTCCTCCTCCTCCTCCCCTTCCTCATCCCCATCAGCATCATCATCCTCTTCCTCCTCCCCTCACCTATCCTCCTCCGCCTCCTCCCTCCTCCTCCTCCTCCTCCTCCTCCTCCTCCCCCACCACCTCCTCCTCCTCCTCCCCTCCTCCTCCTCCTCTTTCTCCTCCTCCTCCTCCTGCTCCTCCTCCCTCCTCATCCTCATCCTCTCTCTTCCTCCCCATCATCCTTCTCAGGCTTCTACATGTTCCATCCACCTCCTCCTCCTCTTCCGCCGCATCCTCCTCCTCTTGCGTCTCCTCCTCCTCGTTCTCATCATCCTCCGCCTCCTTTTCCTCCTCCTCCTGATCCTCCTCCTCCTCTCTCCTTCCCTCTCTTCCTCTCTCCTCCCCCTCCTCCTCGTCCTTCTCCTCCTCCTCCTCCTCTTTCTTCTCCTCCTTTTCCTCCTCGTCTTCCTCCTCCGCATCATCTTCATCAGAATCCTCCCCGTCATCATCATCATCATCATCATCATCATCATCATCATCATCATCATCATCATCATCATCATATTCCTCCTCTTCCTATGCTCCTCGTCCTCGTCGTCGTCCTCCTCCTCCACCTCCTCCTCCTCCCCTTCCTCCTCCTCATCCTCCTTCTAATCCTTCCCCTCGTCCTCCTCCTCCTCTTCCTCCTCCTTGTTCGTCTTTGTTCCTGTATTCCTTCTCCTTATAGATAACTTTTCCCTGTCGCACCCCGAGGCCAGCTTTTGGGGCGGGCCGGGCGTTTCGCCTGAGACTTCCTCACCATTTATAATTCTGAAGCTTAGAAAGTGGCAACAGCTTCACAGATGGAGGGCGGGTGGTTTCCAAAATGTGGCTCTCGCTTTCGCGTCGCGCACACTCGTCTTGAACATTTGCAAGGGTTTCACGGATTGAGGGCGGTTCCTTTCCCAACTGTGATTCTCGCTTTAGCGCCGCGCACATTCGCCTTAGACATTTGCAAGAGTTTCACGGGTTGAGGGCGGGTGGTTTTCAACATGTGGCTCTCGCCTTAGCACCGCGCACGTTCGTTTTAAAGGTTGGCAAGAGTTTCACGGATTGACAGCGGCTCCTTTGCGAAATGTGGCTCTCGCCCCAGCCGCGCACATTCGTTTCAAACATTTGCAAGAATTTCACTGATTCCCAGGATCAACGTACCAGAACTTGGGTGTTCGGAAGTATTCAGGATTATGCGGGTGCAGCAGCTAAGTTGGTTCGCGGTGTTGAGAGCCCAAAAATAGCGGTATGGCACGATTCCGGATCGTCACATCGCAGCAATCAGATTGATACGTGGCGTTGAAATGCCGAGAACAATGCTTTGGTATGCTTCAGGGATCTCAAAAAGGTGTCTTCCAACGGGGCAGCTCCCTAAATGGAAATGAACCGTTGTAGGGTCCTATGAAGAGGGAGCTTGGAGGGGGGGTTAAGTCCAACATCTTTGAGGACTCTTGGGTTCACACTGGTCCTTCTCCTTCTCCCACTCATCCTCATCTTCCTCCTCGTCTTCTCCTCCTCCTCCTTGTTCGTCCTTGTTCCCTCTCCTCCTCCTCCTCCGCTTCCTCCTCCTCCTCCTCCTCCTCCTCTTGCTTCTCCTCCTCTTCCTCCTCCTCCTGTCGTCGTCCTCCTCCTCCTCCTCCTCCTTCTCCTCCTCCCCCTCCTCCTCCTCCTCACCTTCCTCCTCCTTCTCCTTCTCCTCGTCCTCCTCCTCCTCCTCTTCCTCCTCCTGCTCCTCCTCCTCCTTCCTCCTCCTCCTGTCGTCCTCGTCCTCCTCCTCCTCCTTTTCATCCTCTTCCTCCTCTTCCTCCTCTTCCTCTTGGAGGAGGAGGACGAGGAGGAGGACCAGTGTATACCCAAGAGTCACCAACGATGTTGGAGTAAACCGTCCCTCCAAGCTCCCTCTTCATAGGCCCCTACACCGGTTCATTCCCATTGATGGAACTGTCTCGTTGGCAGACACCTGCTTGAGGACTTTGGAGCGTGTCAAAACATAGTTCTCTGGAGTCCAACGCCACGGATCAGCTTGACTTCTGCGTCTTGACGATCCCGATTCGCGCCAGAACGCCATTCCTAGGGTTTCAACACAGAGAATACATTCATCTGTTGCACCCGCGTAGTGCTGAATC
>CAUYUJ010020282.1:459380-515039 GCA_963575745.1 Prorocentrum cordatum
CTCGGTATCGTTCCTGTTGCCTCGTTGCTGGTATCGTATTTCGTGTTTGCTGCTTGGCCGTTGCGCGTCGCTTTGTTGCCTGACAGGGCAGAGGGGAAGAGGGTGGAGGGAGGATTCTTCGGGCCGGCCGGCGGGCGCCGGGGCGGGGCGCGGTGGCCCAGATTCGACGTTCTTCAGGGCGGCGTGCGCGCGTTAACCCAACGCGTCTTTGCCCCAGTCAGTTTCGACCGACAGCACGCAGCCTGCGTCGGCCCTCGTTGCAGCGCCTGCGTCTCATCGAGGAGACACGCTCACGCTTGCGCGAACGCGCGTTCTGGGGATCGTCGACAAACCCGCAGTCATCCCCCGCCGGGGTGCGAAGGAACATTCTTTTGATGGGGACGGCCCCGGTCTTTTCTTCCCTGTTTGTGCAGGAGGGCCCGATCGGGGCGCTTCACTTACAAAGGCAAGAGGCGAGGGGAAGAGAAAACAGAGGTGCAGGAATCCCGCCTGGCGTTTGTTGTTACGTTGTCGTTTCAATCCCAGCGCGCTGCTCCCCCAAATTCATGATGTGTCACTTTGTGGCTGTTTCAAACCTCGCGCGTTTCTCCCCACATTCCGCCTCTGCCGGCCTTTTGTTCGGTCCAGAGGGCCACCGCAGAATGATGCGGGATGAACAGGCAGGCCTGGATAAGTGGTCGCGAATTCTAGCGCCCATGGGGGGGGCAAGATAAACAAAACATCGGAGGCATGGGCAAAACAAGTTGGGGACATGCTTGTTGCTTCATGGGGTGCCTTCGCGGGCGCGGTTCGGCGCGGCTCGTGAAGCTGGCCTTGGCTGCGCGAGCAGGGTGCCGTGACCAAAAAGGGCTGTCGCCCTTTTGCCACCTTCTCGTTGTTGTTCCTCCTTTTTTTCGTCCCCATGTTGCAGAACGGGTCGCGGGCGACGTCTCGCGTGCCAGTCGATGCCGCCGTCAGGGATATACGCCTCAGGGCGCGCGGAGGGCAGGGCCAGCCGCTTCGATTTTGGCGACGCCCCCCGCTGTCCAAGTCGGGCATCCGACGCTGCCATGTTCAGTCCGCGCCCGCTTCAGGGCAGAGGCCCAGGGCGGCGCGCGGCAAGGCCGGGGACACTTTCGAAAAAACCGAAAGAGGAGGACGGCGGAGACTTAGGAGGGAGCGGGGGGAAGGCGACAATCAGCCGCGTGCCTTCTCCTCCCCTTCCTTTTCCGCCATTCCCCCCCTTCTCCCGCTTCCCCTAGGGGGAGGGGGGGAGGGGGGAGAAGGGAGAGGACAAGCTAGGTGCGCAAGCGTCTTTTCTGACGGCCGACCCCTCACTCCCATCCCTTACCACGGCGTAGATATCCTCTCTACTCGCGCATACTACAGTCTTCGCATGGCATAGCATTGCACGGCGTAACATGGCGTTTAAGTTCAACGCGTAGCATGGCATAGCATGACGGGGCACTGCGTAGCCAAGCGCAGCATGTCACAGCATTGCAGCGGAAGGCATGCCATCGCACAGCGGAGCGCACCATACCATTGCATTGTGTGCCATGGCATGGCGCTGGAAATGAGGCCAGCGCTGAAGCGGGAACGCGATTCGGAACGAGCAGAAGCGTGGAGACGAGGCCAGCGCTACAGCGGAAGCGCGCCCACAAACGGGCACATGTACAACCCAACAGACAGGGCAGCACGACCGACGCAAGGATCGACAAGTACTACGTCTACATCTTCCTATACTATAGATACGAGTACGCACCAGTGCCCAAGGCCAAGGGATGGGCACGCTCAAAGAGAAGAGACCACATTACAGCCGCGTACTTGTCAGACATCAGCCGATAATGCTTCATACTACTACAGCACGTTTGGCGCAACCCCGCGGAATGCGCGCCGAGCGCCGAGGCGTTCCCTGGCGGGCCGCGCCGAAGGTGCCGCGTGGAGTCGGCCAGGAAGGGGTGGCGGCGGCCGCGCGCGGGCGGCCGACAGGGCTCTTCGGGCCGGTCGGCGGGCGCCAGGGCTGGTGGGGCGCGGTGGCCCAGATCCGACGTTCCTCGGAGAGTTTTCCCTGCCTCAGCTCTCGCCGATAACACGCGGCTTGCGCGGGCCCTGACTGCGCAGCCCACGTCGAAGTGAGGGGCTTCGGTGGACGAACGCACGCTGGCGCTATCACGCGTTTTGTGGATCGTCCACAGGCTTCCAGTCATCCTCCACCAGGATGCAAAGAAGCTCCTTGGATGGATTATTACGGCCCAGGTATTTTCGTCTTTCTCGTGTATGTTGAAAGTCCTTATCCGACCGCCTTCGTCAGGCAGGCACGGGGCGAGCGGAAGAGAAGACGGAGGGGGGGGAATGCGACTAGGTGGCTATTACAATCCCGGTTCGTTATTCCCCCAGTTCACGTTGAGGGAGGAATCCAACGTTGTGGTTGTTTCAATATCGGCGCGTCTCACAACAATTGTGCTTGTTGCGGTCCCAGGGGCCACCGCAGAAAGATGCGGGATGAACAGGCAGGCCTGGGTAAGTGGTCGCGAATTCTAGCGCCCACGGGGAGGGTAAGATTAACAAAGCATCGGAGGCATGGGCAAAACAAGTTGGGGACATGCTTGCTGCTTCATGGGGTGCCTTCGCGGGCGCGGTTCGGCGCGGCTCGTGAAGCTGGCCTGGGCTGCGCGAGCAGGGTGCCGTGACCAAAAAAGGCTGTCGCCCGCTTGCCATCCTCACGTTTTGCACCTCCTTTTCGCCCCCATATTGCAGAACGGGGCGCAGGCGATGTCTCGCGTGCCAGTCGATGCCGCCTTCAGGGATATACGCCTCAGGGCGCGCGGAGGGCAGGGCCAGCCGCTTCGATTTTGGCGACGCCCCCCGCTGTCCAAGTCGGGCATCCGACGCTGCCATGTTCAGTCCGCGCTGCAGATCGTCATTGCGCACGCTGCGGATGCTGCCGCCGTCCGTGGGACGCGCCGCAGTCTCGCGCCCCGCCCGCTTCAGGGCGCCCAGGGCGGCGCGCGGCAAGGCCGGGGACACTTTCGAAAAAAACGAAAGAGGAGGACGGCGGAGACCTAGGAGGGAGCGGGGGGAAGGCGACAATCAGCCGCGTGCCTTCTCCTCCTCCTCCCCGTCCTCGTCTTCCTCCTCCTCCTCCTCCTCCTCCTCCTCCTCCTCCTCCTCCTCCTCCTCCTCCTCTTCCCCGTCCCCCCCAGGGGAGGGGGGGTGGGGGAATTGCTGCTGATCTTCGCCCCTGCCCTGGGCCGGGGGAAGGGCGACGGTCAGCGACAATTTTCCTGACATAAATTTTCGGCGCTCCGCGCAGACGTCTTGGATCTGCGCTGGGCCCCCCTGGCGGCGCCTCCGGCGCCGCCCCTGGTGCGCTCCGCGCGCCAGGGAGAGGGGTCCAGCGCAGATCCAAGAAATCTGCACGGAGCGCCGAAAGTGTATGTTTGTGCCGTTAATTATTTTTCTGGCATCCCCCTGCCCAGTTGGCCGGGGCGGCGTTGACGTTCAGGGATGGGGGAAGGCGCAGCGTCCTCGCGCGTTTCGTCTGCTTCCTCCTCTACCTCCTCCTCCAGAGTCCGGATTGACGGCTTCGGTACCACGATCACGGGCGCAGCCGACACCTTCCTTGGCGGCGTTGTGCCACCAGGGAGGGCGCAAAATTTGAACAGTGGGTCGAGGGCTGGCGCGCTCTGCTTACCGGGGCTAGCTTCTAATTTCCGCACTTGCCTTCCGGGAGGCACTCCTTGGTCCTTCCCCCTCCTCTTTTCCCCCCATTGGGCGGGTCGAGGGACCAGGATCGATCCTATCCTCGATTCTCGAGCGCTTCCTGGGCCGTCCTGAAACCGTCTCAGGCAGCCTTGGATCTCTCCGCAGCAGGCCGTCTGGGGGCCCTCGTGGGGCTCTCAGTGGGCCCCCGTGGGCCGTCGAAGACCGCGAGTCGCCCGGCCAGGCCGCACGTTGCCTCCCTCCTATTTGTCCGGCCTGCCGCGCTCGAGGACTGTACAGAGGCCGAATCAACGGGGAGTTCGACAAAGCAGGACTTTGGCGCGCCAGAGAAAAATTGCAGCCGTGGGTCGAAGCACCCTCCATCCACGAATGGCTTTCTCCGGGTGGAACTTTCAGAGTCCTGGCCAGCAATGTCGTAGTTCAGAGGGCCCCGAGTTGCGCGGGGGCGCGGCAGGAGATGTCGGAGCACTCGGAGCGTGTGCAGCAGGCCGTCCCTCTTTGGCCGCCTTGACCCTCCACCCAAGACGACGATTATGATGATGACGCCGATGTTATTGTATGACGATGCTGATGACAATGATGATGCTGATGATGATGATGCTAATGATGATGATAACGATGACGATGCTGATGCTGATACTGATGCTGCTGTTGATGGTGATGATGATGATGCTGATGATGGTCATGCTGCTGATGGTGATTATGAGGATGGTGATGGTGATGATCTTGTTGTTGATTCTGGTAATGATGACGATAACGATGATGACGATGGTGATGGTGATGGTGATGACGATGAAGGTAATGCTGGCGGTGATGATGATGATGATGATGGTGATGATGATGGTGATGCTGATGATGGTGGTGATGATGATGGTGATGATAAATGGTGGTGGTGGTAGAGGTGATGATGCCGATGGCGATGCTAAAGATGCTGATGCGGATGCTGCTGATCATGATGATGATGATGATGATACTGATGCTGATGCTGATGCTGATGATGATGATGATGCTGATGATGATGATGATGATGATGGTGACCATGCCGATTGTGATGATTACGACGATGACGATGGAGATGATGACTGTATTGGTGATGATGATGACGTTATTGATGATGATGATGAGGATGAGGATGAGGATGAGGATGATGATGATGATGATGATGATGATGATGATGATGATGACGGTGATGATGATGATGAAGAAGAACAAGCAGAAGCAGAAGTCTTCTCGCCATGAAGGAGACGAGCCCCGAGAGAGACGGGCCTTCACTCGTCGTTGGCCTCCAGTGACCCTCCACGAGCCCCAGGGCCAGCAGAGAACAACCCTTCAGGCTGAAGAACTGGTCCCGGGGGGGAGGCCCCGCGGTCTAGGACCCGTTTCCCTCATGACCCGCTTCTTTCAAGCCGTGTTCAACGGTTTCTCTTGTTCTTCTCTTGCGTCGAATATTCCACGATGCATCCAGATCAGTGTGGACATCTTTCTGGGTTGACCTGGTCCTTTTTGGTTCTACGACGTCGGTTCGCGAAATGTACCCCGATGTGTATGGTTTGATCCCCGCAAGTCGATCGGAGAAGAGTCGTCAAGCCCGTAGTGACCTCTCCACTCTCTCATCTCTACACTAATTATTCCTCCTCTACCCCTCCTCCTACCACACCTACCCCTTTCTCCTCTCTCCTTTCTCTTTGCTGGAAAACACAGACATGGCAAATAATCACTGAACCTCGGGCGGATGTCTTGGCTCGGCAACGTGCCCCCCTCCCCGCCACCCTTGGGCGGCTTCTCTGGCGCGCCCCAGGCGCGCTCCGCGCGCTGGGGAACCCAAGAAATCCGCGCAGACCTCCGAACATATTATGTTACACCGGAGGAAAGCCCCAATCAGTGTATGGCCCGAAAGGTTTGCAAGCGCCATGCCCGGCCGCAGTTTCGCAAGAGGGCCCTAAGAGGCTAACTCATTGATTGCCCTTGCGTGTTGGAAGGGTTGTAGCATCCTCGCTATTTCGGGCATCCGTCTGCTCAAGACGGCCTAGGAGGTCTCTAATATTGCCCCAGGACGGCGCACGAGGGGCCCAAGAGGACCCAGGCGGGCCTCCAGAGGTACCCTCGACGGCCTGAGAGGGCCCCTCGACGACTCGAGAGGGTTACAACACGTCACCACAACGGCCAGGAAAACACATCAGCAAGAGCCGCCCATCGAAATCGGCCGGCTACTTTCGCCAATCTTTTGAGGAGTGCCCACCGAAAGGCGCCCACCGAAGAAATCGGCCGGTTATGTTCGCCAATCTCTTCTATGTCCGGTAGGACCTTTTCAGTGTAAACGTTGATTGGGGAATGCATGGCGTTTTTTCGTCTTCTACTCCAGCCTGGACTCCCTCTACCCTGCTCGTCGCCAGACCACTGGAGACTCGAAAATCTGCGTCAGAGCTCGTTCAATTTTGTTCCCGTGGAGCATTCCCTGGCCCCAGCCAGAACGAACCCAAAAACCTGGGGCGAATAGCAGGCCCTGGGGAAGTGGTCACGAGGTTTGGAAGCCTACTTCGCGAAGGGATAGAGGCGTCCGAGACAAGGGTCCTCCTTCCTTCCCTCTCTCCCGATCCCTTCCCACATGCCCCTCCCATTCTCTCCATTCATCTCTCTCCTTCCTCTCCCTCTGCCTGACGCACATTCCCACCCTCTCTCCCTTCGTAGTTCCTTCCTGTCTCAGTCGTTGCCTTTGGCCTGGTCTCTCTCTACCTCCATCTTTCGCTCCACGGCCCCTTGCAGAGCGACGAGTGAGTGGCAGGAATTTGTTGGTGCAGGGGGAGTGGGTCAAGAAAGAGGAGGAGGAGGAGGAGGAGGAGGAAGAGGATGGGAAAATAAGGATAAAGGGGACGGAGCTGGGGACGGAGGGACGGAGGATGGAAGGTACGTCGGACAAGAAGACGACGACGAGTAAGATGACGAGGAGAAGGATTACAGTGAGAAGGAGGACGGTAGAGTTGGACCAGAAAGGCGCAGGACGTTGAATCGTCAATCGTCTTGTGTAGTATGTCTCGCATAGTGCGGGCCGTGCCCCACGTTTCGCGTGGCGACGGAAGAAAACCAGGTATATTGCGCTGACATTCGCGCGTCAGTTCGCCCGCGGAAGGTCGCGCGTGAGCGCCCTCCTCTCCACGCGGTGTGCCCCCTTGACGGCCCGCGTAAGCCGCGGCGTAAGGTCGGTGTGCCTTGTCGCGCAGTAGTGTTCGTCGCTCACATGTTTCTGCTTCTCCACCGTCGGTCGCCGTTCTCAGAGGTCTGCGGTCGCTAGCCAGTGCAGCCAGCGCGGGGCGGGCGCGGGGCCGCCAGAGGCGGGTCGCGCGCAAGACGTTGCCGCGACATCAGCCATTCGGGTCGCACCTCGGCGCTCGCACGGCGAGTGGGACCACGCTGGCATGCAGCGGGGAGCAACGAGACAGCATAAGTTGGCGTCGGTAGCCGTTCTGGCTCAAGTTTTCCGATCGATCGAGCTGTGTCCTGGTCTGTCGCGCGCAGCACAGTGGGGGCGCGCATCAAGACACCATCGACTCTTCGTCATGGTACCCTGGGCGTCTTCGATCCGCGCGCTGCGCTGTGACTCCCCGCGGCCGTCCGAAGAGTTGCTGCGCTCGGGGTGCTCCGCGTTTCCTCTCAGGGTGCACCTCGCGCGCGAGTTTTCAGGGTTGGGCAATGTCAACTTAACGTTTCAAACTCTAACACATCACACACACACTCAAAGCAGTCAAAAGATCGATACCCAGCATAAGCAGCTGTACAAACCTCTCATCTTCATTTTTTGGAGTGTCCAGGCGCAGCGTAAGGCGGGCAAAATCGCGAAGGTTTCTTGCGACCGCGCCCGCACTGCATGGTGGCCCGGGCCGGGCCTCTCCGAGCCGTGCTGGTCCCCGCGCTGTGGGCGGCCGGCCCGGGCGCCCTCTTGGGCGCGGCGCCGCCGAGGCTGCAGGGGCACGCGGGTCGTGGTGCAGCGCGGCGCTTGCGACCCAGGCCTGTCCAGGCCCTAACACTTCGAAGAGGAGACGGCGCACGTCCGAGTCGTGCCCTGGGGTCTCGAGGAGCGGCGGGTGTGGATGCCTGCCCGCCCGCGTCGGCGGGCGGACATCCACATCCGCCGCTGCCCGAGTCCTCGGAGCACGACCCGCCAGCCGTGGATGTGGTCATGTTCCGGCGGCGCAGGGGCATGCGAGCCGCGGTGCAGCGCGACGCCTGCGACCCAGGCCTGGCCAGGCCCTAGAATTGAAGAGAGAACGACGTACGTCTAGGCCTCCTGGATGGAGTCGGAGTAGATGGGGTCGGAGGATCGCGCCGCATCGCCGATGCATCGGCGATGTGGCTCGATGTGGAGCCCGATGTTCTCCACGCCGGCGTCGCCGACGCATCGCCAGCGTCGCTGGTGCATCGCCACTGCATCGCCGATGCATCGGCGATGTATTGGCGATGTGGCGCGATCCTCCGACCCCATATATTGGGACCCTGTCCAGGAGGCCTCTGATACGGTGGGGGCGTTCCTTAAGGAATGTGCCCAGGAGGCTTCAAACCATGAATGAATATTTGATTGTCTGAAGATCGTGGTGGTGAATCCCATGGCCAGTCCACGATTGGAGTCCACTGGCAGACACCTGATTCCTCATTCAAGGGTTCCCTGTTCAATGCCCTCGCCGTCAGCGAAAATTGCATAAAAACAATGTTTCGGAACTTCGCGCGGATTTCTTGCCATGAGGGGTCAGCGCCGATCAAAGACATCCGTGCGAGCTACGAAAGTTGATGTTTATGCAGGTGTTTCTAACTAAGCTAGCGCCACTGGGGTGCGCAGGTTTCCAGAAGAGGACTCGAGACGCTCCTGATTCGGGTGTCCTGTCCACCACACCGTGGGGTTTGTTGTTACGGCTTGCCTGGCAGGTATGCAGGCAGCGTCGCACGCCCTGCATCAAGCCAGGGTGTCCTGGCTTCCGTCGACACCATCGCCCGCGCGAAGGAGTGGGTGGCAGCGGACGGTTTCTACCACCCTGTACGTCCCGAGCTAATGTCGGAGGATTTTGTCTGGGAGGGCCCAGTGGTCGGCCCTCTGAACAAGGTCGATCTCATCGGCACCGTCGGCACGTTCAAGGTGTACGAGGCTTTTCCAGATCTGAAACAAGAGTGCTTTGGTTGGGGAGTAGACCCACGGAACGAGCTGAAGGCATGGTGTTTTATGCGGGTGCAGGGGACCCACACTGCAGACCTGAACGCAGGCGCGAAGATCCCTGCCACTAGCAAGGAACTCCGGCAGAATGTGCAAGCGATATCTGTCACCTTGAATTCTGAAGGCCAGGTGGAGCGCTACACGGGGGGCTACGTGGTGGACAACCGACCCGAGGAGGGAAACACTGGAGGGCTCGGCGGTTTTTTCGGCGTGCTTGAGGCAATAGGAGCAGAGAGGGGACACAAGACACAATGTACACAAACACGTGTGTGCACATATGTTTGCGTGCATGCGTATCGGAGGTTGGGGGGTGTGAGCGGAAGTGACCCCAACTGGGAAGTCGGTTTCGGTTTCGGTTCGTGTCATGCGTACGGGCGAGGCGAGGCAATGCGAGTTCTTGCATTGGCAGGGGCCATAGATTGCCAAAAGGGCCACCCTCACCCCCGTCGGCCGGCTGTGGCTCCAGGGTTGTCCCGGCGATTGTCCTGGCGGTTGTCCCGATGGTTGTCCCGATGGTTCTCCCGATGGTTGTCCTGATGGTTGTCCCGGCGGTTGTCCCGGCGGTTGTCCCGATGGTTGTCCCAATGGTTGTCCGGATGGTTTTCCCGATGGTTTTCCCGATGGTTGTCCCGATGGTTGTCCCGTTAGAGGGACAGTTGAAGGAGCCAACCCAGAGCCATCCCAGATCGACCGCCTCCCTTTCCCTCTCCCAACCTCCTTATCACCCGCAGGGTGGTCTTATCGGTGCGTATAGATAATTTCGTGTGTGTGTGTGTTGATGTAGTTGAGCGGGTGCGTGAGTATGTGTATGCGTGTTCGTGTAAGTGCGCGCATGTGCTCTTGCGTGTGTGTTCGAGCGGAAAGGTTGGGTATGCACATTCACGAATTCGGCGTGCTCGATGCGTTCCCTTCCAGGAGTGCCGACTCCAACGCCAGGTGGAAAGATCGCTCGTTTCTTGAATTTCATTGGCGCGTTCAAGAAGAACTATCCCAAGGCCCAGTCCCGCAAGGAGGACCTTCCCCCGAAGTACACCCGCCGCAAGGAAGCGGCCTACGCAGGACGCAGGGTCGGCCTGCGGACTGCCGACTCGTGGAATTGACGATCACACTGGTGCCCATTCATTTTTCGAGCTGGCCATAGGCGTGGCCTTGGAGCAGTTCTCAGCGCCACAATTGCCGGGATCCCGCAAGGGGGGGGGGGCCCGGGAGGGGTGTGAGTTCAATCGTTCTGTGCACCGAAACGCCCAAAACAGATGCCCCCCAGCCGAAGGCAGCTCCCGATAGTTGCGGACAGGTGGGGCATGCGGGGGGGCACCTGTTTGCGGCAGTTCGGTGCACAAGCGGATCGAACTCATGCCTCCCCTTCAGGGTCTTACCCCCTTTGGTGGATCCCGAAATTGCCAGCCTGCAGCATCCGACGGGCAGAAACACAGCTCGGCGTGAGGCCTCTCCCGCCGATCGGGATCGGGAAACATCCATACGCGTTCCGTCGACCCTCCCGCCGCTGCCGGTCCTCGTCCCCAGTTTTCCTCGCATCCCTCCACTCCCGTTAACCCCTACTCGTTCTCCTCCTCCTCCTCCTCCTCCTCCTCCTCCGCCTCCTCGTCCTCCTCCTCCCATTCCTCCGCCTTCTCCTCAGGCCTCCTGCCTCCTCCCCCTCCTCCTGCTCCTCCTGCTCCTCCTCCTCCTCCTCCTCCTCCTCCTCCTCCTCCTCCTTGTCCTCCTCCTCCTCCTCCTGCCCCTCCTCCTGCCTCCTCCTCCTCCCCTCCTCCTCCTCCTCCTCCTCCTACTCCTCTGCCTTCTCCTCCTGCCTCCTGCCTCCCCCCCCTCCCTGCTGCTCCTCCTCCTCCTCCTCCTCCTCCTCCTCCTCCTCCTCCTCCTCCTCCCTCCTCCTCCTCCTCCTCCTCCTCGTCTTCGCCTCCGGCCTCCTGCCTCCTCCCCTTCCTCTGCCTCCTCCCCCCCTCCTCCTCCTCCTCCTCTTCCTCCTCTTCCTCCTCCTCCTCCTCCTCCTCCTCCTCCTCCTCCTCCTCCTCCTCCTCCTCCTCTGTCGTTATTTCACATTGGCCCCATCTCCTCTCCCCCTCTTCATCTTCCCCTCCCCCTCCCCCTCCTCGCCCTCCCTCCTTCCCTCGCGGAAACAGAGGAGGGTGGAGGGGGAATGCGCCAGCGGCTCGCATGGCAGCGCCACGGCCAGAGTCAACGCCCGCGTGGTCAGACGTGAGGCCAGATCAGTCCCGATCCCCGGACGTGCCTCGGGACCCTCCGCACCGGGCCATCCTCCAGGCCGGAGCAGGGGCAGGGGAGACGGCAAGGGCTCCTGTCCGTTACAGCCTCTTCGAGTTCTGGCGGCTGGACCTCGCGCTCCGCGAGAAGCGGTGGCGCCCGTGCACGGGCAGGCTGCCGGCACACCGGAAGGCTCCCATCTGACGCCTCCCCTGGCTCCCCCGAGAGCTTACCAGGTCGGACCGCTGGGCCCACACGGGGGTGGGCGGCGGGCCTGGCCCGGCGCGCCAGTGGGGGAGGCCCCAGTCGAGCAGGGGAGGGCCTCGGCTGGTGTTCGAGGCCTCCCAGATGGGGTCCGAGCGGATGGGGTCGGAGGATCGCGCCGCATCGCCGACGCGTCGTCGATGCGGCTCGATGCGGAGCCCGATTTTCCCAACGCCGGCGTCGCCGAATGCATCGGCGATGTATCGGCGATGCGGCGCGATCCCCGACCCCATCTGCTCGGAGAAGATTTGGGAGGCCTCCAGGTGTGCAGCCCGGGCGGATATTGCTTTGGCCTTCTTGGGCGGCACCCTCCCTTCAGGCATAGAGGCATGGAGACTCGTGTTCGTTTCCATTCTGTCGCACCGTGTTCCCGAGCCCGAGCGTAGCCCGCAGAGGGCCGATCGAGGCATCAGCGCTGCCGTCCTTGCGTCGAGCTCTGGCTGCTGCTGGAGCGGGCCTCGATCATCCGGGGAACGAAGGGAGCAACACCATAGTACGCGAAGTGCCGGCTAGCGGAGGGAGGAGGTCCTTCTCTCCACCCCCCACCTCTCCTCTTCCCCCCCTTGGGTCTCCCTCTCCCTCCCTTGTTAGCTTTCCAACAAGGTGACCTTCTGCCACCCAGGAGATCTTGGCAGGCTTCTGAGCGTCGTGGGTTCCACGCAAGCCTAGCAGCGATAGAGGAGATGCACCCGTTCATGTCGGGGCTCAAGCTTGAAATGTCGAATTTGTTAGCGGAGCCTGGTAGATCGCTACCAGGCTCGGTCGCTATCCGCGGCGCCTCCAGCGAGACGCCGCGCGCGCGGCCAAAGCTATTGCGTTCGCCGCAGGCTTTTTTGGTCACTAGCGACAGCAACTGAAAGGTAAGGTTCACAGGCACCGATGACAGCGACAAGAAACTACACAACATGGTGAAGACGTCCACCGACGAAAAAAACACCTAGGAACAGATCGACCTGAAGGCATCATGTCCGAGCACACTGGTCCCCCGCTCGACGCGTACACGGAAGGAACACCTTGAGGATTGAGACCAGCATTGCTGCACTACCCGTTCAGAGGGTTCTTGGAGAGGCTTCGTCTTCGGTATCGTGTCTGACTTGGCCGCCGAACAGATTGGTCCCGCAGTCGCGGGCAGACTACAGGAAGACCTTGCAACATGGCCTTGCCACCGACGTTGCGAACCCAACAGGGAGCGGAGTTGCAAGGGGACGCCGCCTTCGCATACCCTGGCGAAGCAGTGCTGATGGATGGTCGAGGCAGCGTTTGATTGCCTGCCACCGAGAGCGGAGCTCAGCGCCTCATCCGCATTTGTCTCGCAGATACGGCGCGGACAACCAACTGACGGCCACGGGCAACATCGACATGTCCTATGATATCCGACGAGGTCGTTTCTCTCTCTCTCTCTCTCTCTCTCTCTCTTTCATTCTCTTGGATTATAGGTGTCTGAGTTCGAGCACGTGCATGAAGAGACAAGGAGGCCCAGAGGTTTTAATTTGATTGTCGCAGCCCTCATTCATCAGCTACTGATGTACTCTAAGATGTATGATGTGTTGCTGTTGGTCAACAGCGGTCTTTCGCGCCACAAGGACATCAATATCCGCTTGCTGCGATTCGCGAAGAGCCAGGCCCCTGCACAGCTATCTGGTGTTGGGTGGGTATCACGCCGATGGCACCGAAGACGGGGAAGGTGACGACGACTGGTATGACGACAGCTATTCGTCTGACAACTCGTGGTTTAACGACAGCTGGGCCGATGACATCTTGTACAGAGATCCCACATGGTATGACGGCAGTTTTTGGTATGACGATGCCTGGTCCCGCCTCGAGTGTAACGGAGACGAAAACGAGCCCAGCCAAACAGCTTCGGAGCCATCGCCAACAACAGCAGCGCCACCAGATACCGGAGCGACCGACCTGGAGACCTTGCCAGAGGACACCTACTTCGGCAGGAAGGGCAAGGGCAAGGGCAAGAGCTACAGCAAGAACCGCAAGCGCAAGGGCAATAACCCCGGGCGTCCAAGAGACAAAGGCAAGAGCATTGGCGGAAGGTCTAGCGAACACGGATGCGGAAGATGCGGAGGCCCGGGCCACAACACGGACGATTGCCCATGCAACCAAGGGGAATCGAAAAACAAGAAAAGCAAGGGCCGCTCCAAAGACGAGAGCTACAGCAAGAGCCGAGGCAAGGCCAAAGGCAACTACGCGGACCACGAGGACCCTTGGCACTCGAATGCCAACACGTGGAAGCATGGTCGATCTGCTGGCACTACCTCACCTCCTGGTAGCAGTGGCACGCTAAGTCTTTGGAGCCAGTTCATGCAGCTCCTGATCAGTTGCCGACCTCATCCTGGAAGCCACAGCTGTCAACACCCCTGGCACCAACATCACGACCATAGACGCCATGTGCTTCCTGTGAGATAGCTGCCAGGGGCCCGTCGCTGGAACTGCCCAACCAGCAGCTGAGCGCCGATCACGTCTTCGAGGCCGAGGTCGACGACCTACTTCGAGGTTATGCCCGAACCTCCAGCGGTCGCGCCAGTGATCGACGTCGACGATGAAAATGACCACGACGAGACCGTCATTACTGACTGCATTACCATGGGATCCTCGTCGGCACATACAGCTATGTCACTGGCCCGGTTGGACCTCGACTCAGTGGTTCGCGACGTGGTTGCCGCACCACCTTCGGCGGCGCCGCCATCGTTGCGCTTGAGCGCACTCGCGCCAGCAAGTATCATGAGCGTGGACCTTCGCCGCGCCTCGGGCGTCTTATCAGCGCCGCCAAGAATGCCGATCACCCCGCCATCGACCACTGCGCCAGTAGCGCGAGCACCGGCGGCCCAGATCAACCACCGCGAGTAAGTCAGAAGGCGCCTCCCCGACACCGGCGCCCTCGAGAAGCTGATATTCAGCGCTCGCGCGGGGCCAGCCGCCTCCGGGGAGCCAGGCGGCCCACGCCTGCGCCGAGTGCGCCGCGAGCCCTCTTCCAGGGACACCTCCACCAGATGAGCGCGGCGAAGGGCCGCGCCGATGAAGAGCCGGCCTCTGAGGCGCAGCAGCGCGCCCATCCGCGCGCTCTGGGCCCCTTCAAAAATTCCAACGGCCTCGACTACGACGCGGCGAAGGGCGCCGAAATCTGGGGCGCGATCTTCGACCCCGGCGCCGCCGACGAGCTGGTCGGCACCCTTGCGCGCGCGCGCGATGTGGCCGGGCCGCGGGGGCGCGACTTCACTTCGGCGCTCCCGAGGGGGCACTTGGCATTGCTGGGGTCGACGGCGCCCCGGCGGAGAGTCAGATAGCAGCGCGAGCGCCGATCGATCCAGGCCCAGCCAGCACGAACCTCGAGACAGCAATTGCAGGAAGAATTGGAGATCGGTGCACATTTTTACTTTCGAGCAAAACGTATATCGAGGTGGGAGGTGACAGCGATGTTCGGCTATTCTGATAGCAATGAAGGGTTGTTCGTTTCTTTAGATTGCGTGGGAAAGAGTATCGTGGCGCGAATGTTGCTAACCAGTTTGGGTCTCTACCTCGTTTTCATCAACCCAGGACTCAAGAGGAAGCGCGATCCTTTTTTCCGCTTCATCAATGCGCATGCGGTGGACAGACTGCCAGGATACACGCAGCCGTGCCACCCTGCAGCTCGCCATCGCATCGCGAGCCTCAACGTGGGAACGCAACGGTGCCAGTGTTAGCTTGTAACGAATATTCAGCAATCACCGTCAAACACGGGCAGCCTCTGGAGACGCCGCATGGGCTGGGATCGATCAACATCGCCATGTCAGTCAGCTTCGGCGCACTCGAGTTCTACGAGTCCAGCCATGACGACGAGAACTTTCCGGGGTCGAAGTTGCTGTTCGAGAGCGGCAAGTGCAAGATCTGCGGGCGCATCGAGAACGAGACAACGATCATGCCATGCGCGCGCGTCACATTCCTGCGTGCCCACGCTGCCAGGATGATGCAGGACGTCGATGGCGCGAGCCCTCTCTGGACGCCCAGGGATGCGCAGCACGAGCTCCAGGGCATCAACGATCATAGCAACGTCGTCAGTGCCATTGTCATGCCAAACAGCAAGATCGGACATCTGGAGCTCAATGGAGGCATGCTTCGCGACTGGCGCGGCGACCGCTACGTCCTGGACCTTTTCTGCGCGCGCTGTATTTCCTCGTCGCCAGACTTTCCAGCCCCATGGAGCCCGCCGAGAAGGCCAAGATGCGAAGGGGCCAGCTGCCCATGCTCAATGGGCTGAAGGAGCAGTCCGAGAAGATTGAGAGCAACAAAGGTTTCTCGATCAACGAGAACCCGATCAGCAGCGACATATGGAAGGACCCCCCTCCCAGCGCCACGGTTCACCACGGGCGCTGCGGTTGCCAATGCTTTCTCGGATGCCACCAACGAGCCGATCACGGTGCCAGCGGGATGGCCGCGGAATCTACGACTACTTGTTCGAACACTTCGATTGCCCTCGCCCGCGCCCGCTGGGGGCCCGCGGCGCGCGGCATTTTGAGCATTCAGAGACTGACGCTTTGGAACGCGTCTCTCGCCATGGTGCACGCGCATCTTCTCTGCGCGGCCATCCTGGACGACATCGCGAAGGAGATGTTCACTGGTTCGCCGTCCTGGACTCCCGGCGCCGATTGGAACTGCGCGCGGCGCAAGCGCGGCGCCAAATCCAAGCTAGACCGCGGTCGAGCCGCCGGTTGCAGGTTCGACGTCGACGGGCCCAACGCCGCTTCACCACGCCCAGCAGGTCATGGATCAATGGCAGCGAGACCATCGGGGACGTAGAAGGACACCACGCCGATCGACACCATCGAAATATCACCTTCCGATAGCCACGACTTCTTCGATTCAGGAAGAAGACCACACCCGAAGGGGCAGAGCCGCCAGTTGACGGCGATGACGATGATCCGCCCAGACACGGAGACCATCGCGAAGACGATGAAGCATTAGAAGATGAAGCACTAGAAGATAAAGGAGCACCTGCAGAATTCCTCGAGCGCTGCTCGGGTGACGCACGGGACCTCATCGACAAGGCGAAGACCGCCGAGGCCCTGGGCGACGTCAGTCAAGAGATTGCCGGGAGACTCCAGGCAACTTCATGGAGATCAAGTCTGGCTCGAATAAGATGAATCCTTTCAGGCTGTCACGCGCCATCGGCCCTGTGCTGCGTCTCGGCCTGATCTTTCTCGCAAAGAAGCGCGCCGCGTCACCGACTGGTTGCCCGGCAGACTTCTCGCGCTAGATAGCGATCAGTTCAGGTGCCGACGAGCAAGGCAAACGCGATCATCGACTTCAACACGCAACAGTTCACGACGTTGGCGACAAGGCACTACTGCATGACAGTAACATTTTTCTCTTCGGAGCAGACACGGAGGAAATCACCGACGAACCAGAGGCATCGACGCTAGCAACAGCGCCGACACCGACTGTGAAACTTCAGGCAGCAGCACAACTACTACAGAGAATGGTCGGAGAAGAACTCGATCAGTGCCTAGTGTCACTACATTAGCCTTTCTGGCACGCACCCGCAGCACGGCTCGGACCTATGCCATTACAAGTTGGAGCAAGAAAGGAGATAGTGGACAAGCCCACCGAAGTCATCAAAAGGACGCGCAAACGACTCGCGGGCGACAGCCCAACTCTACGCCGTCCTGCGGCCAAGGCCACGCTCGCGCTTTTCTTCAACCAGAAGATTCAGATCGACTTGGTTTTCGCTCTTAAAGGTCGAGTTGCCCCGCGCATGGATGAGCTCTTCCGCTGCGAGCAGGACGACGAAATCACGAACCATTCATGTGAGAGCTTACTGGCCAGTTTCCTGGACACTTGGGCGCGCATCTTCGGCCCGCCGATGGGAGTCATCGCCGACCAGGAGAAGGCTCTGGCTGGTCGCGGTTTCGCCGCCTTCTGCGACGCGTTCGGCATCGCGCGAGTCGACGGAGGGACCCAGTCCCGCCAGTGGTTCCGGCAAGCAAGCCAAGCATGCCAAGACAGGCGCGGCCGAGGAGTGCATCGACGTCATTGAGTTGGCCATGCTCAACGTGCACGAAGGACTCAGAGAGCAGGGCATCGACGCCACCCTCAAGGAGCTGGTTCAGGAAGCCAGCGTGGCACGCAACCAACCTGCTTCTCGCCTTCAACGAAGTCACGCCTTCAGCAGTAGGCTTCGGCATCGCGCCCAAGGGCTACTTCGAGCTCGACAGCCCCGCGATCGACTCCGAGAGCGACAGCCAGACCGAACTTGCACATGATCGAGCAGCTCGACAACGACTGGTCGCCAAGAGCGCAGCCTTTCAAATAGTTGCTGAACGCCGACTAGCCATCGCCAACCAGAGCCGACCACAGCAGAGCGAAGCACCACATCTTGAGACAGGAGCTCTCGTTGATCTTCATCGTCAACGGTCACCGAAAGACACGCCGGGATGGAGAGGACCAGCAGCTTTTCTCGACTCGAACGACAAGGAAGGCGCTGGCACAGTCAAGTGGCAGAGCATGCCCTATCAAGTACCACTACGACACCTGCGCGCACACGTAGGCGCTACATCCTTGATATGCACCTGCAGCCGAACATCAGGCCAAGCAACATCTCCGATTGCGAGGTACATCGTAATATATTTTCGGACGGCCAGAAGCACGTATCCACGGACGCCCACTCTGCGAAGTTTGGCCTCGTGGGCGCTCAGTCGTATCCATTGGGAGGCTACGTTGTCTATCGCTCGAGCCTTGATTTGAACGACGGCAAGGACATTACACATCATCTAATGGACATGGTTGATGCTCAATTTCCGAACAAGCCACTGGTCATGGGTCGCAACTGGAGTTCTCAACCCCGAGACTGGTCTCAACCTGAAGCAACAAGTTGGAGCTCCTTGGCCAGACGCATGGTTCGTGCTGTTCTCCTGCCACGAGATGCCAGCCAACGACCGTCCGCAACAGTGCGACGCTCCCGACTTCAGCGACCTCTCGGGCATCCTGCCACCAGACACCGACACTTCCGACGGCCTCAGCATCGCGCATCCGTTCGACGGCGGCAACACCGCACTCGGCCCAGAGATTGAGCAGCCACCGGCGCCGCCGTCACCACGGCGACCATCATCCAGCACGCGCTCGGCAATAATACCAGCGCTCACAATCACGATCGAGGTCTGGCAGACCACGCGACACTAGCATCACCGAGATAGACGCCGAGCAGCCACCTCAACCATCTGGTGATGATCGCC
Source organism: Prorocentrum cordatum (assembly GCA_963575745.1). Classification (NCBI taxonomy): domain Eukaryota; class Dinophyceae; order Prorocentrales; family Prorocentraceae; genus Prorocentrum; species Prorocentrum cordatum. The sequence continues at coordinate 477,984 of CAUYUJ010020282.1, forward strand.
AACCACAGGTAGAGCAGCACCAAGACGACGGAATAAGGGACAGCATTTCCACCATCGGCCAGCATCAACATGGACACCGAGAACCTCAGTACAACGATGAAATCTCCAGCCTGAACGACCAGAACCCCGCTTCAGAAAGATCGAGGTCCCAGTCTAGCCTCGGCGCCAGTCAGGACAGCCAGTGTTCAAAAAGCAGTGGAGGCCGACGTGCATCGAGCAGTTCTAGTCATTGAAACCGCGAACAAGTTCGACAACACCAGCACTGGAGAGGTCAAGCAGCACACATCGTCTTGAGCCAGCTCAGCTGAGTCGTCTGGAGATGCTAGGTCATATCCCGAACATCAAAAAGATCAGCCAACCTTGGATTATCCAGCAACTGGATCTGCACAGCTACCGCTACTATCACCACTGGAAGAAAAAACAGCTCTCGAATACCCAGGAAGTACCGACCTTCGCGATCACATCGGCTGGACAAGACACGATCTCCGCACGCGCCAGCTGCGCTACCCATGGGCGCCTCTAGCACCAAGCGCGACACTTCACGCAAGGTACTTGCCCCAGTCAAGGAAACGAGCATTCGCTCAACATCGAGCTCAGCAGGATCAGGACCTTCTTCTTTGTCAGGGTCAGCACCGCCTACCGGATCCAGGATCAGCCATCGACCTCACGAGCCAGTCCTACCTGTTCTCGGAGGGCAGGCATCAGCATCCGAGCGCGCAGAACAGTCCTCCAAGCTTTGGAGTACAGCAAGGGCGGCCCACGACCTTCGCATGACGACGGAGGAGCACTGCCATTCTACTCCGACAAGGTTGCAGACAGGTCACTCCATCAGGAATGAGATGACAGACGCGACGCGATGGGTGAACTCATTCACGAATACGCGTCGAGCCTGAAGGACGCGTTCATGAACTGCTTGACCACATCCGCTCCCTCGGTCAAGACATATCTCATAACCGACGGCACCTGGGCGGCATCGTCATCAGACGTAACCATTCCTGGGCCATGGAGCAAGGGTACTTGCTCATTGATTGGCGTCAGAGATGGTCGCGCTATCTCGCCGGCGCTGAAAACCGCAACTCGTTGCCAGAGGAGACGGTCCGTTGCGAAGCCGTCATCTTGAGGCCGACCGAGCCGAGCTCGCCAATGTTATGGAACACGGGGTGTTCAAGGTTAAGAAGCCCATCTACTTTGACATCCTGCCCACCAGCTGCGTCTGGGTACGAAAGTGGGCACGAAAGCTGCCTGAGGATGTTACGTGGTCAAGAGTTATCCAGAGCCGGCTTTATGGCCGCAGATTTCTTGGTCCGCAGAATCATCCACTTTCTACCCACCGCATCGCTGCCACGTGCCTATCGCAGAAGCATTTGGTCAGCGACGCCACGAACAACGACTGGGACGTCGAAGAATGGGGCATCAGAAGCGCAAGGTCACCATTGCCGTTCCGAAGTACGTTTCTTTCATCTACAAGATTCCAAGCTTCTTGGAGCACATGCGTCAGCTGTTTGAGAACATGGTCTGGAGCTTCTGAATGCAATGCATGGGCCCAACGACGCGCCGTTGCTGTGGCAGTTCTGTGCACGCTCTTTCCTTACTAAGCAGGCTGCAGCATGAATCTCATATGTCGACGAGAATTCTTACACCTGGCGCGATGCTGAGAACAAGATTGGGGGATGGGCGCCTCTGCGCGTGGACGACGCCAGCATTGCTGGGCCAGCTGATTCCAGGACAATACGGTGGTTCGTTGAGATGGAGCAAGGTTCGGACAGTTGACCGTCGCAAAGACGCCCATGCAGCGCGTCGGGGTTTCCCGTGAAAAGATCGAGGTCGGCGACAAGCTGCATCAGAGGGAGTTCGCGCTCGCCATCAATCTCGTCGCGATCCCGAAGGACATCTCTGACCGCGCGAAATGCACGCCTGCGCAAATCACCGCGCTTCGAGGAGCAGTTGGGGCCTTGTCGTTGCTGTGCTACACCAGAATTGACATTATGGCCGACGCGGTGTTCGTACACCGGCACGTAAGCAGCGCGACGATCACGCACATGAAGATGGCCAACATGAATTTTCGACAAGTTCGTCAGTTCTCACAGCTGGGATTAATGTTCAGGCATTTCTTACCACCGTGTAGCATAGTGGCAAGATGTGATGCCAGTCGCGCGAGCAGCTAAAAATCCTTCGCAAGCGAGGGCAAGCGCGCCATCAAGATGTTCGCCAAACTGCATGGTCAACACAAGTCTGCGAAGCTGGACGCCGCCGCATCGCGCGGTCAAGGGCATATGTAGGTTCAGTCAGCCAAGCTCGCGAAACGAATCTCGCATCGTACGTCGCACACCGAGAGTCTTTCACAGCATGGTTGTCGGCGCACTGCGAGTTGATCGCTATGAGAGCTGCAGAGAGGAGCAACCCGGTGAAGCCGACGCTAGATGATCTTATCCAAGCAGTTTCACATGCGCTCTACGAGGTACGCATCGACACGACGACCGGCCGCCGCGACCTGTACGAGTTACGTATTGGGGTGAAGGGAATACCTCAAGATGGTACGCGAAGGCTAACCATTTTTTCGTTGCGCGAGAAGAGGTGGATTCACAAGGTACACCATAGCCTTTGGTGCGACGCCACGGGCATGTTTGCGACTTGCCTCACCAAGCACTGCAAGACCAACAAGATGTTGCAGAAGTTCCTGGGCACTGGCTACGTGATATATAAGCACCCCATGCTGATCGCGATCATGGTCAAGAGGAAGCTGGAGTACGGGCAGTTTTGGGGCACGCTTATGGATGTCCGGAGCCACTGCTGTGAGTGAGTGACGTCAGTTGCGGCGACTGAACATCGACGCCTGGGCCATGCTAGCGATGATTCCGGTTGACTTCGCTGGCAATTCCATGGGCTTGACCTGCTGCCTCAAGAACTCGCTCTTTGTCGAGTTAATTGAATGAGTCTCCTTGCCGTGAGCCGTGAACCAGAACGCTGGAAACATGTTAGGTACCAGTGCGAGCTTTCCAGCAAGGTGGCCTTCTGCCACCCAGGAGATCTGTGCAGGTTTCTGCGTGTCTTGTGTTTCACTCAAGCCCAGCTGGGATAGGGGAGATGCACCCGTCGCTGTCGGGGTTCACGTCGAGTCCCCCCCCGGACAGCTTCCCCCCCTTCAGCTCCGACGTCGAGCTTTGTTCGCAACATGGGTTCCCAGAGGTCTGGATCTCTTCCTGGGAATGGGAACCCGCTTTTCATCCCGAGTCATTATTTTATTGTCCCAGGGTCGATTGAGGGCCCCAAAGGCCGAGACTCGCCAACCAAAATGTCCGCTTCGATTTTTCACGACGCGAGGATGTCATGGTCCTCCTGCGCTTCCCTTCTCTTCCCTCCTTCTGTCTCCCTCACCCTTTCCTCCTCCCACTCAGGTCGGCGTCACCCCGACATACCAGTCCAGAGGCGACGCGCTTGCCGAGGAACCTTCTGTTAGAGTCTCCGTGGCGGGCGCTCTCTGGCCGTGCCACTCGGGAGACGATGCACTACAATGCGTTTGCGCTCTATGATCCGGTCGGGCGCGCGCCTCCGAGAAGGACACATACCACGTGTGTGCGTCCTCCCTCCTCCCACTGCGCAGCGCAGGTCGCCGACCACGACCAGCAGGGCGCTGAGCAGCTCCAGGCGCTCCACGCGCAGATACGCGAACTGCGGGCGCAGGCGCGCACCCCCTGGCGGCGCGGGTCGGTCGGTCAGTCGGTCGGTCGGTCGGTCCTCCTCCTCCTCCTCCTCGTCCTCCTCCTCCTCCTCCTTCTCCTCTGCCTCCTCCTCCTCCTCATCGCCCCCCCTCCTCATCATATCTCCTCTTCCTCTTCCACCTCCTCCTCCTCCTCCTCCTCCTCCTCCTCCTCCTCCTCGCTCCACCTCCTCCTCCCCCTCCTCCTCCTCCTCCTCCTCCTCCTCCTCCTCCTCCTCCTCCTCCTCCTCCTCCCCATCCTGGAGCATGAACAGGTTAGCTCTGCGTTCAGAAACCATCTATCCCATCAGGTGGGATGAGCGATGTTGTGCAATGCCAGCGGTGACCCCCAACGCCGTTTCAACATCACAGGACCCAGGCCTTCTCTCTCTCTCTCTCTGTCTCTCTCTCTCTCTCTCTCTCTTTCTCTGGGTTCGCGGGGCGCCGCAACCCAGCACCGGGCTTGAGCGATTCATCGGGGGAACAGACCCCATTGCGGCCACCTCGCGTGACCTTACTAATGCACGGTTTTTCTGATGGAAACAACATCTGAGCGTCCATCATAAGTTCGCTGTCATATTTTGGGCGATGTAATGAGTCGCGCGAGTGCGAATAGCGGTATTCACCAGCCCCCAAATGACTCACCGATTCCGTGAGTCCGACAGCCGTTCCAGGCGCGGCAAGACAGGCCACCGTGTCCTACAGGGAGGTGGCACGAGATAGCTGGGCGCACCAACGGGGTTAAGGCGCCCCGCTTTGCCAACGGTGACCCCCAACGCCAGCGGGAGGTCTGGACCAAAGGGTTCCTGAAAAATGAGTAAGTTAGTTCTGCGTTCGGAAACCATCCATCCCATTTTGCTGGGACAAGCGAAGCTGTGCCAACGTTGACCCCCGACGTCGGCGGGAGGTCGTGAACAAGAGGGTTCTTGACACATGAGTCGGCTTGCTCTGTGCTCAGAATCCATTTATCCCACTCAGTGGGATAAGCGATGCTGTGCAATGCCAATGGAGACCCCCGACGCCAGCGAGAGGTCTGGACCAAAGGGTTCCTGAAACCTGAGTAGGTTAGTCCTTCGTTCAGAAACCATCTACCCCACTAAGTGGGATAAGCGATGTTGTGCGCTTCGAAGGTCTGGACCTAACGGTTCCTGACACATGAGTAGATCTGTGTTCAGAAACCATCGATCCCATTCAGTGGGATAAGCGATGTTGTGCGTTGCCAACGGTGACCCCCGACGACGTTTTGGCTCATGCGGAAAAGGTGCTGAATGCCAACGCCCTAATATATATATATATATATATATATATATATATATATATATGTGTGTGTGTGTGTGTGTGTGTATCAAATCATCGCGGAACGAAGTAGGACTAGTGGTACTCATCAGCCCCCCAATGGCTCACTTATTCCGTGAGTCGGACATTGGGGCTTCAGCCCCATTGGCCGCTTGAGCGGACAAGTCGTGCCCCCCCAGGCACACAATACCCTTTCCACGCCCCTCTGGCCTGCTTAGGTGGCCCCGAGTCGGTCACACAGCCGTTGCAGGCGCGGCACTCCATCTGGCCTGTTTTGGTGGCCCAAGAGGGGGAAACCTCGGCCACAGCCGTTCCAGGCGCGGCAACACGGCCACCGTGCCCTACAGAGTGGTGACACCAGGCAGCTGGGCCCACCAACGGGATTAAGGCGCCCCAAAGCCATATCACCTCAAGTCCTCCTCCTCCTCCTACTACTCCTACTCCTCCTCTTCCTAGGCTAAACTCAGAAGTTTGACCCAGAAGGCTCGAGAGCCCCTAAGCGTCTCTGGGAGCTTGCAGGTCTGCTTTTGAGAGAGGTGAAGATCAGGGTGCACGAGCCTCCATAGTCTGATGTGCAGTTCTGTGTTACCCGCCACCCCAAGGGCTAGTCGTATCGTATCGTATCGCATCCCCCCCTTCATCTTGCTCCTCTCAGCGGTGGTGCGGGCCAGGCCTGGGCCCGAAGACGGTCTGAGCTGACGCGCCGTCAGCTTGCAGGCGTGGTGCGGGCTCGTTCGAGGCTGCAACCTGGAGGCGGGCAATGGATTTGGTCCGTGCTTCTTTGGTGTGTGGTGCCAGGCCGCAGGATTCGCAGGACCTTCGCTCAGGGCCGCCCCCTGAGGGCCAGGGGCGGCACCCCCGCGACTGGTGAAGTGAGGGAGGAAAGAGAGAGGCTGGAGGAGGCACGTTGGAGGAGGGCGGAGGATGAGGAGTAGGGGGGAAGAGTCGACCGCTCAGGGGGCACCGCAGGGGTCGAGGTGCAGCTCGCGCCCGCCCCGCGGACCTCCGGCGCAACGCTCTTCCTGGACGTGGGCCCCCTGGTTGGACAGGAAAGCCTGGAAGCTTCCGCTCGTCGTGGATCTCCCCCGCGACCGGGGCGGCGCGGCGAGGGCCGCCGCGAGGTGCAGCCCGTGGCCTCGGCGCAGCCCGTGGCCTCGGCCGCCGCCAGCCTCGCTGCCACGGCGGAGGAGCGGCTGCGCCCGCCGAGGAGGAGGGGGGGGATCCTCCCTCCTCCCTCCTCCCTCCTCCCTCCTCCCTCCTCCCTCTCCTCCTCCTCCTCCTCCTCCTCCTCCTCCTCCTCCTCCTCCTCCTCCTCCTCCTCCTCCTCCTCCTCCTCCTCCTCCTCCTCCTCCTCCGGGAGCAGGGGGTGGGGCGAGCAATCCCCTTCCGTGTTCGGACGTGTGCGTTGGTTCTCGGCGGTCTTCCAGCCTCGAGGTGCCCTCCAGCAGCTGCGCTTCGCCGAGAGCGTGCCGGGGATGCCCAGATCGTCCCAGACGGCCTCCGGAGAGCCGAGTTTAGACCCGAAAGCCAAGGGGCCACGGCAGGGGGGGGATAGGGTCAGTGGGGAGGAGGGAGGGAGCGAGGGAGGCGAATGAGGAGGGGTAGAAGGGGAGCGAGAGGGAGGATGGGATCAATGGCAAGAGGGTGGTGAGGAGGAGGCGGAGGAGGAGGAGAAGAGGAGGAGGTTGGAGGAGGAGGAGGAGGAGAAGGCATTCTTCAAAACTGCGCAATCACTGCGCAAGCAAGCAACGAGAATACGCAGGAGGGGTAATTAGCTCCAGGAATTCAATCCACGAGTGCAGAGCGTGAGAGGCACCGGCATCATGACAAATCTGGACGGATTCCGAATGTGGTAGGAAGGGGGCCTGGTTTGGGGGGGTGAACACCCCGCCGCGCCAGCTCGTCCTTACGCTTCTTGGTCAGCTCTGGTGGGGCTAGAGAATGGACGATTCTAACATTCAGATTGTTACGATCATTCAAAGATGACCCCACACTGGGTGCAGCAAGCTGTTGCAAAAACATGGAAAACCCTGTGCTCAATGTTTCTAGAACTAACACCGCCCATCTGCTCCCCCACCTTACATCTGGCATATCAGGAGCGGGCCCCTTGACCTCATCGGCAGCCGCCACGGCCTGGGACAAGCACACACACGGTGCTGAACTCCTGAAATCATTCACCACCAAATCGGGATCGAGTTCGATAGCGTGGCTGACCGACCCGGACAAGCAGGAGTGGGCGGAGCGGCACGAGGAGGAGGAGGAGGAGGAGGAGGAGGAGGAGGAGGAGGAGAGGTAGCAGCAGTTGGAGGAGGAGGAGGAGGAGGATAATGCAACAGGGGTGGGGGAGGAGGGCCATTGCTTGGGGGAGGGTTGGGGCTTGAATGCACGTCGGAAGCCCTCGAAGGCCCAGGCAACTCGCCAACAACCCCTCAGCGAGGCCGCGGGCGATCGCACCGGCAGGCCCACACAGCATTCCGACGTGCACCGCGCATTCCTCCTCTCCCCCAGGCGCGGGGGGGGGGGCAGGCGGATCTCGGTCAGCCTGTGAGTCGGGCTGCTCTGGCCGCCCCTCGGTGCTGCCAATCCTGCCCGGTCACCCGCGGGGGGGCGCGGGAAGAGTGTCGCGTCCGCCGGCCTGGGCAGGAGGGCGGTCCTCCTCGGGGGGGCCTGCGCACGGGCGCGGCGACAGCTGCGCTGCGCGGAGGGAGGAGCGGTAAGTTCGGTGGCTTTCTCTCCCCGCCGCCGCGTTACCCCCGCTAGGGGAACAGACAATGATATAAACATAAAAGCTCTGAGGTCCGCGCGGACCTCAGGATGTGGATGTTTACGTCATTGTTCCTCCGGCGCCACCCCGCGAGGGGCGAGGAGGTGGCGGGAGGGAGGCCAGGAAGGGGGGCGACGAGGAAACGGAGGACTGCTCCGCAGAACAGGCGGTGCACAGAGGGTTGCAGGAGGCATGGGGATGGAATGCTGTGAGAGATCTGGAGGGGAGGGGCGGGGAAACAACCGACTGCCGCCCACACTCGGCAGACGGCAGACCGACGACCAAGCGGGCCTCCGACCAGAGGCGCTCCACGATCGAGCGCGCCTCTTCCCCTGCTGCCACGGCTCCCACTCAATCACGCCCCACCACGACAGCAATGTCGGGATGTAGACAGTCAGTCTCCGCCCCCACGGCAGCACCATCAGACCTCGTCCTTGAAGTCCTTCGCGGCGGAGGTCTTGACGACGGACGTTGGCAGCTTCGCGTGGTACCGCGAAGCTGCCCGTTCTTCTCCGGCCGCCTCGTGGCAGTAGCCCGCCTTCTCCGTGTCCTCGTCCTCGGGCGCCGCCTCGCCGATCTCGAAGGATTCCGGGACCTGCCGGCGTGCGCCCTGGGCGCGTGCTTGGGAAATGCAGCGCGCTCACGTGCGGCAACGGCCGTGCGGGCGAGACCTCCCCCCAGCCGGCTTCCTTCCGCGCGTGGCGCCTTCCGCTCCGAGGCAGGAACCGCCCGCAGATCGCGCCGCGACGCTGGTGACTTCGCGACGCGACGCGACGACTTGGACGGAACCCGGCCTCCTCCATCCCGACACCGCCGAGCTTGGGGCCCCATTTGCCCGGGCGCGCCGTCCAGGCTCGCCCAGCACGGGCCCAGGCCGGGCCCAGGAACGCTTCCACGCGGTTCTCCGCTTGGGCGCCGCGGTCTCTCTCACTCTCTCTTTCTCTCTTGTTTTCTCCTGCGTTCCTGTATTTCTTCTTCCATATATGAGCGTATGGCCCTCCGTGCGCACAATGACCCCCTAGTGCGAATCTACTACGGAAACATACACGATGCCTACGGCTTTCGCACTCGAGTTTGAGGTTGTTTGATGTATTAGAGGGGTTTGCCGGCTCAAGTTCGGAGCGGTGCTCACCCACTGCAAGTGCAGTCGCTTCCCTCCAACCTTTGAAATCGGCTGGGTCGCGGCGGTCGGTCGCGTCGTTCCACCGCCTGGTCTGCAGCTCCAGCGAGGAGGCTCCCAGTACTCAGCAGTTTCGTTCCCAACGCAACACCCACTACTCAACAGACCTGATATCCAAGCTAAACATGAAAATAACCTTCTACTCAACCCCTTCCGACTACAACACCACACCCACGACTCAACATCCTCCGTTTCCGACGCAACACCCAATACTCAACAGGCTCTCTTCTCCAATATGAATTTGAAAATGACAAAGTAATTGTTTCCTCTACTTGCACTAGGGGCTCACGTTGCACGAGGAGCTCAATGGGCACTATGGGCTCAAGGGGCCAAATGACTGCCCGCATGTCTGCCCATCGCGTATGATGGTGCCGCAGGGTTCTCGCTTTCATTGAGCTCTTGGTTTTTGCACATATCCATCTGTCACAGGACTCATACTTGTGATTTTTCGGTGGACGGCATCCCAGGTATCCGGCTCACGACTGCATGGGCGCATGTTTTCCCCAAGCAGGGAATGTTTTAAATTCAATGTGGTTGCTTGGAACGCTCAGAAGCGGCCTTTCTCTAGGGCCAAGCATGTTTTGGCATGGCTGAGGCGTCGATATGGGCATCTGACCGTCGCATGATTGCAAGGAGTCCCCAAATGGGGACCAATCGCCACGTCCAGTGTATCAGTTCGTATTGTTGCAAAGCATGATTGTGCAGTAGTAATCCCGAGAGCGTGAGTGGAAAATGTTGTATGGGAGCAGCATTCCGCATACTATTGCGTCGTCGCCGTTCGCCACTTCATGTTCGCAGCTGGGCATCTTCTGACAGCCAGACGTTACATGATCTTGCCATTGCCATTGACGTTGTTCGGACTCTTGTCAAACAACGCGGGCTGACTCCTGAAGTTCATTGGGGCATTGACGCGAACGTCACACCGAAGGCAACTGAAGGCAAGCTGACAGGAGGGTGCGCGGCCGCGCCAGCATGCAACACACGTCATGAGCTTTTTGTTGAGTTTCGAGTTGAAGGCTGCGAATACTTTTGGACATGCATTCGACGAGACCTTGCTTTTCACTAGAGTGGGCCGGAAACGCACAGCGCGCGCGAAAAGCCAGATCGATGTTATTTGTTGTTCTCGTGGATCTGATGTGGAAGCTCGGCCGAATTTCGGCATAGATCAAGACCGGGGGAACGAACTTCGTAAGTCTGATCATTTTCCAGTGGCAGGCATTGTTAAATCTCGCTGCGTCTTGCACACACTTCGAAATCGGACTGCAGATCTCAAGAGCACGCAGCGCAAGCTTGATTTCACAGACGCTGGACTCCAGTTTGCGTTTTAGAGGGAAGTATCCGTTGATCGGAGTTATTGTGCCTCCCTGGAGGCTTGCAGTCAGGCTGCATGGAGTGCTTTGCACAGGGTACAAACGCTGACGGGTTGGCGGGTTGCGACGCCGACGACAAGTATATGCAAGCGGTTTTGACAGAACGCAAGCCTTCGAAAAGGAGACGCGCCATGGCGGCCAGCCCTATGAGGGCGGCCGGCCAGAAACGCCAGTCAAACGAAATTGTTTTGACAGCTTTGGCCAAAACGAACAATGTGCTAGACACGCCGCCCCCCGCTGTTCTCAGCATCGGCGGCGAGGAGACGTCGGATCGAAATTCTTGGCAGGAGGCGCTCGACAGCGTTGGCCAGCGCAAGTTTTCGGGTACTCCGGCGGATGCTGTTGGACGACACTTTCATTGGCAAGCCTTCTTTCAGGGTTTTGCGATGCACCTCACCAAACTCTCCTCTGACAGCGCGCCCGGTTCTGATGGGATTTTCGGCAAGGCTTGGAAGCGCGCGCCACATTGGTTGAAATGTTGCATCTTCGAGTTCTTTGAAAAGCGATGGTCCGATATCGATCGGAAGTTGGATGATACAGCGACTTGGAAACGGCATGTCCTCAGAGGAACTGGCAAAGTCAAAGCTTCACGCACATTTTCCGATTTTCGTTGGTTGGGGCTTATCGACACCCCTAGGAAAAGTTGCAACAGGCCATTTCGCACGCTTCTATACCGCGTACTGTTGAACGACCGTGGAGGGCTGAACAAAATGGATATAAACGCGGAGCGTCAGTTGATGGCATTTTCGGATTACTGTATGAAAGTGTTTGCTACGCGAAGAAATGGAGCGGATCGAAGCCTGTTCTAGGAGCGCAGGACGTGCTCACTGCATTCGATTCTGCACGGCACTCTGACGTTCTGAATGTTCACACTCAGGCGGGGACCTCCCCCCACCAAGTGTTAGCGCTAGCACGAGAGATTAGTGGAGCATCCGTTCGCCTCAGTGTTCCTGAGATTGCGGAGTCTTGCGTTTTGGACATGGGGAAAGGTTTGAAGACCGGAGGGAAGGCGGACCCAGATATTTTCGTTTACATGTTCGGGAGTCTGTTGCACGACCTTGAGCTCGAGTGGGAGCTGCTCGGCTTCGGTTTCGAACTTCGAATCGCCAGCGAAGATAACCAGCGCAGCATGGGTAGATAATCTATATTTGCTAGCAGCAGACACTTGCCAATACGATCTCATGGTTCGCTCTATCACCGCAGCGATACGTCAACGTTACGGCTTGGAGTGGAAACCGTCCTCGTTTGAGTTAGTAACCGTCGGCATTGACATGACCAGCGACGCGCATGTGATTCAGGGTGACGATTTTGAGTTTAGATACTCCGTCAAAGCTTCCATCGAGGCTCTCGGTGGCGTGCTGGACACAGAGAGGCCGACGCCGGCGTTACGACAGCATCGCCTTGCAAAAGGAGATTCCGCATTTTTTCGATACCGCAAACAACTTTCAGGCAAGGCGCCGGTAAGTTTGAAGCTGCAGGCCTACGCAGCCGCGCCTCGTGAAGTCGCTTTGCACTTGTCTCCAATACTACACTGGACAGCGACCAGTCTGATGGAGTCCACTTCGCAATCTTGGAGCGGCTTTATACCCAGATTCCGCACGAGAAGGCAACGGCGACGCAGCTGGCGACGATTCGTTCGGACAGAGATCCAGAATGGTGGGAGCTGGCGAAGCAGGAGCTGGTTCACAAACGCAAGCGGGGCGATAATATGGTGCATGTTTCGAGTGGGCCACAGGAGCATATCTACAACATCTTCATTCTCTTTTGGGGCATGGGGTGGAGATGCAAGCTCGAAGCGTGTCTTGATTCATCAGAATGGAAACAAGGGAAGCAACAGTTCGTCGTGGACGTCTGCCGCGAACTTCGCCTTCCCGCGCCACCCTCATCGCACGGCAGGGCGCAGCAGTTTGGCCAGACGAGCACAGACTCTGGCAGTGCGGACTACGACTTGCAGAACATGTGCGTGCCGACGCGGTTGCAGCGGGACCAGTTGTGGGCTCATCGTAGTGCCTGGCCGCAGCTAGAATTCATCGTTGACAATGCTATCTTTGCGGGTCTCATTAACGCGGAAGCACAGGTGACGAATGCTAGTACGAGCCAGCGGTCCAGCACCTATGGGAGCACACCTACGGTCTTTCAGCAGCTTTTTTGAATACAAAGCCAGATTCTTTAACACGCACGAATGGAGAGCACGCGGATTCAACGTTGCAGCGGATTTGGTATGCAGCGTGGTGTTGGGGGGACATTCTGGAGTCGAGGCTGTCTCGCACGAGACCATCGTGCGGGCGTTGGCCGGTGGATCACACCTACAGATATACTCTGACGGCGGTTACCGACGAGGGTGCGGGGCAAGTGCCATTGTTTTTGTCCTTGTTACCTGGAAGAACGGCAGCTGATCTTGCCGGTTATCGGAGTTACCACATCGACAACGCGCGGTCGGCTTTCGAGGCGGAGCTCATTGCTGCAGATATGGTTGTGGATTTTGCACGCGAGTCACAAGAACCATACAAACAGTTGCATGCTCAAAGCAGAAGGCGTCGAGTGATTTTTGGTTGGAAGTGAATCATTAGAGTTGGAGTTGTTCTTTATCCGTGTATATTGTCACATGTGGAGGCAACCTGAGCAAGGGAGTCAAGCAAAAAAAACTGTTCCCCTGCCCGTCCGTCTACAACACAGCACCCAGTACTCAACAGCTTCGGTCTCCAACGCAACACCCACTACTCAACAGACTCCGTCCCAAACTGGAATTGAACAAATAACCTTCCACTCAACCCCATCCGCCTCCAACACAACACCCAATAGTCAACGACCTCCGTCTCCAACGCAACACCCCATGCTCAACCGGCTCAGTCGCCACAATGAATTTGAGAGTACCTCTCTATTCTACCTCTTCCGTCTACAACACAACACTCATATTAAACAGCCTCCGTCTCCAACACAACACCCACTACGCAACAGCTTCTCTCCCCAAGCCGAATTTTCAAAACAAATTCTAGTCAACCCCCTCCGTGTACAACACGACACCCAGTACTCAGTAGCTTCCGTCCCCAACACAACGCCAAATATTCGAACGGCCCCCTCCCCAAGCCAAACTTGAAAATAGCATTCATTCAACGCTTTCCGTCTACAACACAACACCCATCACTAACCCATTCGTCTCCAACATGAACACCCACTTTTCGGCAGACCCCCTTCCCCTAGCAGAATTTGGAAATATTCTACTACGCAATTTTTAATAGCACCCAGTACTCAACGCCTCTCGTCTCTAACGCACGAACCAACCCACTCCGAATCCTCGCTTCCACGGTCGGCGCACGCACCTGAACCTTCCCCTTCCCCTTGCCATTTTCCAAAAGGAAAAGAAGGGTTCATGGTGCGTGCGGAGACTACTATATGCATATTATCTTACGCGCCTTTCCGACGGAGTAGAGCTCGGAGGTGGTTGATTGTGAAGCCGTAGTTCTTTTTTGGACAGCTTGGCTCGGGCTCTTCCAAATTTTGAAAACCGGACACGCCACGTTACAGTTCAAAAGCACAGTTGTTTGCCAACAATGTTAACAAGGCAGCCTCCAAGTACACACGGACATTCGGTTGTTTTGAGCCCGAGCCTTTGAAACACGCAGTTTCGTTTGAGACGTGTTCCATACACCGAGCCGCTGCACAGCACGATTCTTAGAACCAGGCAGCTTCGCCTGAGACATCCTCCCAAAATCGAGACCCAACGTAGGCGACACACAGAGAAAAAAGACACATACCGCAAACATACCATACAAGACACACCACACACTGTATTCAGATACCTCTATATACATACATATATACATATATATATACACATATACATACATACAGGTGTGTATACATATAGAGAATACACACACAATACACATACACACACACACGCATCACACACAACACACCCGGCACAACCAATACACAACGCACACGCACAATACGTTCAACACACAGAATACGCCTAGCACACATACACACACCGGCGATCCACACATACTCACCCACACAGAGCACACACAACACATGCACACAGCACGCAAAGCACACACCTTACATCACGCACGCACACGCTTTGCACACGTGTAGAAAGGCCTGCGCACGACCGTGCCACTTATGTACATGTGCAAGCAAGTGTGCGCTATTTGTTATACTTATGAATATATATATGTATATATATGTATATATATATATTAAAATATATATATATATATATATGTATGTATGTACATGTGTGTATCCCTCTCCTGTTCCTCGCGCGGCGCTCCCACCCGACCCCTCCCAGGACGCTGTCCGCAGCGACGCAGGCCCCTGCGCGAGCCCCGCCTTCGGCGTCGATGGCCAGGTCGGCGCGGCAGCTCGTCGGCTGCTCGGCCTGTTTTCCTCTGAGCCTCCTCTTCTCTCCTCCTCCGCCTCCTATCCCCCCCGCTCTCTTCATGATCAGTACCATCATCATCATCATCATCATCATCATCATCATCATCATCATCATCATCAGTATCATCATCATCATCATCATCATCATCATCATCAGTATCATCATCAGCAGCATCATCATCACAGTCACCATCATGATCAGCATCGCCATCATCATCATCATCATCAGCAGCAACATCGTCATCATCATCACCACCAACATGGTCGTCATCATCATTAGCAGCATCATCAGCATCAGCATCGTCAGCATCATCATCAGCAGCATCAGCGTCATCATCGTCAGCATCATCATCGCCACCACCACCACCATCATTGTCACCATTATCACAATCACCACTACCATCCTCATCGCCATCGTCATCAACAGCAGCATCGCCACCTTCATCATCGCCACCACCAGCATCGCCATCATCATGCTCAGTATCATCATAGTCGTCGCAATCGTCATTGTCATTATCATCAACACCACCAGCACAATCACTATCACCATCACCATTCTCAACACCACCACCAGCATCATCACCTTCATCATCATCAGCCGCATCATCATCAGCAGCATCATCACCACCATCAGCATCATCAGCATCATCAGTATCGTCATCGTCGTCATCATCAGTTGCGCGGGACCCTTGCAGAAAGCGCTCAACACGCAGATGTTTGCGCCGTTTTGCGAGTGTTTCGGCAGCAGTTGTCCGCCAAACACGCCGCCCTCAGCGTGGGCGCGCTCTGGTTGCAAACAGGTACGTCTGCCGGGCACTGGAAGTAACGCATCCTCCCTTATTGCAGCTTGGTGGCTCGATTGCGTCGCCTTCTTTCGCAGCGCTTGGAGTTCCTAGGAGGTATGATTAACCAGCACCGTCTTTCTGGCGACCCTTGGATTACGGTTACTTCGACCAACACGTCGCGAATCGAACAACGCGCTATCCACGCCCGCCAGCCGCCAGGAGTCCGCGAAGGTCGGATCACGTACGCCTCCAAAGGCGCAGCCAGAGGCCAGGGCGGTGCACGCGGTCGCGCTTCAACCTGCGGCTGCGTGCGTTACCAGGTGGGCACGCGACGCGTCGTTGCGTCCTGCGGCAGCTGTCTGGCGGACGCCACGAACAATGCGGCAGAAAATGGTGGGTTCCGCTTTGCTGCCCGCCACGCGTTTCAGCACCCCGCGCGACGCGTGTTGTTGCAAATTGACGTTATTCTTGTCGCGCGGGAGCTTTCTCGTCAGGGGCGGTGCGTGTCAGCAGATATGCGAGCAGCCTACGAGTCGATATACAATTGAGTTTCTCTCGACTCTGCAGTGCATGGCTGGTGTGTACACAGTGGGAGTCGGCCATGTGTATCGCGACTTCAATGCCAACGCCGACGGCATCTGCAATGCGGTTTTTGAGGTGGTAGATGTTGGGGTCCCCCTAGACGCCCGCCGGCACTACCGCAGAATGAACTGGGCTCCTTTTCTGGATGTCAGCTCATAGCTGAACCGACGGGAGAGGTGTCCGTTGCTCTCCCAATTTCCACGCCGTCTGGAGAAGGAGGAGGGGGAGGAGGAGGACGAGGAGGAGGAGGAGGACCCTTCCTAGGAGTTCCCCGTCTTCGTCGATCTCCAGGCTTCGCTATGCATTCTTTCCTTGCCTTTGGGCTTGGCCTACGGCCGGTCTCGCCCAGCAGATGCAATTGCGACGATGTTGGTTTCGTCCCAGACATCGTTCTAGCATGAAGTCGGGCATGTCCCTCTACAGGAGGAATATTCAAGAATAGTCAGAAAATAGTATTATGACGATGTGCGTGCTCTTTGGACTATTCTTGATTATGTTTCGAATATGTTCATTTTTCTTCCAAAACCCGCCTGTACGAGGACATGCCCGACCTAACTCTAGCACGCTTCGCCGCCGCGAGGTTTCAAGCAGTGGCGAAGCGTCCTGGCTCGCCTAGAGGCCTACCAAATAATGTTCTAGGAACCGTTTGTGGTTTGTACGGAATGCTCTTAGAACATTTCTTGCTGGAACTGGTTTGTTTTAACATATCTGGTCTACGTTCTACGACATTGTTCTTGTTATTAGAACATCTTTGAGTTCTAAGAACATGTCGCGGTAGGCTTATAGGGGCTTATTGGAATGCCAGGACGGCCTATCCCCGCTCAAAGGTTCGTCCATTGCACATTGATCGTTCTTGCCGCGACGCATGCCTTGCCAGGGCATACCGATTGCAGCGACATGTGTAGACACCCTTGTATAAGATGGGTGTTGTGGCCTCTTCCGCATCAGGCTGCGAACCTGATTCATCTCGGTTGTAGCTGTGGTTACAGTTTCGGAGAAGTCGTCATCCTACTCATCATCGTCATCATCACCATCACCAGCATCATCATCAGCATCATCACCCTGGTCCTCCATACCGGTATTCCTCCCTCCTGCTCTTCCTCCTCCTTCCCGTTGTTCCTCTTCATGCTGCTGATCATCTTTGTCCTCCTGATTTGTCCGCCTCCTCCTCCTCCTACTCCTACTCCTCCTCCATCTCCTCCTCTTCCTTGCATTCCTTCTCATCCCTCCCTCCCTTCCTGCTCATGCTGCCACTATGTTCCTCCGTTGTTCCCCCCGTGCGTTCCGCATGTTGGCGCAGCCGTTCCTCCTCAGCCTCCCCCTCCTTTTCCTTGCCGCTCCGTCATTGTGGTTGGTTGCACTGTTGCTTCTGCCTCTCCTTCATCCCACCTCCTCCTCTTCCTCCTCCTCCTCCGTCCGCCTCCCCCTCTTCGCCACAAGGTCGCAGACCGATGCAGGAACAAGTCATAATTACCCTGTACTTCCATCCAGCTCTCTCGCCCTCTCTCTCGCCCTCTCTCTCTCTCTCGCCCTCTCTCTCTCTCTCTCTCTCTCTCTCTCTTTTATATATATATATATATGCTCCACAATGAGAGCTTGCCCCTGTATGGGGTCCTGGCGGATTCATATGGTTTGGTGAGGTATGGCGTCGATTTCGGCGGCTTGCCCAAGTGCCCAGGTGCCACGGTGCCCGGGTGCCCGGTAGCCCTATAGCTTTATAGCTTTATAGCCCCATTGCCTTATAGCCCGATTTCCCTATAGCCCTGTAGCCCCTATAGCACTATAACCCTATAGCCCTAAATCCTTATAGCCTGTAGCCTTGTACCCCTATAGCACTATAGCCCCATAGCCCTATAGCCCGTATAGCACTATAGTCCTATAGCCCGTTAGCCCTCTAGCCCTATAGCTCTATATGCCCAATAGCCCGATAGCCCTATAGACCTATAGCCCGATGGTCATATAGCCCTATAGCCCCATAGCCCTATAGCCCTGAATAGATTATGATTGGGGCTTGTCCCCGGTCTCACAGCAGATTGTAAAGTCATATATATATATATATAGATTGCAGCCGCAGGACACGAACATAAAACCGATAAACCGATAAACCGATCAACAGGTAAACTATTTCGGTTGATAGGTTTATCGGCAGATCGACCGATAAACCGATATGATTTTATCGGTTTATCTGTCGATCTGCCGATAAACCGATCAACCACTAAACCGACTCATCGCATGCGTGCCCGAATCTCAGCACAGCTTGGCTTTATCAGTTTATCGGTTTATCGGTATATCGGATGTTTCAGTTTATCGGTTGATCGGTTTATCGGCCCGGCGTTGTCGTGGTTGTCCAATGGGTAATCCTTCGAAATTATCTCTCCTCTTCCTCCTAGTCCTCCCCTTCCTCTTCCTCCTAGTCCTCCTCCGCCTCCGCCTCCTCCTCCTCCTCGCGCCTGGGTCATCCAGGCCTGTGGCCGCCAGCCGCGCCTGATGTTGGCGCCGCCCTCGCCTCCTCCCCCGCTCTTCCTTGCAGTCGAATTTAGAGTGCGTTTGTTTTTTCCAGCCTGGGCGCTCGACTAGTCAGCGCGGTTGTCCCCAGGGCCTGTGTTCGGCCTGGTGGGGCCTACCTTGGCCCCTCCCAGTGCCTTCCTGGACTTTCCCAGCTTCGGCTGGCCGCCGAGTTGAAAATTCGTGTAGTGTTTCAGCTTTGTCTCGTTTTCCGTATCGTGAAACTGGTTAGCAGTTCCCTTCCATATTTCATGTTAGGCCGCTGTGCCGCCGTCCCCGCGAGAAGACAGCTGAAGTCGAGAACTCTGCGCGCCTCCACGCCGCTTATTATTATCACCTCCGTTCCGATCCTCCCTCCCTCCCTCCCTCTCCTCCCTCCCTCCCTCACTGGCCCCGACGCCCATGGTTCTCCTAGTCCTCCCTCCCCCTCTTCCTCCTAGTCTCCTCCGCCTCCCCTTCCTCTTCCTCCTAGTCCTCCTCCGCCTCCGCCTCCTCCTCCTCCTCCTCCTCCTCCTCCTCCTCCTCCTCCCCTCCTCCTCCTCCTCCTCCTCCTCCTCCTCCTCCTCCTCCTCCTCCTCCTCCCTCCTCCGTTCCGATCCTCCCTCCCTTCCTCTCCTCCCTCCCTCCCTCACTGGCCCCGACGCCTCGGTTCCCCTCCCCTCCCTCTTTCGGATTGGGGAATTTCGAATTTCCTGTCTCCTCCTCTCCCAGGCCCAGTGCCCAGGCCCATCCAGAAAGAAAAACTGGAAAGGGGGGAGGGCGGGAAGGAGAGATGGAGGGAGGGAGGGTTGGATTCGATTCGGGAAGGGGCATTTGCGAAAAGAGGGGATGGAGGGGTGGAGGGAATAGGGATGGGGGAGGGGGACTGGAGTTGGGAAGGAGGGATGGAGGGAGGAGTGACGGGGGGAGGGCGGGGTTTGTGGGAAGCAAAATCTGGCGGGGCATTTCGGGCTAGGACGTCTTCGGTTTCTACAGCGCTTTGGCGGGGGTGCCTCCAGCTCCCCCTTCCTCTCCTTCTCTGGGCTTTGGGGGGGTCGCATTCCCCCTCTCCTCCTCCCCCATCCTCCTTCTCCCTCCCCCCTCGGTCTTAGCCGTATCAGGTTATCGCTGTAGCGCGAGCTGCGGCGAAAGCTGCCGGCGTCGCGTGTCCTATTGCGGATCCGGGCGCAACTCTCAGCCATGCGCGGCGGCCCGTATGATGAACCACCCGGGCCTTTAAACCAACGGGACGTCATCGTCTGCTCTTTGTGCGACTGGCGAGTCGGGAAGCCATGCTGGGCCACCCATGTGAGGGATTGTGTCAGCGCTTCCTCTGCGCTCGCGGTTGAGCCGCAGTGGTTGGGCCTTGATCCCAACCGTGCGCCAGTTCAGAATGTTGCTCAAGGACTGCCTGTTGCCTTTCGCGCCGATATGAAGATAGCGGGGGATAAACTGAAACAGTGCTACCTCCGGATGGGGCAAGCCTTCGTGCCCGACCCCCGCATCAGCGGGCCTTCCTACACTTGCGGTTGGAGCTCCTTCAAAGGTGCGTGGATGGGGCCCGAGGGTTGCAGCGTCGGCGCGCTGTCCCTCTGCGCCGCGTTCATCGACTCGCTGTTCGAGACGAAGGCTTTGACGGACGCGGCGCAATTCATGACCAACATGGGCATGGACTCTAGCAAGCGCTTGCCACATTCCCGTTATCTGGCCCAAGGTGGGAGTGCGTTCGTGCAGTGGGGTGAGAATTGCTGCCGTTCCAAGCGGCCGGCGCCCGGTGAGCCGCGCGTGGCCCACGTGCCACCGGCCGTGACTTCGTCCAGACGCTGGCGGGCGCACTCCGCATGTACGACGCAGCGTGCGACCTGCTCTAGCCGCGGGTGTGCGTCGTGCGAACATTGCTGCTTGCGCAAATTGCGATTCGTGTTCAAGTTCGCAGTGGCTGCGCTGTGCCAGTCTGACAGAACGCCTGTGAGTTCCCAGGTGCGCTTTGTGCTCGGGCGCAGGTCGTTCCGAATCCTCGGCGGCCTCATCATAGTTTTCTCGCCATCGGAAGAGTTCGGCACCTGGGCGCCGCCGCGCGTGGACGGCGACAAGTGGCCTTGGATAAGCTTTACTGCATTCGGCGACTAAGCGGCGACTCGGCATCATCAACATCATCATCATCATCACCATCCGTTTCTGCTGCGGCGTAAGTTGCGTGGTAGCCCTAGCTGCGGCGAAAGCTGCAGATCCCGAATCCGTTTGCGCGGCGGGAGCTGTGGTAGTTGGGCGGCGAGAGCTGACCGGGACACTCGCGCAGTGGAGCAGCGGGAGTGGATTCATTGGTGGCTGCCTCGCGACGGCAAGGGCCTTCCCTGCCCCAGCCCCGCGCCCCCCCCCCCCCCCCCGGCGAGAGGGCGGGCATTATGGGAAGCGAAATCTGGCGGGGCATGTTTGGCGAGGGCCCAGACGCCGAGCGCCCTCGGGGCGACGGGGGCGAGGGGCCCCTCGTCCTCCGCCTCAGCACCAGGGGCCCGAGCAGCGTAGTGCCATTTTTTGGCTCCTGGTTCCATGCAGGGCGACGGCGCGGCAGCCTCAGCTGACATTCAGGCGAGAGTGGGTGGCGTCACCAGTCGGGCGGGGCCATATGCGCCAGTAGATTGGATCGTGTCGGACTTGACTACAAATCTCTTGGGAAAGCATGATGGGCCAGCGTTGCGACAGCTTGGCGCCACGATATTGCCTCTCAACAGTTTCGAGTTGCACGACGTCGATGTGGTCCAAGAGAAGCCGGCTCTTTTGATCCATGGGCGCGCGTGGCCGCCGGTCGAGTGTTTCGCGCACCTCGAGCAGCTGATGACTAAGTACTCGGGCAGACAACCAACTCACACGGAGAGGTGCCGCTTCTACGAAACGTTAGTCTTCGAAGCGATTGCAGGTCAAGTTCCTGGAGGTACGGTCGTCAGCAGATGTCGGCAGTCTGAGCCACGCCGGCGGCGCTGGCGACGCTCGGCCACATTCCAGGCCATCAGCCAATGAGATCACATTTGGGACCTAACGGGGAGCTTCAGCCGTTACAGGACGGCGACGCTCTTGTGGCACGAGTGTCGACTACGGGACCAATCGACCCGCAGGCTTACATGGGCAGGCGCGGGAACCTCGACCTAGTCGACATGTGCACCATGGCATCGACCAACAACATGCGCGTCATATTCCTTGGCGAACTCAACGGGGGGCTCAGCATGGGTTGCGCGATGGGCATGCTGTACAACCAGTTCCAGCCTACGCCGATGAAGGACTGGACTAAGCCAGCTCGGGCGCTCAGAGTACTCGGGGGGTACGTGGGCACGTATGAGGACTTCGTCGAACACGAAATCTGGCTGGGCATTTCGTCGCCCGCACGTGGTGCGAAAACCAGGGCATGGCGGCGGGCATTTGGTGTGATAGCCAGGCTGCGTGGGTCCCCCACCCCGGGTCCACGTCTCATCTCTCCCCTCCCCTCCCTCTTTCGGATTGGGGAATTTCGAATTTCCTCTCCTCCTCTCCCAGGCCCAGCGCCCAGGCCCATCCAGAAAGAAAAACTGGAAAGGGTGAGGGCGGGAAGGAGAGATGGAGGGAGGGGGGGTCGGATTCGATTCGGGAAGGGGCATTTGAGAAAAGAGGGGATGGAGGGGTGGAGGGAATAGGGATGGGGGAGGGGGATTGGAGTTGGGAAGGAGGGATGGAGGGAGGAGTGGCGGGGGGAGGGCGGGGTTTGTGGGAAGCAAAATCTGGCGGGGCATTTCGGGCTAGGACGTTTTCGGTTTCTACAGCGCTTTGGCGGGGATGCCTCCAGCTCCCCCTTCCTCTCCTTCTCTGGGCTTTGGGGGGGTCGCATTTCCCCTCTCCTCCCCCCCATCCTCCTTCTCCTTCCCCCCTCGGTCTTAGCCGTATCAGGTTATCGCTGTAGCGCGAGCTGCGGCGAAAGCTGCTGGCGTCGCGTGACCTATTGCGGATCCTGGCGCAACTCTCAGCCATGCGCGGCGGCCCGCATGATAAACCACCCGGGCCTTTAAACCAACGGGACGTCATCGTCTGCTCTTTGTGCGACCGGCGAGTCGGGAAGCCATGCTGGGCCACCCATGTGAGGATTTTTTGTCAGCGCTTCCTCTGCGCTCGCGGTTGAGCCGCAGTGGTTGGGCCTTGATCCCAACCGTGCGCCAGTTCAGTTTGTTGCTCAAGGACTGCCCGTTGCCCTTCGCGCCGATATGAAGATAGCGGGGGATAAACTGAAACAGTGCTACCTCCGGATGGGGCAAGCCTTCGTGCCCGACCCCCACATCAGCGGGGCTGGCTACACTTGCGGTTGGAGCTCCTTCAATGGTGCGTGGACGGGCCCGAGGGTTGCAGCGTCGGCGCGCTGTTCCTCTGCGCCGCGTTCATCGACTCGCTGTTCGAGACGAAGGCTTTGACGGACGCGGCGCAATTCATGACCAACATGGGCATGGATTCTAGCAAGCGCTTGCCACGTTCCCGTTATCTGGCCCAAGGTGGGAGTGCGTTCTTTGCGCTTTAGGGGTTTCGCATTTCCCCTCTCCTCCTCCCCTTTCCTCCTTCCCCCCCCCCTCTCGCGGAGTCTTGTCGGGGCTCTGCTCCTCGTGAAGTCTTGTCGAGGCTCTGCTCCTGGAGCCGATCGCCGTCCGTCCTTTCGTGCAATGTGATCCAGACCGACGCAAAATGGCGCGCCAGATTTTACCCCCCGCCGAAATTTCCCCCGCCAGATTCTGCCTCCCGCGCGGCTGCCGCCATCGCCATCGTTATCATCAGCATGACCTTCCTCTTCCTCATCTTGAGACATCCTCGCAACGCTGACCTCTGATATGCCCTGCCCCAAATTGCGCTGGCCATTTCCGCCCACGCAAAAAAACGCCTCGTTCACCTGGGCGGGATGTGCCCAGCCTTGAAATAGTCTGACCCCCGATCTGCCCCGGGATGCGATGTTCAGACAACGTTCGCCCGGGGCGCCCTCGCACTTCTGACTTCGGAGGTGCCCTACCCCGTGGCGGTCCGACCACTTTCGCCTGCGACATCCTCGCAACAGCGGCTTCCGAGACGCCTATAGCTGACCTCTTCAGGCCACTTTCGTCTGAGACAACGACCTCGCAGATGCCCTGCCCCAAGTTGGTTCGGCCACTGTCGCCTGAGACCCTCGCAGGCCCTGCACAACCCGCGCAGAGCATCGCGCGCGGCGGGAGATGCTCGGACCCCTGCGGGACTCCGTCCGCACCAGAGACTCAGGCTGATCAAGCCGAGCCGCCCCAGAGCGGGGTGCGCCGTCCGCGCCAGAGCCAAACGCAAAACTCACGCCGTCGCCGTCGCCGCCGTCGTCGTGGCGGGGGACTGACAACCAGCCGATAACCCGATAAACCGATAAACCGATATGCGGCACAATGATCGCCTCCACAGGTTCCCCCCCCAGCGGTCTCAGACCAGCCAGTCAACCGATGAACCGATAAACCGATAAACCGATAAACCGACGAAGAGAGGGGGGCGCGCCAGCAATCGCCTCTATGTTCGCATACGAAGATTATCGGTTTTTCGGTTGAGCGACCGATCCACCGATATACCGATCAAATTATATCGGTTTTTTCGGTTGATCGATTAGTTTTTATCGGTTGATCGGTTTATCGGTCGGATGGATTTCCGGAAGCCGTTGCCGCTGCACTATATATATATATGTATATATATACATACATATATATACATATATATATACATTTATATACATATATTTATAAATATATCCCTGCGTCTAAGACGAGGACGACCCCCATGGACAGCGATGACGCAAAAAGATCCTCTGACGAGGTTGGCGCTGCCGAGCCAAGACAGCGTCAGCGCCCACGCTTCCCTTTCCTCCTCGGTCGTCCTCCTCCTCGGTCCTCCTCAGTCTTCAGTCCTCCTGCTGCTCGGCTCCTCCTCGGTCCTTCTGAGTCATCCTCCGAATTTCGAACCTCTTGGGGGGAGGAAGCCGCCTCCGCTCTCCCCTTGGGGCGCGGGAGGGGGGCCTCTGCAGGTCCTGCGGCCAGGAGCGTCCTACGTGGCGCACCCCATGGTGAGCCAGGCCGCCGCCGGGCCCGACAAGGGGAGGGAGGAGGCAGGAGGAGGATCAGAGGAGCAGGAGGAAGAGAGAGAGGAGGAGGAGGAGGAGGAGGAGGAGGAGGTGGAGGAGGCAGAACGCAGCAGGACGAGGAGAAGGAGGAGATGGAGGAGGACCTATAAACCGACTGCACGCTGTGTTTACTCCAGGCCCCTGCGGGTGTGTTCACTCCTGCTTGCCCAGGAGGAGGAGCATGGTCAGAAAACAGCGCCAAAAAGATCGGGGCGTTGCAGCAAAGTCGGCGGTAGCTGCAGATCAGACCCTGGCCTCCTCCTCTCCTCCTTCCTTCCTCCTTATTCCTCCCCTGTTCCCCTTCCCCCTTCTCTCGGCAACCTCCGGACCATCTAAGGGAATCTAAGGTCGACGAAGAATGACCCCCAAGATTTCTCGGCTGCGGCGCTTCAGCTGGTAACGATGAAGTACCACTACAGACATGGCGGCTGCATGCCTCAAGTGGTACGGATGGAGAACCACTTGAGGCATGTCGTGTGTCCGTCTGGAGTGGCACCAGACAAGTACCACGTCCGACATGCCGTCTCCATGCCACAAGTGCTACCGACCAGGTATCGCTTGAAGCCTGTCGCCTGTGTGCCTCTGGTGGTACTGATCCAGCACCACTGACGGCATGCCGTCTGTGCGCCCTTGAGTGGTGCCTTCACGAAGTGCCACTTGCGGCACGTCGGTTGCCTGCCTCGCGTGGTGCGTTCCTCGCCCGGTGCCCTCACCGTGACCGCCGCCTCGAGCCAGGAGCCCCCCCGCCCCGCCCGAGGCGGGCCGTGCCCCCGCCGATGCGGCAGGGCGCGGCCGCGGGGGCGCTGGGAGCCTCCCCGGCCCCTCGGGAGGGCCGGCTGCCCCGCCCCGGGCCGCTGAAGGCGGCGGGGACGGCCTCCCTCGGGGCCCTGCCGCAGGTCGGCGGCGCGCTGTTCTCGCCGCCGCTGCCGGCGGGCAGGGCGGCGGAGAGAGCCGGGCGCAGAGGGGGGCAGGGGGAGGGGGGAAGGCTTCTTCGAAGCACCCCTGCCTCGTAGGAGGTGCGGGCCTTATCTCTGGATGTAAGTCACCAAACCACCCCAAACCACCCCAACCCAACCCGAAGGCTCAGGATTTCCAGTGGGGGGGGGTTCGGGAAACATCGAAAAAAACACATGTGGAACCCTCACCCCCCCCACCCGAAATTCGGGTCTTCGGGTTTGGTTGGGGTGGTCTGGTGGGTCGTCAGTGAGGCCGGCGCCTCCTAAGGAGCAGCCTCCTCCTGAGAAGCTTCCCTTCCCACCCTCCCCCTGCCCCCCTTGCGCGCGCCGCCAAGGAGAGCCGGGCGCTGCTGCCGAAGATCGAGGGGCAAAAGGCAGAGCAGGAGCAGAAGCCCGCGGCGGTCCGCGCCGATGTCTTGGGATCTCCCCGTGGGGCCACGAAACGCGTGAGGGGTGTGCCGAAAGGGGCGTGACGTCCACGTGCGAACGTCGCCGCTGGGGCCTCAGGTGGAGCTCCCTATAGGAGGCCACGAGGCGCGCGAGGGGCGTGCCAGAAGGGGCGGGTGACACCCGCGCGGGCCTCCTCGGCGTCTTCGGGCCTGCCTCGCCGTCTGCTCCCCGAGCAGCGGCAGACTCAGTCGGCCGCCTCGCTGAGGGGCCCGCCGCAGGCGAGGGGCGGCGGCCGGGCGGCGGAGGGCCAGGGGCACCCCTACGCGGGGGCGGCGCAGAGGCTCGGCGTGCAGGGGCTGCAGGCCGAGGGCGCGGGCGAGGCCGCGAGGGCCGCGGCCGCCTCGCCGATCCCGGCGGCGGGCCTGTTCGGGCCGGGCGCCCTGGGCCTGCAGGGGGCAAGACTCGAAGGGGGGTCACCGAGCGCGGTCCACTATACTCGCAGAGTGCCTGCTCGCAAGCGTCGGAAAAAAACGCGTTCGCCCGGGTGTGGTATATATCGTGAAGACCCCGAGGCGGATCCAGGCCAGTTGCGAGTAGTGGCTTTGCGCGTAGTGGCACGCGCTCGTCTAGGGGAGGACGGCGCTTCGAGGGAGCAGGTTTGCAGACGTCTCCAGCGGTTCTCGGCGGCTTTTCCGCCTCGGGATGCCTGCCAGCGGTTGCGCCTCGCCGAGAGCGTTCCGGGGGTGCCCATGGTCCTCCCGAGCGGCGGCCGGAGAGCCGAGCTATGACCAGACAGTCCAAGGGGGCAACGTCGGAGGGGGATACGCCAAGCCAGGTGCACGAGCGTCACGGCTGACGTCCTACCCATCCATCCCATCCTTTTATCATGGCGTAGACCTCCTATCTAATCGCACAGTCGGATGTCGAGCAGGGCAATGGTCCCGAGAGGGTGCGCGGTGGATGGAAACGCATGGCGTCGAAGAGCACGACAGAGCATAGCATGTCATAGCATGGCCTGGCATTGCGTAGCAAAGCATAGCAATCCAAATCATGCCATCGCACAGCGGTGCGCCGACGGAAGTGAGAGTGAGACCAGCGCTGCAGCGGGAACACGATGTAGAAGGGTTCGAGCGTGGGAGCGATGCCAGGTCCGAAAACGGGAATGAGGCCACCCCTGCAGCGGGGGCGCGATTTGGAAGGACCGAAGCGCTGGAACGAGGCCAGCGCTGCAGCGACAGGGCTAGTTAGAAGGACCGAACACGCCAGTGCTCACGATTTGGAACAACATGATGCGCGGGAACCAAGCCAGCGCTGCAGCGGGAGCACGATTTTGAATGACCGAAGCGCGGAAATGAGGGCGGTGCTACAGCGGGAACACCATTTGCGAAGAACCGGAAACGACCGGATTGAAAAAACATAGGAAGAACCAAGTCATGAGATCCTTTGGAAAAAACATACGCGGAGTCGACGGGAAACTCTCCGGACAGAGTCAGGGGAGAGAAGGGAGTAGCATCCAGATTGTATTGTGTAATTGTTCGGGAGGGGACGCTTCGACCCCAGTGGTCCATGATCGCCGATAGGGGCTTGATAGACCATCCCACCCAGGACCGTGTGGTTTTGCCATCCAGAGCCTATGGCCGATCTGTCGGCGACGTATCGCCGATTCCAGGTAGGTGTCCCCGCCTGAGCCAGATCCCTCGATCGCTGCCCTTCAGGCCTGCCGCCAGCCTCGAGCGACTCGGCCAGCAGCAGCAGCCCGCCGCAGCCGAGGAAGTGCTTCAGCAGGATCGGCGGCGGCTTCGTGGACCCGGAGGCCCCCGTGCACAAAGCAGACCCGAACTCCCCATCCCGAAGAGGGAACAAAAAGCATGCTTACAACCATGAGCATTTGGGGCTCCGCGCGGAGTTCCCGATCGGCGCTGGCCCCCGCTGGTTGCGCCTCCGGCGCCGCCCCTGGCGCGCTCCGCGCGCCGGGGAGACGGTCTGGCGCCGATGCAAGAAATCCTCGCGGAGCTCCGATTGTCTATGTTCCTGCAACTTTTCCTTCTTCGACCATCGTGGTCCGAGTTGAACCCGGACGCCAGTAAGGGCATCCACCCCGACACGCTGTTCGACCCCGCGAAGCGAGCGAAGAGGCTGCTCGGCGTGCTGGCAAGCATGCGCCGCCAGAACAAGGAGGCGTTCGCTCGCGGTCGTTCGCGGCGCGAGTCCGCGTCTGCCGAGCTGCAGGGGGAGGAGGAGGGCAGCCTCGACGCCGACGGCGGCAACAAGGAGGAGGAGACGCTCATGTACTCGATTCTGCGAGACCTCTGCGACAGCTGCGGCGCCCTGCAGGAGCTGCAGGTTTCGCTGCAGGCGTTGCAGGACCCCGTGTCGGAGCTCAGCGCATGCAGGCACCCCACGGCGCTCATCTCTGGCCGCACCCTCGCCGTGGTCAACAGGAAGGTCGCGCTGCTGCGGTCGGCCGAGGGGCGGGCTGCCCAAGTGGAGGCCGCACTGCGCTCGGCCGACGCTCTGCGGCAGCTGCTGCTGCGCACGGACCAGCCGCCCGAGGCGGCGATGGCGGAGGCGCCGCAGGAGCTCCGCGCTGCCTTCAAGGCGCTGCACAACATAAAAGGCTGCATCGCCGACCACGTTCACAAAGGTGACGGCGGGGACCCCGCGGAGGCCAGCAAGAGCCAGTTCGACGCCTTCGCCGCCTCCTTCGGGCTTCCGGCGAAGCACGAGGTCCTGCTGAGATTGCGGTCGCTGGCTAAGGAGGCCGTGGATTGGTGGGCTTCCGCTACCCTCGAGGCTGCCACGAGGGAGGACCCTGAGGAAGATATCGACGCGATCAAGCGGATGGTCAAGCTCACCGTGGGCGTCATGAACGAGAAAACACACGAGGATCTGTTCAAGGCCGAGCAGCTGATAGCCGATCGCGCGTGCAAGCGGTGCGTGAGGCGGGCCCTGGAGTTGTACGAGCAGGAGGAGGAGCGGGACCAGAAGGGCGGCCAGGTGATGCCAGAGATGGCGAAGCGGTGCGCGGAGGCCATCGAGGCAGAGATCAAGAACGCCGTGCAGGTCTTCGGCGCCGACGCCAACGACATGGACATGCAGGAGGCGAAGCGTCTGGCGGGGCTCATGAACAAGGAGGAGAAGGACCGCATCGCCAAGAAGGCGCTCAGGCACGCGCAGGCGTGCCTGGAGAAGGACGCTGCCGCGGTGGAGAAGGCCAGGAAGGCCGCGGGGCCAGAGGCCGTCCCCGAGGTGGGGTTCGCGAGTGGGCTCGCGGACACCATCGACGCGGAGGTCGAACGGGCCAAGAAGCTCGGTGTCAAGTGCCACGCGGCTTTCGAGGAGTGCGTCCGGATCGCGAGGGACCTGCGCGACCAGGACGGTCAGCGCAAGCGCGCGCGCGCGAGGCTGGACCGGCTCGCCAAGCAGGCTGCGGCCAGGGCGCAGGAGAGCGGCGCCTGAGGCGACCGTGGGTTCGCCTGGCCGGACGGCCCAGCCAGCCCGTCGGCCAGGGCTCCAGGCCGCAGCACAGCGATCTCGAGCGAGTCGTTTGCTGGCCTTGATGTGCTCTCCTGTCCAGGGCCCCCCCTGATGTGGGGCCGCGGAGAGGAGATGCAACGGATCCGATCGATTTGACGATAGTCGAAGGGATCGCTTTGAGTCGAAGGACGGAGATCGATCGAAGAACAGATGTGGCATCGAGTGACACCACCTTCGCAGGGTCGTTCACAGGCCGTGCCATCGAGCATCTCCGGCGGCGAGCCGAGCGGGTTGCGGTTGTTTTTGTCCCGCCTCTCGGTGGCCGCCGGGTGGCCAGCGCTTTGTCTTGTATCGAGGGAGGAAGAACCACCCCGCCCCGCATAATTTGCGTGTGTTGAGCAGTCTTGCGCGTTTACGAAACAGCCCGGTCCCGTTCGATCTCTTCCGGGTGCGTTTGCTAAAGGGCCTCGTTTTCAGCGGTGCTTATTTTGTTGGTGGTTCTTCCACTCTCCCATGGTGGAATGGCAAAGTGCACAGAAGTCACATGTATGCACAGACCGTGCACTGTGGTTTTCGTGTTGGTTGGTGTCCAACTTGGGTGCAGAGGAGGGCATGTCGAGGCGTGCCGTACGCGTCCCTCCCTCAGTCTTGCTGTTGCGCCCTGACCATCTCGCTCCTCCTCACCTCCCTCCTCTCCCCTCATTATCGCCATTATCGTCCTCATTGTTCTGATGCCCTCTCATCCTCCTGATTCTTCCTTCTCCTGACCATTCTCGTTCTCATCCCCGTCCTCTACCTCCTCCTCATCCTGCGCGGAAGACCCAGATGTACCCTGCGCTACACGTAGTGAGTCTGCAGTCGTTGCGCTGCCGCCGAGTCCTCAATTTGTTTTGCGTGCGTTGACCGAGCGTATATCTAGGCAGCTGGCGAGCGCCTCGTTTGTGAGTCTGGACCCTTTGATGCCAGAACCAGCAGATGAAAGTACCGGTTCGCGTCCACCAGTATCGGGCTCGCGTTCACCAGCGCGTCCACAGGGATGGATTCCTTTTGCGCCAGCAGGGAAAAGAAGGTGGGGGGACGACGCGGGGCGGAGGCGGGGAGCAGGAACACCGAGATTGTGACCGCCGTCCAGTCAGCCTCACGCTGCGCTGCTTTCCTGGAGCTCGCTGCGAGGCAGAGGTCCCGCCACTGTGCAGGCACTGAGGATCGGGTGCGGTGGGGGGGGGCGGGCCGGAGGAGTCAAAATGTCGGAGATTCTGCCTGGTATCTCCAGCCTGGATCTTTCCCGGCATTGTCGTATCGGCTCTTGTGTTTCTATACGGTTGTGACTCAGCGAACCCAGTCCGTGGAAGCAAAGCTCAGCATCGTTCCCGTATCACCCTCATCCTCAGCCTCCTGGCTCTTTTCCTCCTCCACCCCATGGCTTTTCCCTCCTGCATCTTAAATCCGCACAGCGATGCCGTTGCGGTGTTTGTATGTGTGTGGGTGTGTTGGTGTTTGCGCGTGCGAGAAAGATCCGCGTAATTAAGAGGAAGTAGTTACTCCCGCGGGAACTGCAGTCCACCAACGAGGTGCCATTTTCGCATCTTCTAGCCGTTCTGAGGTGCACCATCGATTTGAGCAATACAGATAGGTGAGTTTCCGTGCCCCAGGGCCACAAGGCTATCGCAAACAAGAGGGGGTATTGATTGTATGATGCATCTTTTTATTGGGGCATGCCTACCCCGCGTCAAGGACATCGATTTCAGGCGAGATGCAATCGGTATCGAAGATGATGGCTAATCGGAGATATCAGCTTCATGGCTGACTCCCAACCCGCACGCAAGTGGTTCTTCATCAAGGCCATCGTGTCATCAACCGTCAACGTGTTCACCTCATCTCCATACAGACCCCCAGGGGTAGACCACCAGCCCCCCACAGCACGGGTTCAAAGATAAGTCGGTGAAAAGCCCCATCCGAGCATCCAGGGTTACGCTTACCCTACCTCTTCCCCACACGCATCCACAACCCGCCTCAACTCCCCCATCCCTGCTGCACCTGCCTCTCCTCGCCCAATCAGTGCACGTCCCTGAACTCCCCAGTGACCAAGACCAGGCGAGAACATCTCGACCGAGTCTCGCAGAACCTCTGGCCCAAAGTTCTCAGCAATTTCGAGAAGGCGGCTCGGGGTCTTCAGTGAAAACTGATTCGTTTCGCAACTGTTCTCGTCCCATATCTGCTTCTCCTCGCCCTCCTCATCATCCTCCGGCTCCTCGCCCAGGCCTCGCCCATGCAGACCCACAGGGCCGGCTGCGGCATGCCGGCGCCGCGGCGGAGGGCGAGGGGGGGTACAATAGCTCGAGATGGAGGAGGGGAGGGAGGAGGGAAGAGGGAGGTAGGAGGAGCAGGCATGAGGAGAGAAGAGGAAGAGGAAGGAGGAGCAGGCCTGCGGGGCGAGAATGAGGGCGAAGGAGGAAGAGGAAGGAGGTGGAGGAGGAGGAGGTGGAGGAGGTGGAGGTGGAGCGAGGAAGAGGAGGAGGAGTTGGGGGGCAGGAGGGGGAGGGAGACGGGAGGAGGAGGAGGAATAGGAGCAGCGAGGAGGAAGGGAGAGGGGGATGGATGGAGAAGGGAGGGAAGAGGGGCGAAGGCAGAACCCGGCACGATGTCCACAGGGCGGCTGTCGGCGGTGTTTTATCTGGGCAGCCTCTCCCACGGGCGCAGGGCCCGCGAGGAGGCTATGCCGACGGCGCTCTCTGCCGGTCGAAGAGAGAAAACGAAATTCTACGGGCGGCGTCACCCCCACCTCCTCCTCCTCCTCCTCCTCCTCCTCTTCCTCCTCCTTCTCCTCCTCCCCCTCCTCCCAGCTTGGCACACAGCAGAGCGAAACGAGGCATAACGGCCGAGCCCCACTTCGAAGAAGAAGAAGAAGAAGAAACAACAGCTTATGAACAGAAACGTTCGGCGCTCTGGACGGGCTGCGCCGGAGGCGCAAGCGGGACTGGGGGGGCCCAGCGCGGATCCAAGAAATCTGCTCGGAGCGGCAAAAGTTTATGTTTGTGCAGTTGTTCCCAACCATCCTGTGGTGTTGGGTCCTCGTTTTGAAGAGACAGCGCCCCGCGTCCCACCTCCTCCTCCTCCTCTCTCCTCCCCCTCCTCCCTCCTCCCATCATCATCATCATCAGCATCATCATCATATTATCATCATCATCATCATCATCATCATCATCATCATCATCATCATCATCATCATCATCATCATCATCATCATCATCATCATCATCATCATCATCGTCATCATCATCATCATCATCATCATCATCATCATCATCATCATCATCATCATCATCGTCATTGTCATCGTCGTCATCGTCATCGTCATCACCCACTTTCGTTTCGTGGCACTCCACCGAAGGCCTGCCGTCCGCATGCACACCCATTTCGGCACACCCCTCACACGTTTCGTGGCCCCATAGGGAGCTCCACCGAAGGCCCCATGGCTGCCGTCCGCATGCGTCCCGCACACCCATTTCGGCACACCCCTCACACGTTTCGTGGCCCCATAGGGAGCTCCACCGAAGGCCCCAGGCTGCCGTCCGCATGCGTCCCGCACACCCATTTCGGCACACCCCTCACACGTTTCGTGGCCCCATAGGGAGCTCCACCGAAGGCCCCATGGCTGCCGTCCGCATGCGTCCCGCACACCCATTTCGGCACACCCCTCACACGTTTCGTGGCCCCACAGGGAGCTCCACCGAAAGGCCCCCAGGCACGTGGCCCCGCTCCACCGAAGGCCGCATGCGTCCCGCACACCCATTTCGGCACACCCCTCACACGTTTCGTGGCCCCATAGGGAGCTCCACCGAAGGCCCCATGGCTGCCGTCCGCATGCGTCCCGCACACCCATTTCGGCACACCCCTCACACGTTTCGTGGCCCCACAGGGAGCTCCACCGAAGGCCCCAGTGCTGCCGTCCGCATGCGTCCCGCACACCATTTCGGCACACCCCTCACACGTTTCGTGGCCCCACAGGGAGCTCCACCGAAGGCCCCAGTGCTGCCGTCCGCATGCGTCCCGCACACCCATTTCGGCACACCCCTCACACGTTTCGTGGCCCCACAGGGAGCTCCACCGAAGGCCCCATGGCTGCCGTCCGCATGCGTCCCGCACACCCATTTCGGCACACCCCTCACACGTTTCGTGGCCCCACAGGGAGCTCCACCGAAGGCCCCAGGCTGCCGCCCGCAACGCACACCTTCGGCACACACTCACACGTTTCGTGGCCCCATAGGGAGCTCCACCGAAGGCCCCAGTGCTGCCGTCCGCATGCGTCCCGCACACCCATTTCGGCACACCCCTCACACGTTACGTGGCCCCATAGGGAGCTCCGCCGAAGGCCCCATGCTGCCTGTCCATGCGCTCCCGCACACCCATTTCGGCACACCCCTCACACGTTTCGTGGCCCCATAGGGAGCTCCACCGAAGGCCCCATGGCTGCCGTCCGCATGCGTCCCGCACACCCATTTCGGCACACCCCTCACACGTTTCGTGGCCCCACAGGGAGCTCCACCGAAGGCCCCAGTGCTGCCGTCCGCATGCGTCCCGCACACCCATTTCGGCACACCCCTCACACGTTTCGTGGCCCCATAGGGAGCTCCACCGAAGGCCCCATGGCTGCCGTCCGCATGCGTCCCGCACACCCATTTCGGCACACCCCTCACACGTTTCGTGGCCCCACAGGGAGCTCCACCGAAGGCCCCAGTGCTGCCGTCCGCATGCGTCCCGCACACCCATTTCGGCACACCCCTCACACGTTTCGTGGCCCCATAGGGAGCTCCACCGAAGGCCCCATGGCTGCCGTCCGCATGCGTCCCGCACACCCATTTCGGCACACCCCTCACACGTTTCGTGGCCCCACAGGGAGCTCCACCGAAGGCCCCAGTGCTGCCGTCCGCATGCGTCCCGCACACCCATTTCGGCACACCCCTCACACGTTTCGTGGCCCCATAGGGAGCTCCACCGAAGGCCCCATGGCTGCCGTCCGCATGCGTCCCGCACACCCATTTCGGCACACCCCTCACACGTTTCGTGGCCCCACAGGGAGCTCCACCGAAGGCCCCAGTGCTGCCGTCCGCATGCGTCCCGCACACCAGGTGTGTGGCGTGCCGACATGGGCGTCGCGGCGCGCGGGCGCTGCCGTCGGGGTTCCCAGGGAAGCCCCCTGCAGAGGCGACGCTCAGAGTCACGAGTACCGAGAGTCACGCAGACCCAAACTGTTCACAGTCGTATACATACATTTACACTGGGCGTATCCATGCACGCATTCATGCGAATAGAATCAATCGCGCGCAGATTCATTCATAATCAGACTCGCTCGCGATCCGACTCGCACGCGCTCAAGCTTTCATATTCGGACCTATCGTCTTCGTTCGTGTTGTGTACACTGCCACGCATTTCGGCACACCCCTCATACGGCTCGTGGCCCCATAGGGAGCGCCACCGAAGAAGATATTCACAATTGCGGTACTCTCAACTGCATATGGTTGGGTCCTTCGCCAGGCTAATTTCTTTTAATGCAACGGCCGGACCCCCATCCAAACGGCGCTCTCCTGCGGCGACACCTGTGCGTCGTGACCAGTTTCAGAGCGAATCGCGAGGATGTCTCAGGCGAACCTTGTGTTGCACCTCAAGCGGGCATGCGAGGCAACATCGACGAATCGAACACAAGTTGTTCGATATTCGAAATTTCAACAGTGCCTCAGCATATTTGGCCCGTTTGAGGGACACGGCCTCCGTCGAATGCACGTGAAATGCACGACGGGCGTGGATACGAGTAACAATGTGGATTTTTGTCAAGTCCCTGCCATTATGTCTCTCTCCCTTCTCCTCCATCTTTGGCGCGTTCCCACACTTTGCTCTGTTCTTTCCTTCCTCCTCCTGTTGTCCTTTGCTCTGCCACTTCGGTGCTATTGCGCTGGCCTCTGGCCAGTGCCGCCGATCCGGGGCGCTCTGGATATTGATGATGATGATGATGATGATGATGATGATGACGATGATGATGATGATGATGTTGATGGTGATGGTGATGTCGATGATGATGATTAGGATAATGCTTATCATGGTAATAGGCATGGTGAAGAGCATGAAGATGGTGATGACAACGACGAGAATCAGGATTCTGGTGATGGTGATGGTGATGGTGGTTGTGATGATGATAGCGATGTGCCCAACATGATGTTGATAATAATGATGGCGTTGGTCTTGATACCGGTGATGTGAATTCTCAGGGTACTAAGGATGATGCAGATGGTGAGGACGGTGATGGTGTTGGTGATGTTGATGTTGCTGATGATGATGGTGATGATGATGATGACGATGATGATGTGGATGATGATGATACTGATGATGATGATGACGACGACGACGATGATGATGATGATGATGATGCTGATGATGATGATGATGATGGTGCTGATGATGATGTTGATGATGATGAGGATGAGGATGATGACGTTGACCATGGTGATGGTGGTTGGAATGTTGATGACGACGGTTATGATGAAAACGATGAAGAGGAAGAGGTAGGCCATCATATGTTGCGTCTTCCGTCTCCGCATCTTGTGGAGTTCACAAGGGGCCGTCCTGGGGCTGTTTCTAGCTTTTGTGAGGAGGGAGAAAGAGGATGGAGGAGGGAGGACGGGGGAGGAGGGAGAAAGGAGGAGGCAAGAGTGGGGGGGGAGGAGGGAGGAGGTAGAAATGAGGAGGGGAGGAGGAGAGGGAGGGAGGGATAAGGGAGGATGGAGAGGTGAAGGAGGAGGAGCAGAGAGGTAGGAGCATGAGGAGGAGGAGGAGGAGGAGGAGGAAGAGGAAGTGGAGGAGGAAGTGGAGGGCGCCCTCTTGGGCCGTTTTGGGGTCTCGGGAGCTTGAGCCGTCTTGACGCGGTCTCGGGGGCCTCTGGGACCGTCTGAAGCGAAGCCCCCCCGCCCCCGAGCATTGCATGGCGCCGGGAATGGCGTCCCCCCCCCCCCTCTGCAGAGCGAACCCTCCCCCCCGGCTCCCAAGCACTAAATGGCGTCGGGAATGGCGTCCCCCCCCCTCCCCCCTTGCAGAGCGACCCCCCCCCCCTCCCGAGCACTGAATTAAGTCGGGAATGGCGTCCCCCGTGTGTGTGTGTGTGTGTGTGTGCGCGTGCGTGCGCGCGCGTGTGTGCGTGTGTGCGTTTTTTTTTTTTGTGTGTGTGTGGTTGCGTGTGCGTGCGTGCGTGCGTGCGTGTGTGTGCGCGTGTGTGTGTGTGTGTGTGTGTGTGTGTGTGTGAGTGCGTGTGTGTGTGTGTGTGTGTGTGTGTGTGTGTGTGTGTGTGTGTGTGTGTGTGTGTGTGTGCGTGCGTGCGTGCGTGCGTGCGTGCGTGCGTGCGTGCGTGCGTGTGTGCGTGGTGTGTGTGTGTTTGTGTGTGTGTGTGTGTGCGTGCGTGCGTGCGTGCGTGCGTGCGTGCGTGCGTGCGTGCGTGCGTGCGTGCGTGGGTGTGTGTGTGTGTGTGTGTGTGGTGCGTGCGTGCGTGCGTGCGTGCGTGCGTGCGTGCG
>CAUYUJ010020282.1:515139-651028 GCA_963575745.1 Prorocentrum cordatum
TGTGCGTCTGTGTGTGTGTGCGTGCATGTGTGTGCGTGTGTGTGCGTGCGTGTGTGTCTGTGTGCGTGTGTGTGTGCGTGTGTGTGCGTGTGTGTGTGTGCGTGTGTATATGTGTGTGCGTGTGTGTGTGTATGTGTGCGTGTGTGTGCGTCTGTGTGCGCGTGTGTGCGTGTGTGCGTGCGTGTGTGTGTGTGCGTGCGTGTGCGTCTGGTGCGTGTGTGTGCGTGTGTGCGTGCGTGTGCGTGTGTGTGCGTGTGTGTGCGTGTGTGTGCGCGCGCTTGCGGGAACGCGTCGGGGCGGGACTGGGCGGAGCGGGACGGGGGGGGACGGCCAGCGGAGGGCCCGCGGCTGCGGGCGCTGCCTCGCCCCTCGCAGGCGCCCTACGCCGCGCACTTCCCCAGCGGAGCGCCCTACCCGACCTACGGGGTGGGGCAGGTGCCCCGCCGGCCGCCCGTCCCGCGTGCCAAGGGCCTGCGTTGCGGCCCCTGGGCCAGAGACCGGAGGCGGTGACTTGGCCACAGCCACCGCCTGGGGGAGCGATCTTCGGGGGCCTCGGCAGTCAGTGGATACAGTCGGGGCGCTGAAGAAGGAACCCTCTTCGTTGGGGAGGGGCTCGGTGTTCCTCGATTGCTTCACAGTTTGCCTTGGGTCTTCCTGAGGTTCCCCATGGCGAATCGAAGTTTAACTTATGAAAAAAATGAGACCTCGTTCCTTATGTAGGGTTCCTTAGGTCAACGCCCCGACTGTATGGGTACACTCGGGCTCCACGGACCCCCCAGCATGTCCATATCCAGCGCCCCCTGGGGTCTCAAGACGTCGGCTCCCCAGGCGGCGGGTGTGGGTAGGTCCCCGCCTCGCAGGAGAGCGACTGGATCCCCATGCTTCGGCCGCCCGTGCGGGTGCTCCCGTAGCCATTGCTGCCTTGCAGTCAAGGCGAGGAGATAAGGGTTAGTCTGGGCACAGGAGGGGCCCTGGGTTTTCAGGCGGGTCCTCAAGTCCAGGTCGGGGGGCAGATTCCCTGCCGCTGCTCGCCGTGGCCAGGAAAGGCCCTTCGTGCGTTGTTCAGCGTCCCTTATGATTGCACGATGTCTGCACGGCCCTCCCGGGCAGGACGGGGCGCGGAACACCTCCTCAGCCGAGTAGTCAATCTTTCGTGCTCCTCCGTGAAGGGCTGCTCCCACTTAGCGCCATAGTGCTAACCGGCAGTACGTTGCTCAGACAAGCCCAGAGGAAGCCTCTGCTACAGCACCCAGCTGGTCCGCGCGGCAGTTTCTCGCTTGCACTGAGCGCGGGCGCTCCAGGAGTGGCATGTCTCTGCCACCCACTGCGTGCGATCCAGCAGTGCACACGCCAGCGAGGCCCGGCTTTCGCGCGCAGGCCAATGGGAGGGGGAGGGGGAAGGAGCCCCGAGGTAGTTCCCAATGTAATGTGCAGCTGGTCAGCGCGCCACTTCTTCACTTGCACTGGGCGCGGGCGTTCCAGGAGGGGCAAATCCTCGCCGCCCACACCGCGTGCGATCCTACAGCGCACGCGCCAGCGAGGCCCGGAATTCGCGTGCAGGCCACTGGGAGGGGGGAGAAAGGAGCATGATGGAGGGGAGCGAAGGCCGGCAGAGGCACCACGCGTCACCGCTCCCGCGCGGGCCGATCTTTTCAAATTTCGCATTCCCAGTCGCCGCCTCCGTAACACTAGTCTCGTAGACGTTGCTTTGTCCCCCACATGGCATCTTCTCCTCGTACTCTTCCATGAAGGGCTGCGCTCACTTAGAGCGCCAAAGTGCCAAGCAGCAGCACGCTGCTCTTAGACAGGCCTAGAGGGAACACCCAATGTAGGGCGCGGCTCGTCAGCGCGTCACTTCTTCACTTGCACTGGGCGCGGGCGCTTCAGGAGCGGCAAGTCCACACCACCCACATTGCGTGTGATCCTACAGTGCACGCTCCAGCGAGGCCCGGCTTTCGCGTGCAGGCCACTGGGAGGGGGGGATTGTGTTCCGTTAGCCGGACAAAGGACGCCGACGTTATGATAGTTTCTCCCCGCAGCTAAAAATCTAGGCCGCCTGCACGCATGCGCCGTCTGGCGCACGGGGCGAATGACGTGCATTGTCCGCGCTTCGGGGCCACATCTCCTAAATACAGAAAAGAAGCAGCTAAATTGCGCAGGCAAGCGCATATATCCACATTTGGACGAG
Source organism: Prorocentrum cordatum (assembly GCA_963575745.1). Taxonomy (NCBI): domain Eukaryota; class Dinophyceae; order Prorocentrales; family Prorocentraceae; genus Prorocentrum; species Prorocentrum cordatum. The sequence goes on from CAUYUJ010020282.1 coordinate 517,328, forward strand.
CACGTAGTGAGAAGCACGGTTGCTTAAGAACGGTGTAGACCCCCGCCGTCCAACTCCACCGCAGCCCCCGTGGGTGTTATGTTCACGACGGCGGCGTGTGTGTATGTCATATTCGTCACCACGCCGACGTCACGGATTTCACGGGTAGTTCTGAGCACAGAGATTTGTCGTATATGATCTGTCACGGAGTGTGCTCCGACCACGGCTCCAAAATCCAGCGTCCGGGTAGGAGTGGACGTCGACGTCGACACACGATTGTGGGTTTCAAGCGAATGGGGAAAAGTCGTCATGTTCGTCACCGTCCAGCTATTCAGCGTTCAGCTGGCTCGTGTGACAGTTTGGTGGCCCCTTCTCGCCGTTGTACTCTCCTGCTTCTTGCCTCCCTGAAAATTTGACGTTGCACCACCTCTCCCCTCCCAGGCGCAAGTGGACCAAGCAGCACTCATGCGACATTATGCTGCAAGGCCAGCTGGGAGGGCGAACGCAGGGATGAAACAGAGCGCTGCGACGGCAGGCGAAGTGGTCCATGTGGGCAGGAGAACGTGAAAGAGAAGGGCATCATACGTACGCAGGCGGCTTGGAGATTGAGGATCTGTCAGGAGGTCACTTGGAGGCGAGACGTGTTCTCATCGGAGTCGGTTTTCTTGTAGTAGGGCTTGCGGGCATGGAATCGATCAGGTCTTCCCGAGGCACCCGCAATCCATACCATCCCAGGAGAGCACCCGGATAGTATAAGTTCCACTCGTACCGCTCGACCCGTCGCGGAATCGGATGGAATCTCGGATTTGGGCGTGGATTCGGATTCGAATTCGGCTCCAGACCCGTGCCCTCCGATAGCCTGCGGAAGTGTTCGACAATTATATGTGCATTTCGATACACATGTACATGCGATGGAAAACGGCAAACACACAACAACAACAACAACAACAACAACAACAACAGCAACAACAGCAACAACAGCAACAGCAACAACAACAACAACAACATGAACAAAAAACAGCAACAAACAAGCAGGCAAATGGGGACGGACAGACAACATATGGGAGAGGAAAGCAGACACAGACATATAGACACACCTATACGACCACCCTTCGGGTGATAAGGAGGTTGGGGGGGGGGGGGAGGAACCAACGTCTCACTCGATCGGTCTCACTATCGATCTCACGATCGGTCTCGCTCGATCGCTCCCACTCGATCGATCTCACAATCGATCTCACTTGATCTATTTCATTCGATCGATCTCACAGTCGATCTTACTATCGATCTCACAGTCGATCTCGCTATCGATCTCACTATCGATCTCATTATCGATATCACATTCGGTCTCACTATCGATCTCATTATCGATCTCACAATCGATCTCACAATCAACGTCATCATCATCAACATCAACAACATCATGATCAGCAACGTCATCAGCATCACCATCATCCGGACACCATCACCATCATCATCACCTCATCACCATCGTCATCAACATCATCATCATGACAATCATCATCATCATCATCATCGGGACACCATCATCGTCACCATCATCATCAACATCATCATCGGGACACCATCATCATCATCATCATCATCATCATCATCATCATCATCGAAACACCACCATCATCATCACCTCATCATCTTCATGAACAACATCATCATCACCATCAGCGGTACACCATCATCATCAGCAACATCATCATCATCAACATCAACATCATCATCATCATCATTGGGACACCATCATCATCGTCACCATCATCACCATCATCATCATCGGGACACCATCATCACCAACATGAGCATCATCATCATCATCGGGACACCATCATCATCACCATCATCATCATCGTCATCATCCGGACATCATCATCATCATCATCATCTTCATCATCATCACATCATCACCTCATCATCATCAACATCATCAGGATCATCAGGATCATAGCCTCCTCGGCCCGAACCAGAAATGTTCAGGAGGGGGGGATTCAATCTAACACGTGGAGTGCGAGGCGGCATGCAGTAGAGAGCCCCAGCGCAGGCTGGGGGCCCTGCTGGCACTCAGATCGAACATGGCCGCTGCTGCACCTCAGCACCGATTGAGATTGGCACAGTATAACCCGCAGGCACTCCCGCACAAGAGAGGATTGAAGGAGATCCTGGAGGCCATGTCGAGCGCGCACGTCATCAGTTTGACGGGCACAGGACAGACTCAGGAGAAGGCGTCCCACGACGGCTCGTTGAAGGAGCTGCGGATCTCGATGCAGGGTTACGACGTGTACCAGTGGCCGACATCGGCCAGCAAGCGCACGGCGAGGCGCCGTAGGCGCCAGGACCCTGCGCAGGGCACGAACATCAGCACAGGATGTATGATAGCGGTTCGTCAAAAAATTCTCGGGCGTACTCACTTCGTGCAGTCGTGGCGCCCACCAGAGGCGCTACAAGGGCGAGGAGGGGCACTCAGATTTAGATGGCGCGGACACTTCGACTTATGCTTCATATCAGTGTATTCGTTTCTTCTGCCAAAGGATGAGAGCGAGCGTAAGATGTTACTCAAGTTGATTTCTTGGATCGATACCGTGATCGGGGAACTGCCCACCCGATGCACACCCATTGTCTTGATGGATGGCAACTTCCACGTCGGAATGGAAAAATTCAATACGGAGTGGCACTATTATTCAGATCGGGACGCTGCAGGACCATACGGGGCCGAGCAGGAAGACTTCAATGGTATTCAGTATAGACAGTTCTTGAATAGACATAGCCTTGCGCTGGTGAACACAAAGTTCGAGGACGGTAGTGGGCCCACCTTCTTTAAAGGACATAGTCGCACACGCATCGACTATATTGCCATTCCACAGGGGGCTCTGGACTTGGTTGATAGGTGTCAGGTATGGCGGCGCACAGGCTACAAGCTGCAGCTCGCAGACGACTCGCCGACGAATGTAGACCACGCCCCCCTGATCGTGGATCTCAAACTGCAGAGCTGGCACAGCGACGAGCCTTCCCGCATGCGCTGGGACTTCGAGAAGATGTTGCGAGCACGGCGCTCAGAGGATGAGATGTACCACAGATTCACCCAGTACCTGGACGACTGGGCGGCCGATGAGCAGAATTCGAGCAGGATGCAGAGGGCCTTCGAGCAGAAGGATGCGGACGGAAGCTGGCACCTCATCAATGGCACCCTGCAGACCGCTGGAGCGGAGATGTTCCGAGCACCCCCCGCGAAGACGATGGCGGCGGATCCTGAGGACACTGGCAAGGCACGCTCAGAGTATCGTAAGCTTCGCACTCTGTTGTCGGAGACCCCAGCAGGCGACGCCAGAGTGGCTTTAGGAGAGGTTTGTAAGAAACTAGGTTTGCGCATTAGGAAGCTAAAACGTAGGGACTTGAGGCGGCGGCGGGAGGGGCGGGTTCGGGAACTCGTCCAGGCCATGGAGGCCCGCGACGGCCGACTTGTCTGGCAGCTTAGTAGGTTGATTGCTGGCACCCGTTTAGGACCGAAGCGGCGTCAATATAATGTTTTCACCGCCGCCCCCCCGAATATTCGCGATTGGGATCGGCATATGAGTCTGCCAGGCCCAGAGGGAGGCGTGGAAGCAGTCGTGCTAAGTAAGGGCACGGCCGCGGACAGTCATCCCGTCGTGGAATGGGCCCGCATGTTCTCCCACGATCTTGTGCAGAGATACCGTCAATATGCTGATTTATGTAGTGGCCGCACTGACAAGCCTGAAAAGCAGTTCCCGTCGGCTCCCTCTTCCTCTCGTGTGGTGGCCCCCCTCCCTCAGGTCACTTCTCAGGCTCGTCAAGCGTGCGACGAAGACTTTAGAGGCCTTGTCCGACGACTTTTGAACAGTAAAGCCCGCCGTGCGGTACCGGAGTGGTCGGCCCCTCGGGAGCTTTGGATCTTGGCGCTTGCGGCGCCCCTGTCTCTGGTCGACGGCCCAAACGAGCGTCTCGGAGCTTTCGTTTCCCTGTTCAGGTTGTTTTTGATGACGGTCCGAGACGCGGGCTCGATCCCCAACCTCTGGAATGTCAGCCAGGGCTGTCGCATTGGCAAGCACAACGGTAAGATTAAGTGTAAAGGTGAGCGTCTCATTCACCTGCTCGATCCCGTAGGGAAATCGTTTATAGGTTCAGTCTGGCGGCGCCGAGTAGGATACTCGACTCACCATAGTGTCGGCTTTCGAGAGGGCCGAAGGCGAGAGCAGCTGATCTTGCAACACAAACTTGTGCGCTGGCAGTTGTCTGAACAATGTTTAGGATGGTTCACAGCTTTTTATGATCAGGCGAATGCGTTTGCCTCTGTGTCGCGTGCTGCGCTCGACTCCACCATTTATCGCATGTTGACGGCCGCTGATGCGGCGCTCGTGGTGGGACGACACAGGCATGCCATGACATTGGTGCAGACTGACTCGGGGGAGTGGAGTTTGTACGCGTTGGGGTGTGGGGACTTGCAGGGAGATCAGTCTGCACCCGATCGTTTCCTGCAGGTTTTCGATCCTGCAGTGGACGAGTGGGTCGATCAGACCCGAACGGCTAGCGAACGGGATTTTTTCACGGTCACGGACCCTGTTTCCCGAATTGCTGTGGATGTTTCCTACGGCGCTTATGCCGACGATTTAGAGCGTTCAGGTTTAGCCAACGGGGCTCTTGAGGCCGTGCGGAAAATCGAGTCCTGGGACGAGGCACTGGAGAAATTTGTGGCAGACCCGATCAACCTTCGTCAGAATTCCGACAAAAAGGAGTTGATGTTCAGGCAGTACGGGAAGGGGGCTCCGACCGAGATGAAGGCCTTCTATCAGCAGCTAAAAGTCCCAGGGGAAGCAAAACTTGTCGTACGGCACCTGGGGGCATATCATCAGACGGACGGGTGGGAGTATCATGAGTACGGACAGAGGCAGCAGGTGGCGAGGAGCGGGTGGGCTGCCATGGGACACCTCTGGGGACAACGTGGTATACCTATGAAAATCAAACGACCTGTATTCCTGGGCCTGGTATATAATTCATATCTTTCAGGAGGGGAAGCGTGGCTTCCCACGCAGCAGCTCCACGATCAGATTGACAGATTTGTGCAGACTCACGGTCGGGTGCTGCTGTTGGGCGGTGCCAGTACCAAGGAGTACGACGACCAGAGGACTCTCACACGTTGCCGCACTTTGTCAAACGAGCAGGTGCGCACCATCCTTGCGATCCCTTCAGCCGAGAATGCGCTGTGCTACAGGAGGTTGGCTTGGATACAAAAGATTGCACAACGTCCTCAGGATAATATCGCTCTGTTGGCGGCCCTTACTGGTCGGTTCGGGGAGGGGCCTAAACAGATCAACTCCAGGGGCAGACCTACTCATCATGCGAACCCGTGGTTCAAGCTTTGGGGTAAAGACCTCTCGGAGCTGAGTCGGATGAAACCTCGTGTTCGGGAAGCTCTTGCTGCTCGGGGGTGGTTCAGCCTGTTCGAGAACGACAATCGTATGTTTATTCCTCCACGGGATCTTCTTTGGCGTCGAGGTTCGGTTCCAGATCCACAGCTTAGTATCGTTAACGGTCCCGGGACATATGTATGCGACCTCATGGAAGAAAATGGCAGTAGGTGTACGTACACATGTCACACGTTGAGGCAGCTCAAGGCTCATCAGACCCATCATCATAACCTTCGTGTTCGGTGGCGGCAAGCAGCTGTCTGCAATCAATGTTCGTGGTGCGAGAGGTGTTTCTCTAGCATGGATACGGTCCGTCGGCATTTAGAGGCTCGAGGTCGAAAGGATCCTCCGAGCTGTCCTGAGAGAGGCGGCTCGGCAATCTCGGGCTTGGCAGTCCTTCAGGCCCCGTCTTCATTGCTGTGCCCGTTCTCGTGTACATCATCGGCTTTTTCGAGTCTCCCTGCACTCCACGAGCATATTCGGGAACACTTTCCTGACGGTGCGTTTGTGAGCCTTCAGAATCTTCTTGAAGATGGATCAGCTGATCTCGAGGGGATCGACAGGACCGGAAGGGAGGTCAGTTCGACGGGCGGTCGGCTCGGCGGGCATGGATCAGGACCTGAAGGAGCTGGCAGTCAACACGGCCAAGTGCGTGGTGGGCCTGGACGGGTCCAACAGGCGCATGATGGGCGTCCTCACACAGGTGGCGATCGTGCAGGAGGCCCACCCGTACTTGGAGCCGATCAAGGTCGGGACGAAGCAGTACGACGACGAGAGGAAGCGGATGGCGAGCACCGAGGAGATCGCGGGCCTGGTCCCAGCTCACGTTCGCGCGTGGGTTCAGCTCGTGACGGCCGTGAAGAACGACGCGTCGGTGCCGACCGAGAAGAAGACCGAGCTGACCAAGTACCACAACAGTGCGAGAGACCTCGATGCCATCCGAGGCCATGTGCTGACGTGCTTCCAGAAGAAGGCGTATCGGCAGAAGGCGTGGGGCGACAACGACCGTTTCAAGATCGAGCTCATGGTCATCCCAGAGTTGCGAGCGGTCTCGAACGAGATCATGGCCGCGATCGCGCTCAAGCCAGGGGTCGAGGTCAAACGTGGGGCCCCGCCGCGCAATCCCAACGTTCGCAAGGTCGTGGCGGGCCTCGTCAAGTTAGGAGAGTTTCAGGAAATGCAGCAGTAGCAGCGTCGCCAGGGCGCGGCTCTCCTGGCGGCACGCACCGCTCACCCCAGGGTTGGGGCAGAGAGTACCGACCGTCAGGCATCTCTGGGGGCACGCACCGCTCACCTCAGCCTTCGGGTGGAGGCAGAGAGTACCGACCCTCGGGAGGTGGAAAAACTGGCAGAGCATCGACTGGTGGGACTTCTTTGGAGGGACCTGCCGAGCATCCACGTGCTGAGGTACAGAGTCGATTTCGTGGCGGTACCTCCGTGTCAGCATTGAGTGGTGGGACTTCTAATCCTGAGGGACCTGCTGCTCAGCCAGTTCGCCTTTCGGCAGTTCCGCCAGACTCAGCGTCAGCGTCTGTGTCGAATTCGATTGGGAGCAATGCGAGAGGGCTCCGAGGAATCTAATCACGATTTTACTGGAGTTTTGCAGCAGCGGGCGACACTTAGGAGTCTGGGTGTGCCCTGCTGGACTGTGGGCGGCGGAGGCTGTCTTGCCTCTATTGCCGCTCCCGCGCCAGTTTGGGGGCCAGTGCTCCGTGACCAGAGGTCCCTCTTCTCACATTGTCACTTAGGAGTGCGCGGAGGATCCCCCCGCTGAAAAACGGGGGGCCTTTGCATTTCCAGGCCTCGCGACCGTGACTCCAGTTGGCCTGGCAGTGCTGCTTGTTGTCAGATGCGGCTAACGGGGAGTCTCATCGGGTTGAGAAGAAGAAGATCATCATCATCGGGACACCATCATCATCAGCAACATCATCATCAACATCATCATCATCATCGGGGCACCAACATCATCACCACCATCACCATCATCAGCATCATCAACATCGTCAACATCGTCATCATCATCGGGACACCATCATCATCACTACCATCACCATCATCATCATTGTTATCAATATCGACATCATCATCATCATCATCGTCATCATCATCATCATCATCATCATCATCATCATCATCATCATCGGGACACCGACGGGACACCGGCGGGACACCGGCGGGACACCGCGCGCCACCGGCCCCCGGAGAGGAATCATTTGGTTCGGCCGTGCCTCAGCCGGAGGCGGGACACCGCGCGCCACCGGCCCCCGGAAAGGAAACATTTGGTCCGGCCGCGCCTCAGCCGGAGGCGGGACACCGGCGGGACACCGCGCGCCACCGGCCCCCGGAGAGGAAACATTTGGTCCGGCCGCGCCTCAGCCGGAGGAGATTTTCTTCTCGCCCGCCCACGCAGCTTCGCCTCGCCCGCACGCACGGCACGCACGAACACGAAACCGAAACCGATTTCCTGGTAGGGGGGCTCTCCGTTCCACTTCGATCTCACCCCCTCACCTCCGACAGACAGAGAGAAAGAGAAAGAGAGAGAGAGAGAAAAAGAAAAAAAGGGGGACACACACACAAACCCACACAGACACACACACACACACACACACGAGAAGCACGTGTTGGCTGGAGGAGCAGGGGGAGGAGGAACAGGTGTGAGGGAGGGGTGTGGAGAAGGCAGGAGTAGGAGGGAGCAGGGAGGAGGCGGAGGAGGAGAACGAGGAGGAGGAGGAGGAGGACGTTGATGAGGAGAGCCTTCAGTGTCCACGGGACCCTCGGTTTCTCGTCCAAGCGAGCTTTGTCTGCGAAGCACCGCGTGCTCTTCCCGCGGTGGATGAGGTAGAAGCCACGGTGTTCTCACCCAAGTCCGCACAAAGCGAACGATGATGTTGATGCTGTTGATGATGATTATGTTGATGGTGATGGTGTTGACGATGATGATACTGATGATACTGATGATGATGGTAATCATGATCATGGTGATGATGAGGATTGTGATGATGATGCTGATGATGATGATGATGGTGATGGTGATGGCGATGGTGCTGATGATGATGATCATGCTGATGCTGATGGTGATAATGATGATAAAAGGGATGGTAAGTGTGTCGATCATGTTGATCATAGTGATGCTGATGATGATGACGATGTTGATGATGATGATGATGGGGATGCTGATGATGTTGATGGTGGTGGTGGCGATGATGGTGGTGGTGACGATGCTGCTGTTGATGTTGATGATGATGCTGATGCTACTGATGTTGATGATGATGCTGATGATGACAATGAAGATGGTGATGGTGATGATGATGGTGCTGATGATGATGATGATGATGATGGTGATGCTGATGCTGATGCTTATGTTGATGATGATGGTGATGATGATGCGTACGATGGTGATGGCGATGATGCTGATGATGCTGAGGAGGAGGAGGAGGAGATGGAGGAGGAGAAGGAGGAAGAAAGGGCGATGATGATGCTGGTGATGATGATGATGTTGGTGATGATCATGATGCTGATGGTTATGATGATGGTGGTGATGGTGATGATGATGGTGATGATGATGATGATGATGATTATGATGGTGGTGATGGCGGTGATGATGATGATGATGGTGATGAGGATGCTGCTGGTGATGTTGGTGATGATAATGATGATGATGATGATGAGGATGATGATGAGGATGATGATGGTGATGATGATGATGATGAACATGATGAACATGATGAGCGTGATGATGCTGCTGATGATGAGGATGGTGTTGATGACGATGATGATGATGATGATTATGATGATGATGATGATGATGATGATGATGATGATGATGATGATGATGATGATGATGATGATGGTGATGCTGATGACCATGTTAATGTTTATGATCATGATGCCGAGGAGGACGAGGAGGAGAACGAGGAGGAAGAGGAGGAAAGGGAGGAGGAGGAGGAGGAGAAGGAGGGGGGCAGAGTGCAGCCCCGCGCGGCGCCAATTTTCGAGTGGCCATGCCCTCCGTGCAATGTTTGCGATTCCTCTTTCTTGTGGGCGTCCGATCCTCCTCGTCCTCCTCCTCCTCGTGCTCCTCCTTCTCCTGCTCCTCCTGTTCCTCCTCCTCCTTCTCCGGGCTGCGCCAGGCGAGTCCGTGGGCGCAACAGCAGAGCGAAGACGCGCTTTGCGAGAGCCTCTAGGCGTGCTGGCAGGCTGGCTCGTCAAAGAGGAGTTCTAGTACCGAGGGCTACCAAGCTCTGCACTGCGGGACCCCTTGCGGGTGTTAATTATGGGGCGGAGGTTCATGGGATCAGTGACGGAGAACTCGTTAAAGTCAGACGCATGTGTGCCTCTACGATGAAGCCTGCCTGCGGCGGCCGAAGTTTAACCATTCTTAGCAGGATTGAAGGAGATCCTGCTTGGTGGGGTGCTGTGGCGCCAGCCATCAGGTGGGCTAAGGAAGTCTGGGCCCGTGCCACGAGGGTCTCGGAAGTTTGTTTTTCTTGGGCCGAGCTCCGAAACATGTGGCACGATGTTTTCGGGCGTTCGTGGACCTGGAGGACCGTGAGCGGGCCCATCGGGGCCATGAAATTGTCCTTGGCCCGCTTGGGATGGAGCATGCCCTCGCCCTTTGTTATGATTAGCGACTTGGGGGTTGAGCACTCTCTTACGCTCACGCCTCCTTCCCTTCTTCAGGTTTTTCTCAAAGAAGGGGTTTGGCGTTCTTTGGAGAGGGAAGCGGCCGCCAAGTACGGCCCCGAAGGGGCCGATTCTTTATGCTTCGACGTCGTCATCAAAGCCCTTCGATCAAAAAAGTTTACCGCTCGCCAGAAAGGAACCATACGTTGTTGTGCCTGTCAAGGAATCTGGCCCTACGCCCGCGCTCGAGCAGCAGGTTATGAAGTCGAGGATCGTTGCCCGCTATGCCTTCAGCCTGGAGACACGATCTTTCATAGACTTTACGCGTGTTCGGCGGTGGAGGAGGAGAGGAGTGCAGTGATTCCTCGCAGTGCGCTGGTTCAAGTTTTGAGGCAGTTCGAAGCGGTCCCTGAGAGAGAACGGTTCCACCTCACCTCTGGCTTGTTTGGCCACCCCCAGAGTGTGCCCGCCCCCAAAGTCCGACAGTAGAACCGAGGAGGACGACGCTATCCAGTTCCAGTTTTTTCCTGAAGGTTTTGCTGCGGAAGGCATGGAGATGCCCCGCGACGGCCGCAGACAGATGTGGGGCCACGTTTTCTTAGACGGCTCGTGTTCGCGACGGGTGGTCCGCAGCTCGAATCGTGCTGGCTGGGGTTTAGCGATGATGGGCCCTCAGTCGAATCTCTTAGCCTGGAGCTGGGGCCCCGTGTGGGACAGCTGCCCTCAGACTTCTCAGACAGGAGAATTTACAGCATATGCCATGGCATGTGCGTTCCTGTCTGCACCAGCAACTTTATACTCTGATTGCCAGAATGTAGTTTCCATGCACGGCATGGCCCACCATCAGCAGATCTCACCCAAGCGTCCTTACGCGGGGCTTGTGACTCAGGGTCTTTCTCTTGGGAAAAAATGGACGCTTGGGTGTGGGAAAGTGCCTGCACACCTTCCCATAGACGATCCCGAGATCGACGATCATGAGCGGTTCCGAAGGATAGGGAATGATTTTGCCGACAAGGCCGCCAGGATGGGAGCTGATGCACACCAGGCGCCGTCGGAGGATGTAGCTAACGAATGCACTGCTCTTGTGAATTCGGCTCTTCTGGCGGTCAGACTGTGCGCTACTCTGTTGCCACTATGGCCGCGCACGGACCTTTCGCATGCCTCGTGGTCGTCCCCAGCTCAGGCCCCCCGCTCCTCTACCTCGCCTCATCGGTGGGAGTGGCTCGGGCCTCCTGGGGGAGACCAACGTTTTTGGATTTGTCAAGGGTGCCTCAGGACGTCGCGCAATGCCGCGGAAAAAGAGCCTGCCCCAGGACACTGTTCTGATTCTTTGAGAGTTGATGTTAGGCGGCTTAGAGATTTAAGCCACAAGTGTATCCTCTTGGATTGTTCGAACGGTTCGTTTGTCGTCGTTTGTACTGTGTGCCAGAGATACACTAGTGGAGCCCGCCTTGCATCGCTCAGCAAGACGTGTCCAGGTCAGAAAGTTTCAGCTTACAACTCTGACGCTTGGAATAAGATTTGTAAGGGACTCCATCCCAAAGCGAAAGGGGTCACCTTACTCTCTGACACGTACAGTGGGCTTTAAGCATGCAGCGAGAGCTCGAGTGCTCAAAAAAAGTCCTCCTCCTCCTCCTCCTCCTCCTCCTCCTCCTCCTCCTCCTCCTCCTCCTCCTCCTCCTCCTCCTCCTCCTCCTCCTCCTCTCCCTCCTCCTCCTTCTCCTCCGCCTCCTCCTCCTCCTGGGGAGGGGGCCTGGACCCTCGGCGCCAGGGGCGTGCAGCCCGTGGCGGCCGTGCCCCCCAGCGGCCCCGCCCGGCCCGCCCCCTGCTCCCCGTTGCCGCCGCCCGCCGGCCAGCCGCCGCTCGCGAAGCGCCGCCCGCCGGGCCGCCGCCGCTGCCAAGACCCCCACCGGGCCATTAGAAATACATGATCGGAGATTTCTGGTTATTTCTGCCTCCTCCACCTCCCCCTCCTCCTCCTCCTCCTCCTCTCCTCCGCCTCCTCTCCTCCTCCCTCCTCCTCCTCCTCCCTCATCATCATCATCCTCATCATCCTCATCCTCATCTCCATCCTCATCCTCATCCTCGTCCTCGTCCTCATCCTCATCTTCATCCTCATGCTCTCCTCCTCCTCCTCCTCCTCCTCTTCCTCCTCCTCCTCGTGCTCCTCCTCCTTCTCCTCCTCCTCCTCCTCCTGCTTCTCCTCCCCTGTCATCGACTCTAAGAGGTATGGTTACGCCGGGGCGTGGTTAGTGGTCGGCACCGTTGGGGCCTGGGGAGCACGACACTGTCCTCGTCGGGCCTTCTTCGGGGCGCGGCGGAGAGCGCCGTGGAGGTCCTCGAGCCCTGGGACGGGGGTCAATACAAACGGGGGTCAGCCAGAGCGCGGGGTCTTACAGGATCCTACAAAGCCAAGATTTCATTGACCCGCGCTAGCGCGCAGGATCTTGCAGGATCCTGCAGGATCTTGCATGATCCTGACTGGCCTGGATTTGGATCGACCCGGGTCTGTGGATCCCCAGAGACCCCCTCGGGTCATGAGAAGTGCGCGACGGCCACGACGGGAGGTTTTTTTTTTTTGCCTCCGAGGGGCCTCGCCAGGCCCTGGGACTGTCAGAAAGGGGCTCAGGATGACAAGGCGATCCCGGGGAATGGGTCCACATCTCTGAGGGGTCGACACTGAGAGAAACACACGACGTGGGGGGGGGCGGGCTCGGGGACGACCCACCTATTAGGGCCCAGTTCGATCAGATTCGACTTCGATTCAACTGTTTACTGCGGCCGGCCCGATCCTCGCGGGATGGAACGAGTGATACCGCTACGTACCCTTCCGTCGTCGCCACGACAGGATTCGCTTCGAAATCCTGGTCGGAACGCGCCACGGGAGAGGTCTGTGGAGCAGCGGTGTTCGTTTGTTGCCCCCACAGGTCCGACTCGATGCCGATGTTCCGACGGTCCGGTGTACAGTCGGGGCCCTGAAGAAGGAACCCCTTTCGTTGGGGAGGGGCTCCGCGTTCCTCAAGTGTTTCACAGCTTGCCTCAGGTTTTCCTTATGCTTTCGACAGGAAGCCGAAGGTTAATTTATGGAAAAAAGGGGCCTCGTTCCTTACTTTGGGTTCCTTAGGTAACGCCCCGACTGTAGCCCGATGTTCGCGTGGTGTTGTTGTTGTTGTGCATCTTGGCGCGGCCGGTCCGATTCAACCTGGACTCCGTGCCGATGCGGCCCCATTCGGCTCACGTTCCGATTCGATCCGACTTCCCGATTCGGTGCTGAGCGGTTTTTCGGGGAGGAGGTTCTTCGCCGTGTCGGGGCCTCTGGAAGATGGGTGGGGGGTGCCGCGCGTCGGCCGAGGTCGGCCGCCGCAGCCTCACTGGCATGGCTCTCCAGGCGGGCGCTCTCTTCATGGCTCTGGAGCCTCCAGGGACCGCCTTCGGGCCCTGGGGCTGTCAAGAGCCGGCCCAGGATGAAAAGCAGGGTCGGGGCAGGTTTTAACTGGTCCCTGGTCCTCTCTGCTCTCCTCGGGGTCGGGTTCCCGGGGCCGCTGTTCGAGTGCCCGCACGGCCCTTGTGGGCCGCTGCGGCGCGCTCCGCGCCCGCGGGGCGCGCGACAAGACGCTGTGTAGCGAGAAACGTCAGAAACGTCAGGGTCGGGGCATCTGGGGGCGCCGGGCAGTCAAAGCGGGCTTGGGACCGCAGAACCGGCCCTCTGGGGCAATGGGTCGGGATTTTCGGCGGCCCCGCCTCTTAGAAGCACTGCGGCGTCGGATGCTTGGACTGGGCCGTGGGTCTTCACCAGCGACCTCCCAAGACCCCCGACATCATGATTTTTGTCACAACGTCGACCCCCAGAGGTCTCGACGCCTTCCCCGGGACCGGTTTTGCATCCTGAATCCTTTTGTTGACGGGCCCCCTGAGGCCGAAACTAGCGAAAAGCCCTCCGTCGTGAGTTGAGTCACAACGCGAGAGGGTCTGGGTCCCGAGACTTCCAGAGATTTCGGGCACCACGCCGTTTCGCAGTTGCCGCCGCCAAGGATGGCGCAGATGCCCTGCGTCGGTGGGCTGGCGGCGGGTATTCTAGGAAGGTCGGTGGTGCTCTGTCGTGTGCCGCGGCCGCCGCCGCCCCGAGGGAGCAGCAGCAGGCAGAAAGGGAGGCCAGGAGGAGGCACGAGGAGGAGGAGGAGGGAGGAGGAGGAAGGGGAGGAGGAGGAGAAGGAGGAGGAGGCAAGAGGAGGAGGAGGAGGAGGAGGAGGAGGAGGAGGAGGAGGAGGAGGAGGAGGAGGAGGAGGACGAGGACGAGGACGAGGACGAGGACGAGGACGAGGACGAGGACGAGGACGAGGAGGAGGAGGAGGAGGAGGAGAAGGAGGAGGAGGAGGAGGAGGAGCAGCAGCAGCAGCAGCAGGAGGAGCTGAAGGCAACGTCTCTCGGGGCCCACCAGGGCTTCTCTGCTTTACGTTCGTTTCATGCCCGTCCAGCTCCGCACGTGCCGCCAGGTTCATTCGTGTTGCTCACCGCCAAGTCGGACTTCCTTATGTTGCTTGCCCCATCACCAGCGTAGAAAGCTGCAGCCTGGCCGCCCAAGCTCGCCCCACGCCCGGAAAGCAGCAGGGGGAGCAGGAGGACCCAGGGAGACGTGGAGGGGAGGAGGCTGGATAGGGGGAGCACACGGAGGGAGGGACGGTCGCAGCGGAGGAGGGCGGGGGGGAGGAAGGCAGGCCCCCGCGGCGCCAGGCTGCGGGCTCGGGCGGGCCCCGCGCGCCGCGTCCCCCCGCCCCGGGCGGCCGCATGCGGGCGGGCGGGGCGGCGGAGCGGAGGGCGGCCGTGCCGCCGCTGGAGCCGGGAGGCGCGGGCGTTGGGAAAGACGCTCCCCGCCACGGGTTACCGCCGCCGTCGTCGTCGTCGGCGTCGTCGTCGTCGGCGGCGGCGGCGTCGTCGTCATGGTCGTCGTGGTCGCAGTCGCGGTCGCAGTCGCGGTCGTCGTCATCGCCGCCGTCGCCGTCGTCGTTGTTTTCTCGGGGGGAGTAAAGAGGGGGGAGAGGGGAGGGAGCGGAGGGTCAGAGGATGGCCAGTTGAGACAGCGGTATTTGGCCTTCGGGGGGGATTCTCATCGCGACGGCGGGACGTAGCTCGGAAAACTAGTGCGTCTGGACCCCAGGAGGGGTCCTGGAACCGATCTTGAGCTGCCCTTGTCTCAACTCGCCACACTCGCCCTGCTCCGAGAGGGGGGGGGCGGGAGCGAGAGCGGGTGTGGGAGCGGGGGGGAGGGAGGGGAGGAGTAGGAGGGGAGAGAGCAGGGAGGGAGGACTGTCACGTGCGCTATAAGCTACAGGCCATCCCGAGGAGCAGGAGCAGGGGCGAGGAAACTCGCACAGGACAGAGGCAAGAACTGCACAGGCGCCTCTGGGAAGGAGGGGGTGCAGGGAGTGAGGAGGCGAGGCTCGCGCGGCGAGGAGAACGCCGTGGGCAAGCGACGCCGCTCGCAGTTGGACAGCGCTCGGGGTTAGCACGAAGCGTCGGAGGGTGGTGAACGGGGAGGGCGAGGGAGAGTGAAGAGGGATTGGGAGCTGGAGGGGGAGGGAGGGCGAGGGAGAGTGAAGAGGGATTGGGAGCTGGAGGGGGAGGGAGGGGACGGGGGGGGTGGGGGAAGGCAGCCCACTCTCGTGCCCGGCCTCTGGTTGCGCCCGCTGCCCCGCCTCCTGGCGCTGCTCGGCATTGCGCTGCGTTTTGCTTGCCGCTGCGCTGCATGAACTGGCATGGTGAAGCATTGATTGGCAGTGCTTGGCCTTGGCTTTGCACTGCTTGGCCTTGGCCTTGCAGTTCTTGGCATGGCTTGGCGCTGCCTGGCATTTCTTGGAGTCGTTGCCTGGCACTGGTTGGTACTGCATCGTGCTGCCGGGCGTCGCTTGACGTTGCTTGGCGTTGCTTGTCGTTGCTTGGCATTGTCCGGGAAACTCTGGGCAACCACCGGCAGCCTCCGCCGCACCGCACCGCCCCACCACTCCCATTAGAGGTCTCCTAGATGGGGTCGGAGTAGATGGGGTCGGAGGATCGCGCCGCATCGCCGATACATCGGCGATGCATCGGCGATGCATCGGCGATGCGTCGGCGATAGGCCCCCCCGGAGGCCCAGGCGTCCAGAAGACGAAGTTCCGGTCTTAGCTCGGGCCGGACGAAAGGGGGGGATTGGGAAGGGGGGGGTAATTACGAAATTTGCTGCATGCAGCTGGTTTCGGCCCCACCGAGGGGCCCATTCCTCGATATACATGGCCGCCTCCGGCGCCGGGAGGCGCCGGGAAAATCAGCTACGTGAGCTGATTCTCAAACCCCCCCCTTTGCTATATTCCCCCCCCCTCGCCCGACCCGATTGGCCCAGGGAGTGTTTACCCCGCCCAGCTCCACCGATGGCGCGCAGCTCGTGTCGGCCCTCATCACGCCGCATGCGTCGTAATCGAAGGGTCCTTGTACGCAGACGAGCGCTCGCTGGCGCTGGCGCACGCTCTGAGGATCGTCGGTGCATCCCCACAATGGTTCCGGTGCACGAGAAAAGGCGCTGGAGCCCGAAGAAGAGGAAACGCCACCTAGGAGCAAGCATCTCATCGGAGATTTGGATAACGTCCCCCAGAGCCTGAAATCGAGGGAGACCGCCCTGGCGGAACAATAATCCTCGGAGATTTGGTCGGGCGACCCTTCCCCCTCGCTGGGGTGGTAATCATTTGGTGCTCGGCCTTCGCAGGCACGAGGGGGTCAAACCTACGCATCGAGTAGGGGATCGATTACAGAATCGATGTGTCCCAAGTTTGACTGTCTCGTCGAATCCATGAAAAGTGCGTAGACTGTTCGAAGATCGACGTCTCAGTCTACGATTTGTTCATGGGCTCGGCGAGAAAATCAAGTTTGGGATAAATCAATTCTGTAGTCGGTCCCCTACTTAAACGCACGCAGGCTACCACTGCCGCAGTGCATGGGCTCATTATCAACCCGCGCACCAAAGGTCACCCCTGCGTTTAGTCGGTCTCGGCCCCCTGCCCCCGCCGAAGGCCAGAGGGCGAGGGCATGAGTTGGCGAAACCGTCCGCGGGCGAGACCGACCAGGCGACACCGAAAAGGGCGACTGGGGTGCAAGCAACCGCGGGCGAAGCCGACCCAGACAGGTGAGAACTTGATCTGGTTTCCGCGAGCCGTGCCCTTGAAATCCCGTCTGCTTGTCCGGGACCCGCCCTTCCTATCATAACTATCCTGCGTCGTTCTCAAACGGCCCTGGGGCCCGGCGAGGCCCCCCCCCCCTTCGAGGCCGAAACCGGCCAAGAACCTCCCCGTCGCCGACATCCGACGTTTCGATTGATGTCGAGACACGGGCCCCGCGACCTCCCGACCGCTTCCCCGGGCCCGCTTTTTCATCCCTTGACGGTCCCGAGGCCCGGCGAGGGGCCCGGAGAGGCCAAGAAAACGACGAAGAGCCTCCGCCTGGACTTGCTCCCGAGCCGCCCGAGGCCTGGGCGGCCACGAGCCTCGGCCGAACTTCCCCCCGCCGTGCCCGCTGCTCCTCGATATACATGGCCGCCTCGGGCGCCGGGAGGCGCCGGGAACATCGGCTACGTGAGCTGCTTCTCAGACCCCCCCCCCTGTGCTATCCCCCCCCTCTCACACCCCCCCTTTGCGGCCTTCCATGCACGCGTTTCATGTGATGCATTTTCCGAATGGCCATGCGCACGTCTGCCCCTCATGGGGACCGCTCCGGCTACGGGAGCCGGCACGCAGATGTCCTGCTCCTGTTCCCTCTCGCCCGACCCGAGCCCCCCGGGGCCCCCCCGCCCCGCGCCGCAGGCCAGCGGGCGAGGACCGCGCCCTGGCCGGAGGGCGCCGCGGGCCCGCGGGCGAGGACCGCGCCCTGCGCCTTCGTGGGCGGCCCCGGGGCGCTGCTGAGCCTGCCGGCCCCGCGCGCGGCCACCGCGGCCGGCGCCTCGCGGAGAGGACCTCGTCGGGGGCTCCCTGGCGCCGCTCGGGGGAGGGTCCGAGGCATCGGTCGACTATAGACGTATAAGAGTGACCTTTTCGCAGGAGCGGCCTTCTGGTGCGGGCATATATAGACGGGTCCCCAGATGGCGGAAAAGGAAGCAGTGGCAGCTGCATGCGCGCCCAGGTTTGGTCCCCCCGCGGCCCCCACAAAGCCGCGCACCAAAGGTCACTCTTACCCAGGGTCACTCTTGCGTATAGCCGAACCGGGCGTCTCGACAACATCGAGGTGGAGGTTTTTCAGAGTTTTCGGCCGCTCCAGGGCCCTCGCCGGGCCTCGGGGCCGTCAGGAAACGACTCGGGATGGAAAACTGGCCCTGGGGGAGCGGTCGGGAGGTCGGGGGCCCGTGTCTCGAAAAGATCGAGGCGTCGGGTGTCTGGGGTGGGGGGGGGAATCAGGAGGGGACGAGGGAGTGGGGGGGCAGGGTAGCCCAGACCTCCGGCGCATCATGGAGAAGACAAGGCGGGGGGGGGGTCATCGTTGATTTGGCATGGGCCCACGAGGCCTATGCAGCTCGCCCCTCCCCCCCTCCCCGGGGTCACTCGGTCTTCGGGCCATGTAACTCGGATCTCCGGCGGCCGTTCGGGGGCGACCCCTGCGCCCCCGGAACGCTCTCGGCGAGGCGCAGTTGCTGGCACGCGCCCCGCAGCAGGGGAAACTCCTCCGGGAACCGACGAGAACGCCCGAAGACTGTTCTTCCCCCTCTCTCCCTCCAGATCTGCGACGTCTTGATCTTTTCAATCCGGGGTCCCCAGAGCTCTGGGCCCCAGCACCAGTTTCTTCGTCCCCGGCTGTTGTTTGCCGTGTTCAGGAGTACACTCGTTTCGTACACTCGTTTCTGGAACACCAAAACGGCTCTAAAAAGCTGTTCCCGGAAGCGGACAACTTGATCCGGGATTGGAGCAGGAACCAACATTGCCAAAAAGGCGACGGGACCGGGAAACAAACGGCGCCGCAATCGGCAACACAATTGCGAAGCGGAAATAATTCAAAATTGCCGTGTTGTTAGGGGGGATGGGCTCAGGGAGGGACGCATCGACCCCCATCGCCCATTCATGGTTCATAGGAGCCCGATAGCCCAGCAGCGCGCAGACTTGCCATCGAGAGCCTATCGCCGCAAGTCTATTGGCGATACATCGCCAAGTCCAGGTCGATGTTTCTTCCCCTGCGCCAGTTCCCCCCTAGCGTTGCCCCTCGGAGGGGGGATGAGGAGCGGAGAGGAGGGACCCAGACCCCTTCGATTGCCAAGGCCTTACGGCCTGGAGGGGGAGTAGGAGAAAGGGAGCGGGGAGGGGGTAGGAGAAGACGAGTCGGGTGGGTAGGAGGCCGAGCAGGAGGAGGAGCAGTGGAGGGGTATACAGGAAGGGTGGAGGAGGCGGATGAGGGAGGAGGAGGGGGGAGGAGGAGGAGGAGGAGGAGGAGGAGGAGGGAGGAGGAGGAGGAGAGGAGGAGGGAGGAGGAGGAGAGGAGCAGGAGCAGGAGCAGGAGGAGGAGGAGGAGGAGGAGGAGGAGGAGGCAGAGGAGGAGCAGGAGAAGGGGGAGCAGGGGGGAGGAGGAGAGGAGGAGGAGGAGGAGGAGGAGGAGGAGGAGGAGGAGAGGAGGAGAGGAGCAGGAGCAGGAGCAGGAGCAGGAGCAGGAGCAGGAGCCAGGAGCAGGAGCAGGAGCAGGAGCAAGGAGCAGGAGAGGAGGAGGAGGAGGAGGGAGGAGGAGGAGGAGGGCGTTGTGGCATGCTGGGGTCTTTTGGAAACAGCATTTCATGGCTTCGGGGGCGCAAGAGGAGGAGGAGGAGGAGGAGGAGGAGGAGGAGGAGGAGGAGGAGGAGGAGGAGGAGGAGGAGAGGAGGAGGAGGAGGAGGAGGAGGAGGAGGAGGAGGGAGGAGGAGGAGGAGGAGGAGGAGGAAGAGGAGGAGGGAGGAGGAGAGCAGGAGCAGGAGGAGGAGGAGGAGGAGGAGGAGAGGAGGAGGAGGAGAGGAGGAGGAGGAGAGTGGGGGAGCAGCGAGAGGAAGCAAGTAGGAGCAACCAATTCTGGAGGCCTCGGCCCTCGACGGAAATGGGAGGGAGAGGGCGGGGACTACGTAAACCTTTTTCGAAAATCAATGAACACGGCCTCTCTTGGCCTCCTTGAGAGTCCTTTTGGGGCTCTTGTGACCCGTCTGGGGGCCCTCTTTGGCCGTCCTTAGGCGTTCTTGGGCTGTCTTGTGGGGCTTGGGCCGTCTAGGGGCGCTCTTGCGGATCCGTCGTGGCGAACCCCCCCCTCCTCCAGTGCATCTACAAGCGTCCTTAGGCCTTCTTGCGCTGTCTTGTGGGGCTTGGGCCGTCTAGGGGCGCTCGTGCAGATCCGTCGTGGCGACCCCCCCCCCTCTTCCAGCACATCTACAGAGGGCCCCTCTGTAAAAGCTGCAAACGAGGATGGCATTCTGACCCGGGACCCACCCCCGGGACCCTCCGCTTTTTGGTTTGATTTTCACCCTTCGGGAGCCCTCGCCAGGCCCCAGGACCGCCCAAGAATTGCTCGGGATGAGAAGCAGGTCCTGGGGAATCGGTCGAGACCTCCAGGTGTCAACGTTACGTGGGAAAAATCACGAAGTCGGGGGTCTGGGGGGGCGTGGGGAGGGAGGGAGGAGAAGGGAGAGGAAGAGGAGGGACGGGGGGAGGGAGGAAGGAAGGGGGAGGGAGAAGGAGAGAGACGCAAGCTAGGCGTGCGCGCGCCATATATTGGACATACTACTCCTCATACCCGACCCTTCCCAAAGGGTGAGAGGAGCAGGAGCATCGGGGGCAAATTTTGGGGGCATGAGCTCAGGGGGGAACGCATCGGCCCCCGATCGCCCATTGATCGCCGACAGGGGCCCGATAGCCCACCGCGCCCGGGAGCGCGCGGATTTGAGATCGAGGGCCTACCGCCGATCTATCGGCGATGCATCGCCGATTCTGGGTCGCTGTTTTCCTCCCTGGGCCACCCCCCCAGATCGTCCCCCTCAGAGCAGGAGGCTGCAGGAGGGAGGCGGGCGGGGGACGGCGCGCGAGAGCCCGGGGCGCGGGGGCGGGGCGGGAGCGCCAGCGGCGGCGCCGCCAAGCGAGGACCTCCCAGCTCCGCCAGGGACGGCCCAGGCTGCAGCAGGCGCCCGCGTGCCGGGCGCTGGTCGGGGCGCACGCGGGCAGGGAGAGTGGAGACGCAGGGCGGGGTGCGTCGAGAGGCAGGGGGAAGAGTGTGATGGCGATATGGAGTAGGGGGTGGGGATGGGGACGGGAGAGAGGAGGGGGTGGGAGAGGAGATAGGGCGAGGGAGGTGTGAGGGAGGGGGAGGGGGGAGGGGGAGGGCGAGAGAGAGAGAGAGAGAAAAAAAAAAAAAAAGATAAAGAGAGAGAGAGAGAGAGAGAGAGAGCGCAGCAGTTCAGGCGGCAGGTCGTCCAGGCCCAGCGGGGCGCAGCTGCCGCTCAGGGCTGCCTCGAACTGGTGGGAGGTGCCGCAAAACGAAGGGGGGCGGGGAAAGAAACACCCTCCCCTCTGGCGCGGACTAAGGGGTCCCCGATTGAGAATAAGCATAAGCCTCTTTTGATCATGGCGTGAAGCCAGCCCTGGCAAGGAGCGGGTGAGACTGGTGCGTGCAGGCTCCGTCAGTGGCCGCATCTGCCCAGTTGGCCCCCGTGTCGTCGCCGGAGCATTCCTCGAACAGATCCGCCTCGGAGCTCTCGGGAGGGGGACGCGGAATGGGCTGCGGGAGCACGTCCTGTACAAAGGTGGCCTGGAGATCCAGAAGTTGCGGGCCTGGTTCGAGCAGCCCGCAATGCGTAGTGTGATGCGGGTGTTCTCTCCACTGCTGATCAGTGATCGTGATTTTCAATGCGGTCATTCCAGACCGTGGGTTCCTGCGTTTCTTCTTCTTGGTTACACCATTTGCACAGCGGTGAACGGTCGGACGAGATGCCAGCGCGCACTTTCCTCTGCTGGATGCGCTCACCGCCGCAAGGTAATTGCAGAGAGGGCCGAGCTTAAAGGCAGTGCATTTAGTTTTGTCTATGGTTGCTCGTAGCCGGATGTTTGCAAAGTGGTCAAGGCCTTGTTTGACCGCGGCGCCCGCGCCCATGTCGAGTCGGGCGGGAAGGACACGTCGGAGGAAGGATTTTCTTTGTGACGCTCGGAGCGCGTGGGTGAACAAGCCGACCGCGAGTTGCTAGCACGAAAGGTGTGTGCCCCACTTGTCTTGCACCATGCCAAAGGATGGCCAACTCCACTCCAGTGGAGCGATGTTGTGCCAGACCCTGCCAAGGGGACCACCTTCTCAGGAGGGGCTGCGCGTGGTCGCGCAGCTCTTCGGCTTTAGCGTTGAGACTGGTGTCTTCCCGCACCCGCCTCCGCGGTCAAAGAAGGGCTTCCCTTGAAGCAGTGGCACCCAGCTCAGGGGCATGCCCGGGTCAACGAGAGCGTAGAGGGCCCGCCGTGAGATCCAGGATCGCCCCTTGGGGCGAGTGGCGGCGAACGTCGAGTTGTCATGGAGGTTAAGCGCTCTCGTGCCGAGGACTTGGACGTCGGCACCTGTGGCGCACGTGGCAGTGACGAGGGACCTGACCAAGTGGGCAAGAGCATGGGTACATTCGGGGAGACGTCCAATACGTGGGAGTCTGGCAGTAGCACGCTGGACTGCAGCATCCGCGGTGGCAGCCAGATTCAGCCTGGCAGCATCCGCTACACGTTGATGTAGCTTCCCACAGGCTTCACCTGGTGCTGAGCATCCAGCGGGTGTCCGTCAAGTTGGAGAGCCGCCACCTAGGCCGCCACCTGGCGGTGGAGTTCTTCGCCGACATCCCAGCCAGCAATTCTACCAGGGTGCATTTAGGGCCTCGAGAGGCGGTCGACGAGGACAATCTCGCCAAGTGAAGCTTGTAGTTCCCTGGCAGCGGGCGCGGTGGAGTGGATCGTGGCACGCAGCGGTGCTGTCGCTTGGTCCAGGCGCACATCATGAGTGTGACGTCGCCGAGAGAGAGACAAAGTTACCTTGAAGGCGGCCACTGGTGCGTGCCACAGATTCAAAATACCCCCCATCCCATGCGAATGTACTTACGGTGGTTACCGTAGAAGTATCGTCTGGCTTGAACGATGTCTGGCGGGTGCCCCACGTGCAAAGCCAAATCGAAACAGATGTCCATGAAGAGGTAGGCGAAACACGTTTGCTTGTCGAGTGCAGTCCCAGCCAGGGGCACCTGGAGGTGTCGGGCATGCTCCACCTGTAGTGCCAGCGTGATACTGACGTCTCCGAATAACGCGTGGTGCCGCGCCGAAACTCGCTTGGCGGGTCCAATGAGCTCTCCATGACGCTAAGCCGCGGTAAGCTGGCGCATCCCACGCGTGCATCCAATGACACGGCTGAATACAAGCGTTTGTCAGTGGGCAGTTCCATTTCCCCTTTTCCGAAGGCAGGGATTCGGAATGCGGTGGAGGAGCGCAGGCGCTTCCCCCGCGCGTTGCATGGCTTTCAGGTCTTTAAGCAAAGAGGCTCAGAAGCCGGACGAAGGCTGGCAAACCCGTGGCTGCTAAAACAGAGCTCCGGCAATTTGTGTTTTTCTTCCGGGAAGCCGCCCGTTTATTATTTAGTGCGCTGAGCTTGATTCCGGGAATGTGTTGCTTTCTTCCGGCAAGACCGTTTTAGCAGCCACGGAGTTGCCAGCTTTCGCCCAGTTTCCAAGAGGCGATGGACTCCGCAGGGCAGCGTCTTTGCTTTTTTGGTGGTCCGTCCGCTTAGGCCGCGCGCTCATGGCGGCAGGTCGGGTGCGGATGAAATTGATGAGCGTTTCTGCAGTTAAGGCGATGGGCGAGCCAGGGGCAGGGCCGGGGAGTTCCTGGTTGTACTCCGCCCTCAGCGCCTCCCAGGTGGGAAAAGCCACGTCAGAGCGGACCCTTGTCTGTCGGCCCCGCCCCAGCATCGGTTCCCCAGTGTCCGTCGTGAGCTTAAGCATGGCCATCGCGTCAGCCAGGAATAAGTTTTGCCCTTTGAGCGGGGGCGGATTTGGGAAATCAGACTCGCCCCCCGCTGTCCGCGGCCGCGTCAGGAGTGGATGGGGTGGATGCCTCACCGCTTTGTAGCAGTGAATCTGGTGACTCACAGTCAGGGGGCGGGGGGCTCCCTTGCTGGCGGGAGCGGCCTCGCCGCCCACGGGTGGGCGCGCTGCTGCGGCCAGGTCCTCGGCGCACGCGCACGCGCACGCGCACGCGCGCGCGCGCTCGCACACGCGTGCGTTTGGAGGAGGACGAGGCTGGAGGCTGGAAGCTTGGGGGGGGGGCTAGGGCTTGGTAAGGGCTGAGCGGGAGGACGGGATGCTGGAGGATGCCAAGGAGGACGAAGCTGGAGGCTGGAAGCCAGAGGATGCTGGAGGATGCTGCAGGCTGGCGACGGGGGAGGGGAAAGCGGGAGGGCGGTGCGCCTGCCCTCGCGGGGAGGTGGGGGAGGCCTCCTCCCGTGGCCCGCTCCTCCCCGAGCGCCATCCGGCCAGGGCGCTGGCGTCGGCGTGGTCCAGCAGTGCCAGCAGCAGGCTCGGCGGCAGCCGAGGCAGCAGCCGCGCAGGCTGTGGCCACTCGACCAGCCAGCATGGCGGCGCCAGGCCGCTCGGGGGGGCAAGGAGGAGGGAGCGTGGGAGCCGCATTGGGTCCCAACAGGAGGGAGGGATGGAGGGAGCGAGGTGGAGGAGGAGGAGGAGGAGGAGGAGGAGGAGGAGGAGGAGGAGGAGGCGGAGGCGGAGGCGGAGGCGGAGGCGGAGGCGGAGGCGGAGGCGGAGGAGGAGGAGGAGGAAAGGGAGGAGGAAAGGGAGGAGGAGGAGGAGGAGGAGGAGGAGGAGGCAGAGGGGGGGGAGGAGGCGGAGTGGAGGGAACGTGGGGGGAACAAGAACAGGAAAAAGAGGATGAGGAGGAACATAAGAAGAAGAAGAAGAAGAAGAAGACGAAGCAGGAGGGGGAGGAGGAATGCGAGTTGCTGGAGGAATGGGAACAGGAGGAGCAGGAGGAGGAGAGGGAAGGAGTGGAACATGTGTATGCGAACCACTGAAAGGAGTCAACTCCAAGTGTTTCTTTAGTGCATTCGCCCCTCCTTTCTCATCCCCCTCCTCTCTCGTCCCTCTTCCTGCTAGCCTTTCCTTCCCTATCCTACATACCCCTCATCCCCTCGCTGCCCCCTTCCATGCTCTTCCCCTTTTATACCCCCCAACCCCCTTGCAGTCAAAACCTTCCACGTGGCCGATGTCCACCAGCCTTCCTACATTGTCAGGGGGTCATCGAGTTCAGCACCGCCCTTTCGCCTCATCGCCGTCTCCTTCCACCCTTAGTCCGCCCTCCCCCACTGACACCACCCCCCCTCGCCGCCCCGCCTCCACAACTACACACAGTATGATTACTATTCTCCTCTCTGGATTCTGTCTGGACGATGTCCCAGCCTCCCCGCTTTTTGTCTGTCACGCAGGATTGGACAGAAGTGGTTTACAAGGTGGTTTGTTTCATGATCGTTTGCAATCCGGGTCTAGTCGGCGTTTCGAAATGGTGTTTCGGATGGGTGTTTTGCGACCGTCGTTCAAAATGGCGCTCTCGCTCCATCGTTTTTGCCTTCCTCTTTTCCCCTCCGTCTGTCCCTGTTCCTCCTGCTCCTCCCGCTCCTTCCACTCCAGTCCCCGCTGCTACTGGTCGTCCTCATTGTCCTCGTGGGAGGGGTGGGATGCCAGAAACGGCGCGAGCACTCTTAGCTTGCCCTGTCCCCCTCCCCCGTCCCCCCATTCCCTCTCCACGTCCTCCCCCCGCCCCTTCCCATCCATTCCTCCCCGCCCCTCCGCCCCCCTCTCCTCGCAGCAGAGCCTTCGGGCCTTCGGCCAGAGGTGGCCCGTCTTCGCGCTCGACACCTGGCAGGAGGAGGAGCGCCGCGGAGGGGGGGGGGTGCGTGAGGGGAGGGGGGGCGAGGGCGAGGGCGGGTGCGGAGGGCAGGGGAGGCGGGGCGGGCGGGGCGGGCGGGGACGGCGGGGAGAGCCGAAGAGAGCAGAGCTGCGGGGCGGGGCGGTTTGGCTGCTTCTCGTCCTTGAGCCCTTTGTTGCACGTTGTGGGACGTTGGACGTTTCTGGTGCTGTTGCTGTTGCTTGTGCGGGAGGAGTGGATGGGGAGTAGGGAGGCGGGGAGCGGGAGCGGGGAGAGCAGGGGCGCTGGGAGGAGAGGCGGACGGGGGGGGGGAGAGGCCGAGGAGGGCAGCGCAGGGGAGCGGAGGAAAGGGGCACGCGTGGAGGGGGAGCGTGCGGTTGTAATTGAATAACGGGTGGGTTCCTCCTCCTCCTCCTCCTCCTCCTCCTCATCATCATCATCATCATCAGCATCATCATCAGCAACATCAGCAGCATCATCGTCAGCATCATCATCAGCGACATCAGCATCATCATTAGTAGCAGAATCATCATCATCATCCTCATCATCATCATCAGCAGCATCAGCATCATCATCATCAGCATCATCATCAGCAACATCATCACCATCATCATCATCAACAGCAGCAGCATCATCATGGTCCTCCTCCCTCGCCCTCCGACCACTCCTCATAATTCCCCCTCCTCGTGAACATCCTCCTCCTCGCCATCCTTCTCCTTCTCCTCCTCCTCCTTCGCCTCCTCGTCTGCCTCCTCACTTGCTAGCTCCGTAAACGACGACTTCGAATATTCACCGTCACTTACCTTTTTCATCCTCATCCCTCCTTCCCACCCTCTTGCTCCCTTCCCTCCACATCCCTCCCACCCCTCCCCTCTAAACCCCTCCTCCTCCCTGCCACTCCTCCTCCTGCACTCCTCCTCCCTGCCACTCCTCCTCCTCCTCCTCCTCCTCCTCCTCCTCTCCCTCCATCCTCCTCCTCCTCCTCCTCCTCCTCCTCCTCCTCCTCCTCCTCCTCCCTACCCCCTCCATCCTGCCTCCTCCTCCTCCCCGCTCTCCCTCCCTCCCTCCCGACATCATCCCCTGCCTCCGCCTTCGCGGGGCAGGAGCAGACGCCCGAGGAGCAGGCCCTCGAAGAGGCGAGCCGGTGGCTGCCCGGCGGCGAGGACGAGGCCCCCGCCGCGGGGCGGGGCGCCCAGCCGCCCACGGTGTGCACCGGGCAGGCGGTGCGGGCGCAGGGGCAGCAGCGCCAGCCCGGCCGCCTACTCCTCGCTCCTCCGTCTGTTGCTCTTCCTCCGCCTACTCCTCTACGGTCGTCTCCTCCTCCTCCTCCTCCTCCTCCTCCTCCTCCTACCTCCTCGGTATCCTCCTCCTCCTCGGTATCCTCCCTCCTCCTCGGTATCCTCCTCCTCGGTGTCCCCTCCTTCCTCCTCCACCTCCTCCTCCTGCGCCTCCTCCCTCCTCCTCCTCCTCCTCCTCCTCCTCCTCCCCTCTCTCCTCCTCCTCCTCCTCCTCCTCCTCCTCCTCCTCGGTATCCTCCTCTTCCTGGTCCTCCTGCTCCTGCTCCTGTTCCCCTCGAAGGTTTGGGCCGCCCTCTCTTGCGGACAATTGGCGCACTTGGTCATGTACAGACTAGCCAGCCAGCCAGAAGGGGGGCGTCAGGAAAGGTGGGGGGGGGAAATCTGGTGCGCGCAGCGGGCTTCGCCCCCGCCGCCTAGACCCTTCTTCGATGTATCGATGGCCGCCTCTGGTGCAGAGAGGCGGCGGGAAAGCCATCGGCATGCAGCTGATCCCCCACTTGTTATCCTGTTTGTACGCCCTGGTCTTCCATCCCTCTTCTTTCTAAATGGCTCTTCCCATTCGTGCCACCAGACGTGTCGATGAGGCAGATCGGAGGAGAGGCCATATCCAACAGTAGTTGTAAAGATGGACCTCGCATTAGCGCCGCGCACAGTTGTCTCGCATTGGTGCCGCGAGCGGTTGTCTTATAAGTGTCCAGCTGCTACACAGATGGAGGGCGGAATATCTTCACACAGTGCGGATCTCGCACGAGCGTTAAGCATAGGAATTGAGGGTGAATCGTTTTCAAAATGTGGCTCAAGTTCCCACCAGCTACAAGGACATAGGGCGGATCGCTTTTCAACATAAGGTTATCGATGGATGTGTCCAAGAGATGGCCAGACATGCCATACTTTGCAGAGGCCACACGGATTGACGGCGGTTCCTTTTCGGATTGGGTTTTCTGTTGGACACGTCCTTGAAGGTGATGGTCCTTGTTCTCCGCCTTCCCTACAGCTCGAAGGATCAGCGCGGTTCCTCGTCAACTCGGTGTTCTCGCCTGGATTGCAGGCCCCTTGGGAGGGTCCGGGGAGGCCCCAGGACGCCCAAGGTCACACCTGCGAGCGCGCGAAGAGATGGCGCCTCGCTCTGCACGGTCTGGGCCGGCAAGCTGCAGTCTTCCAGAGGGCGGCGCGAGGGCGCGAAGACGCCGCGTTTCGCTCAGCGCGATGCGACAGAACGGAGGACGGAGGAGGAGCAGCAGCAGAGGCAGGAGAACACGAAGGATAATGAGGAGAACGAAAGCGCGGACGAGGTACGAGGAGGACGATGACGATGAGTAGAACGAGAGAGGACCAGCAGGGAGGAGGAGAAAGAGAGGGAGGTGGATGAGGTGGGAGGCGAAGGAGGAGGAGGAGGAGAAACTAGAGGGAGTGGAGCCAGGAGGAGGTAGAGGAGGAGGAGGAGGAGGAGGAGGAGGAGGAGGTAGGAGACCAGAGTGAACCCAAGATGCATTAGCGATGCTGCAATACACACTCCCGTCCCCAGCTCCCTCCTCACACGTCCCTACGGGCTGTTTCTTTTTTCACTACAAGAGGTGTTCCCTTGAAAGACCGATACCCTGTGGTCCTGCCATTCAGGCGAGAGCCCCGCTTCGAAAATGATTTGGCGTTGCATCCCTCTAACGCGTAATCCGGAAAGCGACAGGGTATGAGCATACAGTTTCATGAGGTGTCCAGCGGGATCCCCGTTTAGAAAAAGAAAGTCCCCCCCATCCGTGTACGTGTTGCATGTGGCTTACATGTTTGGCCATGAACGTCGAGGGACAAAAGGGAAGCGCCCCCATCGTTGTAGTTGCTGCTAATTTGGATGGGAAGCGCCGACCTCCATGATTGTATTTAATTGCCGCAGACTTTTAAGGCGAGTGTGCGCGGTGCTAGAGAGCTCCAGTTAGGAAAAACTACCCTTGCTGTCAGGACCATAAATAACTAGCCAGGTCCTCCTCCCACCTCCTCGCCCCCTCCGTCCCCGTCCTTCTCCGCCCCCTTTCCCTCCCCACCCTGCTCCTTCCCCTCCGCCTCTGGCTCCCAAAATCCGCTAATGAAAACCGTTCCCAGATCCTTCTGTCCCCCGGCGGACATCCCGCCCAGCGTTTCGAGCCGCGCTCGGTCGTGGCGACAAGAGCCGCCCGAAGCACTGGAGCACCTCCCGACGTAACGTCATTGACGAGTTTCGAACCCATGGACCCGCACGACGATCCTCTCGATCCTCGTCGATCCCCTAGATCTTCGTCGACCCCACATGGCACGAGCGATCCTCGATTCTCCCCCCCTCCTCCTCCTCCTCCTCCTCCTCCTCCTCCTCCTCCTCCTGCTGCTGCTCCTCCTCCTCTCTCCTCCTCCTCCTCCTCCTCCTCCACTCCTCCTCCTCCTCCTCCTCCTCCTCCTCCTCCTCCTACCACCTCGTTCTGCTCCTCCCCTCTCCTCCTCCTTTCCTCTCCTCCTCCCTCGATTATCCTCCTCGCTCCTCGTCCTCGCTCCTCGCTCGTTCCTCGCTCCTCGCTCCTTGCGCCTCCTCCTCTCCTCCTCCTCCTCCTCCTCCTCCTCCTCCTCCTCATCATCATCATCATCATCATCATCATCATCATCAACATCAGCATCATCAGCAGCAGCATCATCATTATCAACAACATCATCATCATCATCATCATCATCAGCAGCAGCAGCAGCATCATCATCATCATCATCATCATCATCATCATCATCATCATCATCATCATCATCTTTATTTCCCTCCTCTTCCTCCTCCTCCTCCTGCGCCTCCTCCTCCTCTACGGTCGTTTCCTCCTCCTCCTCCTCCTCCTCCTCGTCCACTTCCTCCTCCTCCTCCTCCTCCTCCTCCTCCTCCTCCTCCTCGTTGCTCGCTCCTCGTTCCTCATACTGCTCACTCTTCCTCCTCTTCCTCCTCGTCCTCCTCCTCGTCCTTTTTCATCCTCGTCCTCCTCGTCCTCCTCTTCTTCCTCCTCCTCCTCGTCCTCGTTCTCCACCTCCTCTTCGTTCCTCCTTCTCCTAGCAGCATCAGTCATGGGAAGGACGGGTAGGTTCTGATGGAATAGTATCGTTGGGAGTGGGATGGCAGAGAATTCACCACATGACTTAGGGAAGCCACGTGGGGAAGCGAGGGGCGGTGGTCATGAGCATGCTCTCCTCCTCCCCTCCTCCCTTCAGCGGGCTCGAAGGGCTCGAGCGGACTGGTGAAAATTATACAGACAGCTCTTCCCCACCCGCAAAGACATGACCTTCGAGGTCGTCGCCCTTTTCCACCCAGGTACACACGAGCCCTTGTACAGCGTTCTGCGCGGCCTTCCCTTCGGCCTAGGGTCAGCTGTGAACCAATTTTACCGTGTTCCGCTGCTCCTCACAGCCGCTGCCAGACGCTTGCTGCACATAATGGGGGGCCACCACGCCGATGACAATTTCAGTCTTGAGGTTGCTGCAACGCAGGGGGACGCGCACAGCTCCTGTAAAGCCCTGGCCGCAATGTTGGGCGTCAAACTGTCCGATTTTGAGCGGGTGCCTCCCACGTCCACGTTGGCCTTCCATGGCCACCTGCACGACCTCTTTGCCGCCCTCACAGACTCCTCCATTACTTTCGAGCCCA
This sequence comes from Prorocentrum cordatum, assembly GCA_963575745.1. NCBI lineage: Eukaryota > Dinophyceae > Prorocentrales > Prorocentraceae > Prorocentrum > Prorocentrum cordatum. The sequence continues at coordinate 548,196 of CAUYUJ010020282.1, forward strand.
CAATGGGATCCCGGGAGAAGTTCCGCTTCGAAATGTTTTAAATATTTCGGAAAGGGCGCTTGCTGTCAGGCGAGGCCGCTCACCTTCGCAGCATTTGCAGTTGGCTGGACACGTTTTTAGCAGGGCGCCCCTGCCGCGGAGCGCTGTCTGCCATTCTAGCTAGAGCATTTCGAGCCAATGCAAGAGTTGACAGACAATCTGTCTTGTAGTCTCCTATACCTGTTAGCTGTGAAGGATTTTGCGTTGCCTCGGCCTCTATCCTTGCACCATCTAGCCCAGGCTCCCGTGGTAGTGTACACGGATGTTTCGGCAGAGGGCGGTCGTGTCCGCATCGGGGCGCTTGTCCTCGCTCGCGGGCGCCGGCCCGCCCGCCCGGTATATGACCTCACCGAACGGACGTTGCCATTTCTCGATTCTGCCAGCGCGTCCAGTACGACCAACCAAGCGGAGCTCTTTGCAACTCTTGTTCTGGTGTGGTCCATGCCAGACGTCTTGACAGGGGCAGACGTGCTTTGGTTCATCGACAACCAGGCGGCCGAAGCAGCACTCGTGAAAACGAGATCGCCAACTGAGTCCATGTGCCGCCTGGCCCTACAGGCCACAGCGGCGCTTGTTGTTCTCGGGCCACGTCCATGGTTCGAGCGAGTACCGTAGGAAGATGGCCCAGCCGATGTCTTGAGCCGCGCTGGATATGAGGATCCCATGGTAGCTGCTCACGTCTCGTCTGGGCGTTGGATTGCAGCCCCGCCGCAAGAGCCGGATGCTGACGGGCTGGAATTCCAGCGTCTGTTCTTTGCGGCTGCATGATGGTATCCGGGACCAGCGCCTCTACGGTCGCCGAGAAATCGCAGTCGGCATCATCTCATCATTTGCTTTTGACCATGCCTACACCACCACCACCCCAGCATGACGTGCATTCCCTAGACAGTGCTTGCGCGAACTTGCGATACATCACGACACCTGTACCCTTGACCGCGGGGGCAGCGTTGGGGAGTCCTCTCGGGTCTTCTCGCGTTGGGGGTCATCTCATCTTGGCCTGCTCGCCCCTGCGGGGGTTGTAGCCGCGGGACTCCCCGCCCCCTCTTCATGTCAAAAATTACAGCTAGGGCACCCCCCTCTCCTGCCCCCATCCTGGGCGATAATCCCCCTCATCCTCCTCCTCTTCCTCCCTGGGCCCCCACTCCTCCCCATTCTCCTCCTCCTCGTCCGTTTCCCTCTTCCGCCTCGCCCGTAGCCATTTTGGCTGAGGGTTCTCAGGTTCACATCGAACCACGTGGATATCGCTATGTTGCGATAGCTTTCACTCTCTCGAGAGGCAGTCTTCCCTGGTCTCCCACCTTGGGCAGGTCGCCCTGCCCGTGGATTCCAGGCCCGCGTGGCGTCGCTGCGCGCTGCCAGCCGAAGCCTCTCCATTCTTCGCCACTCCTACGTTCCACGCGATCCAGACGACGGCTCAGGCATGGCCCCCGCGCCGCAGGCTCGGCATCCGCGGGCGCAAGGAGGAGTCAAGCAGCAGGCGCCGCCACCGCCAACAAGCGACTGGCAGGAGTGGGCGCCAGTCCGCCCCGGGAAGCGTCGCAAAGAGCTGTGCACACTATGCGGCTGAGGCCACTGGACCTACAATCGCTGGGTGACTCTTGGCGGCCTACCGCGCCAGCTGCGGCGCTATTCGTTCCCATGGACAACGACCCCCCGGCCCCCCATCTACGCACGGCCCAAAGAGGTGACCAAACTACGTCAATCACCGGAGGTGCTCAGCTCGAACATTCAGCAGGCCGCCGCCGCTGCTTCCGATCGTCTGCCCCAAGGCCTGGAGCACCAGGTGCGCAACGAGAGCCGGCACGCCGAAGCCCGGATCTAGCCTAATTTGGCACATCGCAGCGGGCGGGGAGCCCTGGCGGAGGTGGGGGCTGCCGCCAGACCCATGGCTGAGCGCATACTGCCTTGCGACAAGTCCGGCAAGACGTCAGTTGCGCAAGTCGACGCGCCGTTGGCCAACCCTTCATCTTTCTCTGTCTTCCGACCTGGGCGACGATTTCGATCTATCATCGGGCATCTACACGGATGAGAAGGGCAGTCAGCTCAAGGTTTTTTCGTTTTGTTTTCAGAGCGCTGCGCCGCGAAAGTTCGCGAGCAGCGCGGCAGGACTTCCGAGGCAGCTCGCGACCCAGCGAAGGCGCGCCGCGAGGGGCGAGCTCAGCGTCTCGAGCAGCTCACGTCGAAAATGCCAGACGGGCGAGGAGGCATGAGCGGTGGCCCCAGGATGCGCCCCCGACGACGATCCTCTCGAAGCGGGCGCCGGCGGCGGCGCCGGCTCAGTCGCCGCGCCTGCGGCCTCCGCCGCGCCAGCCGGCGCCGCGCAGCCGCCCAAGCCAGGTGGCGCAGATCTCCGCGCGGCCAGGGGGGCGGCCGAGGCGCGCGCGGCGAGGGCGACTGCCGTGCAGGGGTCCGCGGGGTCGAGCCGCGGCCCTGGAGCTCATCTGGGGAAAAAGGACCAGCGCCCCATAACACCCCTGCACGGAGACATCTCTCAGCGCCACCTGCTGACGGAGCGCCGGCTTGCCGGGGCTGGCGCAGATGCCGCCGTCTGTTCGGGGGCCCGCGTCTTCGGGCCTAGCTTTCTAGTTCGCACGGCAAAATGCGCGCGCGCCGGACGGGGCGGCCCCAGTCGCTGCGGCGGCGGGCACGGCCCCCGCGCGAGCACCCAGTGTTCCGGGGAGCGAAGCTGCTTTCAGCTACTCCTTACCACGCCCTGGCACGCTACCAGCTGGACATCAGTTTTGTCAGAATGCCTCGCTACCGTCTGAAACATACAGCGTCATTCCCGCCACTCAAAGAGCCGACGGACGACGAAATGCACCAGCTCAGTGGGCTATTCGACCAAGGAGCTGGACCACCGTCACTTGGGCCACGCGTCTCTATCGTCACTCGCTGGACGCACTGGCGCGAGAGAGCGGAGACAGCCTTCTATTTGGTGGTGGAAAAAAGACATTCTGGCACTGGTTCGCGGTCCTGAACGTCCACAGGGATCGACGCCGACACGGCGGCCTGTCGCAGCCCCAGCACGACATGGGCAAGATCAGATCATTGCACATCGACGCCCACTGCGATTACATCGCAGGTTTTCAGAGCAGCTACGACAAAGCACGCCCGACACGGAACTACTCGCGACAAACCACTTTTCGCGCTTCGCCACGGCCGCCTACGACGGCATCGCGGAGGCCAAAGCGGAGGGCATACCGACCAACTCAGACGCAGAACGGTGGATCTTCTTCCATTACCAAGGAGAACGCCAAATTCCAGAAGGCGACCCAGCGCTCGTGGAGTGAGAAGTTTGCTAAGTGGTCTTCGGAAGTGTGGTCAGTGGCTACGCCTATGTTCAAGCCTGCATTTGCCTCATCTACTTGCGGAGTCTCCGACATGCACAAGCAGCGGGGGGCGCGATGGCGACCGCAGCCAGAGCATCGCGACCCAGCAGGCTTTCTCGACAGATGGTGACAACATGCTGCAGCTGCATCCTTCCCAATCCGATGGCTGGGCCCCGTCCAAGGCCGATTTCTTAGAGGCCGTCAGGCGTTCCAATGGCTGTGCGGGATCGGGTGGTTGGTCTTTCGCAGAGATGCGCATCTTGGGCGACATGCCCAGGCATCATCGACGAGCTGTATAGTTCGCGGGTCGATGCGACGGCCCTGCGCGCGCGACGTTGCGGGCGCCCACCCCGAGACGCACTTCGCAACGCTTCTTCTTCGAGGATTCCTGACCAGCCGAAGGGAGAGGAGAGCGCGAGACCCACCACGGCGGGCAGTCTTCGGTCTCGCACTTGGCCTCGGGCACTGGCGGCCGCTGCCCCGACGCCCCCGCTGAATCAATGGGCCAACCGCAAGCGCGCTTCCGTCGCCCACGCCACCAGCCAACGGTTCCACGATGGCTGGATGGGCGCGAACGGATGCGAGCTGGACCTTTCAGAAGCGCATGATAATATCAATCGCGAGAGCGCAGGTGCCAGCATGGCGGCATCCGGGCCCCCAGCAGCAGTCCGCCCCACATGCGCCGCCACTCGGGTTGGGCCCAGCTATTGCAGCGTGAACGGGGGGGCCTCTAAGCCCATCATGAAACCATATCGCGGTAAACCGCAGGGGGATGATATTGCCCCTTCGACGACGATGCGCACGCTCACCCCTCGGCATCCGCACGGCTCGCCAGGGCGTCTCATGGGCGACCGCCATTCGGTGGCAGCATCGCCTGGGCACCCCGAGGAGGGGCTCAAGGGCGCGAGGCAGCTCGACGCGGACATCGGCTACAGTGAGAACGCGAAGAAGGGGCAGACATGGTCGGATCAAGACGACCCTCCAGGAGAAGTTGAACGCTTCGGAGTTTTGGCGTGCCTTGCGAACGTGGAGCGCGACATTTCACCCCATCAACGCTGGCGGAACGTGGCGACGGCCATTGATCTCTCGGGGTTGGTCCTAGGAAGATTCATGGTACGTGCCCGCCTTGCTTTCGCCTACATGCGACCGCTATGGACGCGGGCTGCGCCCGTGCTCGCGCCGCCCCCCCACGAGGCGGTCAAGCTCTTGGCCGAGGCGGTCTTGAGGGCGCAAACTACCTGGCGGTGCTTGGGGCGACGGTGGTGCCAGAGCATATGGCTGCGCCCCGCTTTCTCACGTTCATTGCTTTCGTTGAAGAAGACGAGGGATGAACGTCTGATCTTATCGTCCTTCATAGAACATTCGGTGAAGAGACGCGCTAAGGAGCTGGGACTGTCACTCATTCGCTCTGTGCAGGTGGGCCCTGTCTGTCACATCTTGGGAGGCATCGCGCGCCGTCGGTTGCCCGCAGTCCGAAAGATGCCAAGGAGGTCGACGATGTCGACGTCGAGGCGTCGGCCGAGAGTGGGTGGATTACGTCTGCCGCCGCACCGGCGGCCAGAGACCGCTCCGGGATGCTGGTCGCGCTGTACTCCATGGGCATTGGCGCGGTGAGCTCTGATCTGGATGAGATACTTCACGTCGCCGCTCCTCTTCCCTGATCAGTGGCCCGTCGTGGAGGCATGTAATTTCCACGCGTGGACCTACCCCGTTGTCAGGATTTTCCATGTCACCGCTTTTTTTTTTTTCTCTCTCTCTCTCTCTCTCTCTCTCTCTCTCTCTCTTTTTTCCTCTCTCTCTCTCTCTCTCTCTCTCTCTCTCTCTCTCTCTCTTCTCTCTCTTTCTCTTCTTCTCTCTCTCTCTCTCTCTCTCTCTTTCTCTTTCTCTCTTTCTCTCTCTCTCTCTCTCTCTCTCTCTCTCTCTCTCTCTCTCTCTCTCTCTCTCTCTCTCTCTCTCTCTCCTTTTTTTTTTTTTCTCTCTCTCTTCTCTCCCTCTCTCTCCTCTCTCTCTCTCTCTCTCTCTCTCTCTCTCTCTCTCTCTCTCTCTCTCTCTCTCTCTCTCTCTCTCTCTCTCTCTCTCTCCCGGCAAAACGTTTGCGGCGGGGGCTGCGGTCGGCGGAGGCCCTGGAGCGTCCTCCGCGAGAGTTGCTGCATTGGTAAAATCCCATTTTGGGTTCTCAGTGTTTTCCGTTCGGGGCTTCCTGAGGTTGGGCCAGGAGCGCGCGTTCCAGGTAGTGTTCAGCTGCGCTTCGGCCCAGGCAGGTCACAGTAACCCAGGTCCCCGCTTTGATATAAAACAGCGCTGACAAGAACTGTTAGAATCTTCAGGTGCCCCCCCGGCTTGGGGATCGGATCGGTCAGATTGCTGGCCATTGCGTCTTGCTCGGTGACTTGCGAAATCCAGTCGGGGGAATTCTCCTGGCCAGGTTTGCCGTCATATTCAAGGTTGTGAAAGATGCTTCAGACGTTCGACCAGCATAACGAAGTTCGGTTTCGTGTCCTCGGGGCGTGCGCGCGCAGTTCGCGTCGATGGATTCGACGCAGCGGCCCCCCGGGGAACCCGCGCTGCTTCCAAGTTCGCGGCCGATGCCTCCCCCGGGCAAGTCGAGGGGCTAAGGGTCATGCTTCCCCACGCCTCAGACATTGCGACTGAACTGCCTCAGACTTGGGAGATCATGGGAAGGGGGCGACGTTTCGCGCCGCAACCCTTTTGCACCTTAGGCCGGGCAAGCGCGGGTCAAACCAAGAGGTTGCCGAGCAGGGTGGCCAGCAGCACGATGCTTCGCCAGCGGCCCGGACTCTTAGGCAATTCGCTTTCTGTCTGCGCTCGCGTTCTGGAGACTCACGCCTGCGCAGAAAAAGAGGGGGCCCAAATGCCAGCGCGCCGGTGGCTGGGCAGGTGCGCGCCCCATCGGGCTCGCAAGGCCCCGCTCGCGCCAACGACCTCTGGTGGGCCCCCTTGCGTGGACAGACGCGCGCGTCTCTGACATTGTTCGGCGTCGCGATTGGTTGTTTTTCGCGGCCATCCTGCGGCGGCGGGTCTTCGATTGTGGAGAGATAGCGGCCCGCTCCGAGGCCTCCCCCCGCTCCCTCCTCTCATCCCCCCTACTGCCGCGTCGCCCGCGCCCTCCGTGCATCTCTGTTTCGGCGCGCCCCTCGCGCTTTTCGTGGCCCCGTAGGCACCTCCACCGAAGGCCCCAGTGGCATCGCCCGCGGGGCACCGCCGCGCCCGTTTCGGCGCGCCCCTCACTCGTTTTGCGGCTCCGCAGGGAGCTCCGCCGAAGGCCCCAGCGGCAGCGCCCGCGCGGCGCCGGCGCACGCGTTTCGGCGCGCCCCTTGCATGTTTCGCGGCCCCACAGGGAGCTCCACCAGAGGCCCCAGCGGCAGCGCCCGCATGGCGCCACCGCGCTCGCTTCGGCACGCCCTTCACGTTTCGCGACCTCCAACAGAGCTCCATCGAAAGCGGTCGGCACCCGCAGCGCGGCACGCGCGATTGCGCGCGGTTGGGTCTTTCGCTGGGGCACTTTCTGGCGGGGCGCGGCGGGCCCCGAGGCGAACCCGGCGGGGCCGAAGGAACCCCATGGAGTCCTCGGAGCCCGGATGTGCTTGCGCCGCCCTGTTCGCGAGGTTGGTCTCGGGCTCGGAGGCCCGGGCCCCGCCCGCGGTTTTTGGCCCGACGCTCGGGGGGCTGTGACTCTGTCTGGACGGACCGAATGGCTCCGCCGGACCCGCCACGACTTCTCGGAGCGTTTCCGGGAAGTTGCGGACGGGGCCATTGCCGTAGGCGACAGGGCTGCAAGTCGAGCCGCGAGTGCTGCCAGGCCCGCGCGGAAGGTTCGGCCGGGAGAGGCGCCCCATAAATCAGCGGCTCCAGCGCGCCGTTTGCCCAAGGACCCCATAGGGGCCAAAAGAAGAGCAGATTGTTCAGGCCCGCCGAGCCACCGCGCCGGTTGACCCACTCGAAGTAGAGAAGGAAGCGCGGGGGGATATCTGGGGCCACGATGGCAGGACTGAGGCCATAGAGACACTGTCCTCTTAGAGAGTTGCTGCTCAGAGACCAGGGGGGCTACTGACTAGGTCGACCCCTGATCGTCGAGGCTTGCGAGGTCGCGGTTTGCCCCCCCCATCGCCGGGTCAATGGCGCCCCTGTCGAGCGCATTGCGGCTTTGGCCGACTTTCTGAACGCCGTGGGGCGGCAGGCAGCGGCGCCGCGCATGGGTTTTGTTGAATTTGATCTGCGAGGGGGAGTCGGCGGTTTGGGTTTTTTTCTCGGTGGCGAGAGGTTTCTCGGTGGCGCGGCTTAGAGCCTCGCGCGAGTTGGGCTGCCCTCTCCGTCTCCTCACTATCGCCCTCATGGCCTCCGCCCCCTCGCTCTCCAGGAAATGGCACATCCTGGCCCGCTGCTAGGGGGGGGGGGATTTTAGCGAGATGCGGTCAGGATGTCTCTCGTGCGCGTGCCTTTTTGCACTGGCCGCTTGAGGCGACGTCGAAATTACACCCTGGCCTGCATTGCGCGAATGGACGGGCGGGCTCGCGCGTCGCATGGGAGGGGCCGAGCACTCGATCAGCACGGACCCCCCCCTGCTGTCCCCGGAGCCCTACTGGAGGGGCTCAGGCGTAGGAGGCGTTAGTTCTCTGTTATGTCGAGGAATTCGTTCTCATGGCTTCCCCCGCCAGCGCGGGCTCGAGTTTGAACGAGCGGGCTGCTGGGGGCGGGGGTCGATGGGGGGGGCCGCCGAACTGAAGTCAGCCCTTTGCGCCCGAAGCCCACGACGCGACGCGACTTGCAGCTCGGTCTGGACGGCGCGGGGGCGGCGCGCCGGCTCAGGCGCTCAGAGGGCGGGAGGGCTGCCCTCGAGATCCCAGGTCTGGTCGGGGCCCGCCAAGAGGCCACCCAGCGCCATCTCACCAACGGCCCCCCCCAAGGCGGCCGGGCCCCTGGCGTCCACGGGCCGGCTCCCAGCACTCTGCAGCACTTGCGCGGCCAGACCCGGCCGGGCAGCGGGCGCCCCCGGCGCGGCCCTGGCGCCGCCGCGGCGATCGGCGCGCCTTTCCGCGCGGGGGGAGACACGGATCCAGCGCATTGGAAAGTTGGTCAGAGCCTGGCTCGCCAGAAAAATGTTCGACGGAGGGCCTGGCCCCCAGCCGGGTCGCTGGGATTCGCCCCGGGCTCGCGGGGCCACAGGCGTTGCTGGTGTTCGCAGAGCTCGCAGCGCGCGCCAGGCCCCTCTCCTGCCCCCAGGACGGGGGCGCCCGACTCGACGCACTACGGGGGCCACAAGTTTTTGAGCGGGAGCTGGTAGAGCAAGGATCTGCGCCACCCACCCGTCTCCTGGGCGCCCTGGAACCCGCCGTCGAGGCGAGAGCGCGGCGTCTGGTCTCCAAGCGCATAGATGGTGGGTGGGGGGGTGGAGGGGTGGGGCGGCGCGCGGCGTCGTCCCCCCCTCCCCCCGAGCCCCGTGAGTTAGAGCGGCTCCGGGTGCATGGGTGGCCACTCCCAGGTGGGTCCATGCTGCTGACGGATCTGGATGCCGTCATCACAAGCAGCCATTATTCAGTCGAGTTGCGCAGGGTTCTGTCCGCCTTGCGTCGGCCACATAGCTCTCCTGGGACTCGGGTTGTACGGGGCTGGTGGAGGACAGTCCTAAGCAGACGGTTCGGCTTGCTGAGTTGTTACCCCTGGTTGAAGTGCTCAGAGCTGTCCACCGCAATGTCGAGCTCAGTGTTATGTCTGATCATGTGAACTACGCGCGTGCCTACCTCAGGACTAGATCTCACTGCGTCAAGCTCGAGAATGCTGATCTAGGGCACAAGCTGTGGTCTATAGCTGACTGTTGCTATGCCTCTCTTGTCCTCATTCATGTCTCCGTCTCGTCTTGCTGACGATGAGGTGGGGCTTGCCAGGTTCGGTGCTTCTGTCCAGACAGGCGCGATCTATGCCAGCGCGGCGGCCGACGGGCGCGCCGAGGAGTGGGCTTCCCGCGCCCAGGTTTCCAACGATTGAGCGGGGCGCTCGCAGGCTTTCTTCGAGCGGGCCGAGCTGATCCTTCTTCGGCATGCTTCTCTCGTGATTGAATCGGCCAGTTCTCCTAAGGATCCGGACCGCGTTCTCCGCTTTTGGGAGGTTCCGAGGACCCAGGGGGAGGCGGCCTTGGCGCATCGAGTTTTGGAAGCATCCCCCGACTCATGGACGTCGCTTCCCAGGGGTTGGTCCTGTACGCTCTGTGGCCGAATAGTGCTCCGTGCGCAAAGCAGTTGCCTGACCAGATTGAAATCCAGTTATGTTGCCAGAGAGTCCCTTGCATATCTGTCTTTACCACCTGCTCGCGTCTGTGTCCGTCTCCCGCCTAAGCTTTGATTGTTGTTTCCATTCGATGAGCCGCTTTTTCGATCTATACAGTGGCCCGATCCCCCAGCTTGTTTTGGCAGACAAGGATGGCGAGGCCACATGCTCCATCAGTGCCACGTTTTGTGGCAGAAGGGTGGTTGTGTTTTCTGCAGCGAGTGCGGTAGGTATGCCGAGGGCCATCCCAGGTTCAACGCCCAGGAGTGTGAAGCCATCGTGCATGGCCGACTCGCGCTCAGCAGAGCTCGTTATCTTGCCCTGATGCGAATTTGGAAACGTCTGCCAATTAGAAGGGGCATCCGAGCGCGGGGCCAGCAGCCGGAGTTTTAGTTGTTGAGCCTCGCTGGGCTCCCCGCCGTTTGCTGTCCCCGTTCCTGTCTGCAAACAAACGCGAGGGTCACTCGGAGGTTCGGTGGCAATTGCTCCTAGCAAAAGAACTGCTCCCCTCATCCTCCTCCGCCTCCTCCTCCTCCTACTCCTCCTCTTCCTCCTCATCCTCCACAATCGCACAATATGAATACTACTCTCCTCTCTCCCCTGGTGACGTCCGGGAAATGGCCGGCCCCCCTCCGCGCACTGGTTTTTTACACAGGATTCCTGGGAAAGGGATTCTCGCTGAGGTTTGTTTTCAAAATGCTGCTCTCGCTGAGGCGCTGGCTTCATTTTCGGGACACCACTCGTTCCGAATCGTGCTCCCGCTGCAGCGCTGGCCTCATGTCCGCGCTTCCGCTCGTTCCGAATCGTGTTCCCGTTGCAGCGCTGGCGTCATCATTTCCAGCGCCATGCCACGGCATGGTGTTCTGTCTTTCCAAATAGGCTCCAAAATCTAGAAAATGACCCCCCGAAAAAACCATCGGAATTGATTAGACATTCGGTGTCGATTCATTGATTTTTCGGGCCGCAGAAGCCCCCCCCTTTTCTGGGCGTCGCCACGCCATGCTATGTCAGACTCCGCGTCCTTCGAATTGTGTTCCCCCTGCAGCGCTGGCCTCATTTTCGCGCTTCCGCTCGTTCCGAATCGTACTCCCGCTGCAGCGCTGGCGTCATTATTTCCAGCACCATGCCAGAGCATGGTTGCCAGTCCTTCTGAATAGGCCCCAACATCTAGAAAATACCCCCCCGACGAAAACCATCGGAAGTGATCACATTCGGTGTCGATTCGTTGACTTTTTGGGCCGCAGAAGCCCCCCCCCCACTCTGGGGCATCGCCACGCCATGCTATGTCAGGCTACGCGTCCTCAATTCCGCGATTCGGCGCTTGGCTTGTTTTCAAAATGCTGCTCTCGCTGAAGCGCTGGCGTCAGTTTCGGGCTACCGCTCGTGCGCTTCCGCTCGTCCCCAGTCGGGCTCCCACTGCAGCGCTGGCGTCATTATTTCCAGTGCCATGCCACGGCATGGTTTTCTGTCTTTCCAAATAGGTCCCAAAATCTAGAAAATGGCCTCCCGAAAAAACCATCGCAAGTGATTCCACATTCGGTTTCGATTCGTTGATTTTGGGGGCCGCAGAAGCCCCCCACTTGGCGTCGCCACGCAATGCTGTGTCACGCTACGCGCTGATATTCAACACCATGCTACACCATGTTATGCTATGCCATGTTGCGACATCCGATTGTGCGAATAGAGAGGTGATCTACCCCATGGTAAGTGATGGGAGGGAGGGGTATGACGTCAGGTATGACGCGAGCGTGCCTAGCTTGTCCTCCTCCTCCGCTTCCCCCTCCTCCTTTTCTTCCTTCTCCTAGTCCTTCTCCTCTTCCACGAAGGTCGAGGGCGCCGTCATGTTTCCGCTTCTTCTTGTTCATCAGGGGTATACGTTTCGAGCCCGAGCATTTCGGTAGCGGTCGAGCGAGTTTTTTTTGTTTTGTCCCCCGAGCCCCCCTCGATCTTCGATCCTTCGCAACGTTGACCCCCGGAGGCCTGGACCCACTCCTCCGTACCGGCTTTTTGTCCTCTGAGTTGTTGCCTGACGGTCCCGGAACCCAGCGAGGGCCCCCGGAGGCCGAATAGTGCAGCAGCATAAAAGGTTGTTGGATCTGTCATGACCCAAGGGGGGTCTGAGGCCCAGGGCTGGACCTAAACGGTGTTTTTGGCGATTTCGTGGGCCGTTTTCGTTTCGAGTTCGTTTTGAGGTAGAGGCGGATTCGAGCCAAAAGCGAGGGAAAACGGAAACAACACGAAAACGAATAACACCGTTTAGGTTCAGCCCTGCTGAGGCCTTCTCCTCGCTCCCCTCTGCGAGCTTCTGCCCGCGGCCCGGGAGGTCCAGAGGTTTGTGGAGCAGGCGGCGAGCGTCCAGCTGCTCGCGGAGAGGGGCCAACTGCCCGACCCGCGGGTCACGGCGCGGTCCTTCGATCTGCTGGCGCGCGGGGGTCATAGGCTCAGGGGCAGCGTCAGGGGGGGGGAGGGGCTGGGCTCAGGCGGGGGGGTGCTTCGAGGTTTGAGGTTCTCGGTCGGCTTCGCCCGTGCTCATGGGTTGTACAGCCTCGGGATGCCTTCTAGCGGCTGCGCCTCGTCGAGAGCGTTCGGGGGGGGCCAGGATCGTCCCGAACCGCCGCTGGAGAGCCGAGCTGTGACCCAAAAGCGAGGGCGCCAATTGTCGGGCCCTGGCGCTCTTGCAGAGGCAGCCAGAAGTCGTTCATCTGGCTTGAGAGCGGGAACGTTTGCTCACGGGAACGTTTGTTCACTGCAGGTTCGCGTCGACTCGACGCAGCTGTTGCACGCCGCCAGCGGCCCAGGATCGGCCAATATAGCAGCCGATCGTTCAAGGCTTAAGGATCCACGCGGTTTCAGAGACCAACGCCGAGGGCCGAAAGCGTCACGACACGAACTTGCCGTAGCGTGTCGCGCCGCCGGTTCTGGCCCACCTATTTTCGGCGCACGACACGCTAAGCACTTTCCAGTTCCTGAGCATCGACGTCCCGAGTTGTTACCAGGCTCCCGCAACGTGGATCGGACCGACACGTTATCCGCTTGCAGGGCACAGCTTGTCGCTGGGGCCGCCGCCGCGACACGCTAAGCAAAACTGTCCGACCGTAGACTTGCGCAGTTGAGAGCACCAGGACCTGGATTCCGGGGGTATCACTGAGGCATCGGAGGATATGGGGCGCCTTCTTCTGGCGTGAAGATAGCCTACTTGCGCGATGTCCCTCCATCGTCCCCTCTCCCCCTCTTCCGTAGCCGCCTCCACATCCGTCGCTTACTCGCGTGTTGTTCCTCATCCCCCTGTTCATCGCCTCACCTCCGTCGCTTCCTTACAGCACATGGAGTTGAGCCGTTGGTTCGAAAGAAATCCTCGCAGGGCTTGAAACAGCGCAGCCCATGATATGAATACTTCCTCTTTCTCCGCCGCCTCGTCCGTCCTCCTCTTCCTCATTCCCCCTGTATCCTCCTCCCCCTCCGACCCTCAGTCCCCCTCCTGACTACCCCCCTCCTTATCATTCCCCTCCTCCATCACCCGTAACATTTCCCTCCACGGTTCCTCTATCTTCTTCATTCTATTCGTTATGGGCCACTAGTCTTACGTCCTTCCGCCCTTTCGCCCCCTCTTTCCTGCTCGTATACTCTCCTCTCTCTTTCCTGGGAGTATTCCCACACATTCTAAGTATGAGCTTACTGTCATTAGTGAGACCCCTCCGCCGCACCCTTCACGCCTCCCCCCATTCCACCTCAGAGGCGCTACACTCAGACTCACACTCAGACTCACTCGTATCCAATACCACGCATACCCCGACTCCATCACAACCCAGACTCATTCAGACTCAAGCTCACTCATACTCAGACTCGTGTATGCCCCGACCTTTCAGATCCACTCACACCCAGATTCACCCACTCTCAGACATACATGCCCAGGTCCACTCATACTGAGACCCACTCATGCCCATTGCATTTGGGCCACGGGGTGTTTTACTGGCACGTTCGCGCCAAAATTGTGGGGATGTCTCAAGTGAAACGCGGATATCCCAAGCGTAACGCCCCTTCGCGGCTCTTGGCGCGTCTGTGCATCGGGCGAGTCTGTACGGGCCCAGTCGAGGCCAGATTGTGGGAACCTCGGGTGGCGTGCCCGTTTGCGGCTCTGGACGCGACACCATGACGATACAGCAGGAATGGCATTTGGACCACCTCAAGGGGGAGCCGACCAGGGATGTTCCACGGGCCTATTCGCGCCCAGATTGTGGGGATGCCTTGAGCGGAACGCCCCTGCGCGGTTCTGGACGCGTCTCTGCGCCGAGGTTTGGGATCACTGCGATGTGGCATTGATACTATTGGACCGCACAGGGAGCAGGCGACCAGGGGCAATCAACGGCCCGTTCGCGGCCGGACTCTGGGGACCTCTCGAACCAAGCACCCGTTCGAGGCTTTGGAGGCGTCTGTTTGCAGACCCCATCTGATCACGGCGATGTAGCGGGGGTGGCGTCATAAGCGCCCTGGCGGTGTCTCCATTGGGACCTCTCGAACGAAGCACCCGTTCGAGGCTCTGGAAGCGTCTGTTTGCAGACCCCATCTGATCACGGCGATGTAGCAGCATAAACGCCCTGGCGGTGTCCCCAGTGGGAGGCTCACATGCCATCCATGCCTGCTACATCGGGGTGATCGTAGAGCTCTGATGCGCGGCATGCCAAAAGCGGCCACTCTGTCCACGACGTCCCGGCAATCGGGGTGCGAACGGCTGATATACCCCCTGGCGGCTCCCCCTTGGGCGGCGCAAGTGCCATGCTTGATACATCGCGGCGCGAACGCGTCCAGAACCGTGAATGGGCGTTTCGCCCGAGACATCCCCACAATTGGAGCGTGAACGGGCTTGTGCAACAACCCTAGTCGGCTCCCCAAGGGGTAGCCCAAATTGCCCATGGTTAGACACGCATAGGGGAAAGTGCCAGAACACAAGACACACATGCTGTGGAGATCTTCGCATCGATTGTTGTCCCTCCCCTCTCTATCTCCCTCTGTCCCTTCTCTGTCCTCTCTCCTCCCTCCTTCCGGCTCCTTCCTTCCCCATCCTTGCGCCCTGCTTTAGCTTCCCGCCATTCTCCGTCTTTGTGTTCATCCTCCTTCGCTCCCTTGCTTCCTCCCTGCGTCCCTCCCTCATTCTCTCCCTCCTCCATCCCTTCTCCTTCTCTCATCCTCATCCTCTCACTCCCTCCCTCGGTTCCTCTTCCCCTCCCTCCCTCCCTCCCACGCTCACTCTCCCCTTCCTCCACCCCTCCACATCCGTCCATCCTTTCCCGTCCTCCCTGGAGGCTGCTCGAAGACAGTCAAGCCAGGCAGACTCGCGGAGGGTCGGGCAGGCAGGGGAACAGTCGTTGAGAGCGCGGGAGGTGCTGCAGACGGGCGCCCTCCGCCTTTCACACGCCGCTCCCCCCCCACCCTCGCTCGTTTGGCGCCTGGTGTGCTGCGCCTATTGCAAGTGAAAAATCAAAGCAGAGGTGGCTGGCGTCTGGGGGGGCCTCGCCTCGCCTGGCCCCAGGGCCGTCAAACAGCGATCCGGGGCGAGAGATCCTGGCGAAGAACCCACCACATGCAGTTGCGGGTATCGCGAGGCAGGTGAGGCGAAGGGGGGGGGCCACGAAACGTGGAAGGGGTGTGCCGAAATGGGCGCGGTGGCGGCATGCGAACCCTCTCACTGGGGCCTTTGGTGGAGCTCCCTATTGGGGGCCAGGAAACGCGTGAGTGGTGTGCCCAAAAGGGTGCGATGGCGCGATGCGAACCCTCCCACTAGACCCATCAGTAAGGCTCCCCACAGGGCCGCGAAACGCGTGAGCAGCGTGCCGAAATTCGTGCACGGGTGACATGCGGACCCTCCTATTGGGGCATGCGGTGGAATTTGGAACTCCCTATGGGGCCACGAAACGTCTGAGGGTTGTGCCGAAATCGGCGTGGCGGTGGCATGCGGGCCCTCCCACTGGGGCTTCCGGTGGAGTTACACATGCGGCTACGAAGCTTGTGAAGGGTGTGCCGCAATGGGCGCGGCGGTGGCATCCGGCCTACGGGGCCACGAGTCGTGTGAGGGGTGTGCCGACATGAGCGTGACGGTGGCATGTGGACCCTTACACTGGGTCGGTGTAGCTCGAGACGTGTGAGGAGTCCGCCGACATAGGCGCGGCGGTGGCGTGCGGGCCCTCCAACTGGGCCTTCGGCAGAGTTTCTTATGGCGCCGCGAAACGTATGTGCAAGAAACAGAAAACCGTGCACGTCAGAAGTGCATTGGCCGTATGGCGAAAGGTGGGACACAGGTACACATCGTGTTGCCATCCGCACTGCTGCGGGATGACGACGACGACGACCACGACGACGACAATGGCGAGGGAGGAGCGAGAGAGCAAGACGAAGCGGGAGGACGCGCGGGGCGGAAAGAAGGCGGAACGTATGTGGAGTGTGCCGAAATAGGCGCGGCGGTGGCATGAGGGCCCTCTCCATTGGGCCTTCGGTGGAGCTTACTGCGGGGCCACGAAGCGTGTGAAGGATGTCCCTGAATTGGCTCGGCGGTGGCATACGGGCCCTCCCACTGGACCCTTTGATGGAGCTCCCTACGGGGCCACGAAATGCGTGAAGAGTATTTCGAAGTGGGCGCGGCGGTGGCGTGCGGGCCCTCCAGCTGGGCCTTCGGTGGAGCTCCCTGCGGGGCCACGAAAGTGTGCGGGGTGTACCGAAATGGGTGCGGCGGCGGCATGCGGGCCCTCCCATTGGAGCCTGCGGTGGAGCTCCCCACGGGCCCACGAAACGTGTGAAGCGTGTGCCGAAATAGGCGCGGGCGTGGCATACGGGCCCTCCCACTGGGGCTTTCGGTGGAGCTCCCTGCGGGTCCGCGAAACGCGTGAGGGGTCTGCCGACATGGGTGCGGTGGATGCTGATGCTGATGTGTATGGTGATGTTCGTGCGGCTGGTGATGTTGATGGTGATGATGGTGATGATGTTGATGCTGATAGTGATGCTGATGCTGATGATCAGGATGGTGATGGTGGTGATGATGATGATGATACTGATGATGATGCTGCTGATGACGATGCTGATGGTTGGGTTGTGATGATGATGTTGTTGACGATGGTGGTGATGTTATTGCTGAAAGTGCGCCAGTGGATCTCCCTGAATACACTAAAGGGGGGGGGTCCAGAACCCCCCCCCTCCCTCCCTTCAAGGAGGGGGGGGGGGTCCGGAACCCCCTTAAGGGGGGGGGGGTCCGACCCCCCCCCCTCTTGGCGCTGAAAGGGGGGAGGGGGTTCGCCCCCCCCCCCTCCCCCCTTTGCGCCGGAATGGGAGCCGGGGAGGGCGGGCCTCTCTCGCTTCTCCTTTCTGCGCCAGAGAAGGTGTGTAGGGAGTACGGAGTTGGGAGTAGGGAGTGGTGAGTAGTGAGTAGTGAGTTAGTGCGTAGTGAGTAGTGAGTATTGGGTACTGAGTAGTGGGTAGTAAGTGGCGAGTAGGGAGTAAGGAGTGGGGAGTAGTGAGTAGTGAATAGTGAGTGTAGTGTGTACTGATAAGTGAGTAGTGAGTGGCGAATAGTGAGTAGTGAGTAGTGAGTAGCGAGTAGTGAGTACGGAGTAGGGAGTAGGGAGTAATGAGTAGTGGGTAGTGAGCAGTGGGTAGTGAGTAGTGGGTGGCGAGTAGTGATTAGTGAGTAGTGAGTAGCGGGTAGCGCGTAGTGCGTAGTGAGTAGTGAGTAGTGAGTAGTGAGTAGTGAGTAGTGAGTAGTGAGTAGAGAGTAGCGAGTAGTGAGTAGTGAGTAGTGAGTAGTGAGTACTGATTAGTACGTAGTGAGTAGTGAGTAGTGAGTAGTGATGACTAGGGAGTAGTGGGTAGTGGCAGTGGGTATTGTGTAGTGAGTAGTGAGGAGCGAGTAGGGCGTAGTGAGTAGTGAGTAGTGGGTAGAGAGTAGTCAGTAGTGAGTAGTGGGTAGTGATTAGTGAGTAACGACTAGGGAATAGCGAGTAGTGAGTAGGGAGTACGAAGTAGGGAATAGTGGGCAGTGAGCAGTAAGGAGTGGGTAGCGAATAGTGGGTACTGAGTAGCGATTATTGAGTAGTGACTAGTGACCCGTGACTAGTGAGTAGTGACTAGAGACAATGTACTGACTAGTGAGTAGGGAGTAGTGAATAGTGAGTAGCGGGGAGTGAGTAGTGAGTATTGAGTAGCGAGTATGGGAGTAGCGAGTAGTGAGTACTGAGTACTGTGTAGTCAGTATTGTCTAGGGAGCAGGGAGTAGCGAGTAGCGAATAGTGGGTAGTGGGTAGTGATTCGTGGGCAATGAGTAGTGAGTTGTGAGTAGTGGATTAGTGGGTAGTGGGTAATGAGTAGTGATTAGAGAGTAGTGAGAAGGGAGTAGTGAGTAGTGCTTAGTGAGTAGTGAGTATTGAGTATTGGGTAGCGAGGAGTGAGTAGTGAGTCGGGAGGCGGGAGTGGTGAGCAGGGAGTAGTAAGTAGCGAGTAGTGGGTGGTGGGTAGTGAGTAGTGGATACTGAGTAGTGAGTCGTGAGTAGGGAGTAGTGGGTAGTGAGAAGTGAGTAGCGAATAGCGAGTAGTCAGTAGTGGGTAGTGAGTACTGAGGAGTGAGTACTCTTTGGGGCTGGGTTTAGTGGTTGGGGTTAGGGTTAGGGGCTCGGGTTAGGGTGAAGACTAGGGGTAGTGGTGGCGGGGGTCGGGTTCCGGAGTCAGGGGGCGGCGTGGCGAAAGGGGGGGAGGGGGGGGGGTTGCGGCCAAAAGGGGGGGAGGGAGGGGGGGGGGGTTCGGACCCCCCCCCCTTCTGAAAGAAGGGGGGGGGGGTCCCCGACGACGGATCGGGGAAAGAGGGGGGGGGAGGGGGGGGTTTCCCCGACGACGGATCGGGAATGGGGGGGGGGGGGGGGGGGATCCCCGACGACGGATCGGGGAAGGGGGGGGGGGTCACCCCAGGGGAGATCCAGCGGCGCACCCTCGTTATGGGGAGATCCAGCGGCGCACCCTCGTTATTGCTAAAGATGGCGGTGGTGCGGGTGGTGGTGTTCATTGTGATGATGATGATGATGATGATGATGATGATGATGATGATGATGATGATGATGATGATGATGATGATAATGGTGATGATGATGCAGATGCAGGTGATGTTGACGATGGAATTGATGATGCTGGTCATGACGATGTTTGTATTATGATGTGGACGGTGACGATACTGATGATGTTGATGACGATGATGATGACGATGATAATGACGATGATGCTGGTTGTGGTGATGATGATTCTGGGAATGATGATGATTGTGCTGATACTGCTGATGATAATGACGGTGGCCATGAGTGTGATGATGCTGATGACGATGGTGATGATTGTGACGATGCGGATGATGATGATGTTGATGGTGATGTTGATGATTCAATTGACGATGATGATGGTTATGATGATGCAGATGGTGATGCGGATGATGATGGTGACGATGCTGATGGTGACGATTATGATGGTGATTATGATGGTGGTATCGCTATTGAAGATGACTATGCTGTTGATGCTGATGGTGATGATGAGGACGATGATGATGGGCATGGATGGTGATAGTGACGACGACGATGATGATGATGATGATGATGATAATGATGATGATGGCGATGATGGCGATACTGAAGATGAGGATGGTAATGATGATGGCGAGAATGGTAATAATGAAAATGCGGATGGTCATGATGATGAGGATGGTGTTGATGTCGATGATGACGATCGTGATGATGTTGATGCTGAGGCTGCTAATGATGATGATGATGATGATGATGATGATGATGATGATGATGATGATGATGCTGATGCTGATGCTGATGCTGATAATGATCATGATGCTGATGCTGATGCTGATGCTGATGCTGATGCTGATGCTGATGCTGATGGTGATGGTGATGGTGATGGTGGTGATGATGGTGGTGATGATGATGGTGATCTTGGTGATGGTCATGGTCATGGTGATGCTGATGTTGCTGATGCTGATGACGATGACGAGGACGAGGAGATATTAGGGGGAGGAGGAAGGAGGAAGGGACGCGGGTGTGGCGCTGCTGATTCAAAACGAGGACCCAAATAATAGTGAATGGGAAAAAAGTGCCAGGGAAATGGTCCAGAATCCCGGGGACCCCGCATTGAAGACAACAAGGTATCGGAGGTCTGGGTCACTGGTACCCGCTTCTCACCCGTGCCCCTCCGCCTCCTACTCACCAGTTTCAGCCTTCTCCCCCGTTGCTTTCATCATCCAACTTATCATCTTCAATATCTTCTCATCTCCCTCTCCATCATCTCTCTTCTCCGCGAACTGTCCTTCCTCGACCACTCCAACTCATCATCCCCCTGTTTTCGCACTCATCCCCTTTTCGCTCCATCGTGGGAGGCGCGGATCGCATCGGCCATGCCGAACCTGACGGACCGGAAGTCTGTGGTGCAGCGGTTGCTGCGGATGTTGAAGCCAAGCATCTTCGCCAGTTCGGAGCGCCTACCTTGGGCGCAGAGAGAGAGAGAGGGAGAGGCCTCCTCTGGAACAGGGGACGCGTGCCCTGTGGCTATGGGGGGGGGCCTGTTCCACAGTTCTGGGACGGATTCGTCCTGGTCTGAGGCAGCCGCACCGGCAGAATGCTCGACGTATGTGGGAGAGTTGGTAGGCAGGCGTGGTGTGCCATACAGTCCAGTTGCTCGCAAGTCCAGAAAAACTTTTCGCTGCAATCCAAGTTCAAGTCCAACAGGCCTCCTCCGCCCTGCCCCCCATCCGCTCATCCTCCGCGTCCTCCCCTCCTCGTCCTTCTCCTCCTCGTCCTCCTCTCCTCGTCGAAGAGGCCTTCTCGTCGAAAACGCCTTCTCCTCGTCCTCCTCTTCCCTCCACGTCCTACCGCTCCTCCGCTCCTCCTCGCCCGCGGTCGAGGCGTCGGCTGATGTCGGCGGGCTCCAGGGGGAGGAGACGGGACGGGAGAGGGAGGGGACAAGGAGGAGCAGCAGGGTAAACGCGGAGGGGTCGAGGAAAAGGACGACGAGGAGTAGGAGGAGGAGAGAAGAGAAGAGAAGAGAAGAGAAGAGAAGAGAAGAGAAGAGAAGAGAAGAGAAGAGAAGAGAAGAGAAGAGAAGAGAAGAGGAGAGGAGAGGAGAGGAGAGGAGAGGAGAGAAGAGAAGAGAAGAGAAGAGAGATGATGATGATGATGATGATGATGATGATGATGATGATGATGATGATGATGATGATGATGATGATGATGATGATGATGATGATGATGATGATGAATGATGATGATGATGATGATGATGATGATGATGATGATGATGATGATGATGGCTGATGATGATGATGATGATGATGATGATGATGATGATGATGATGATGATGATGATGATGGATGGATGGAGGGAGGAGGAGGGAGGAGAGGAGGAGGAGGAGGAGGAGGAGGAGGAGCAGGAGCAGGAGGAGGAGGAGGAGAGGCGGAGGAGAAGGAGGAGGAGGAGGAGGAGCACGAGGAAGAGGAGCCGAGGAAACAGTAGTGAGCAAGTGGAGACGGAGGCGGAAAAAGAAAGAGCAGCTGAGGAGGCGGAGGCGAAAAAGGAGGAGGCAGATGCGAAGGGGAAGGAGCAAGAGGAGGATTAGGAGGACGGCGACGACGCGGAGGACGCGATTCGGGTGGATGGGGCAGAGTACGCAGGCGGAGGCGAAGGCGCTGGGAACCTCCAGGACCGAGGGGCGGAAAGATGTAGGGGATCGAGGGGGGAACGGAGGGGGGAGGGAAGAAAGGGAAGAGGGTGGTAGTCCAGGATCAACGGGGAAGGGATGGGGCGGACTGGAAGCGCGGAGATAGGAACGGAGGGGGTGTGTGGGGGGGGGGGTCGCCCTCCTCTCCCTGCCCTCCAACCCCTGACCCCTTCCCATGCTTAGCCGCCTACCTCCTTCCCCCTCCCCCTCCTCCACCTCGTCCTCCTCCTCCTAATCCTCCTCCTCCTCCTCCTCCTCCTCCTCCTCCTCCTCCTCCTCCTTCTCCTTCTCCTATCCTTATTCCTTATTAGAATATACTCCTACTCCCCCCTCAGGCCGGCAGATAGCGGGCGCATCCGGGTGGTCCCATCCTAACCTGTAAAAAACAATACAAAATCAACATTTTTCTTATTTTTCCTCTCGACATGGACGTCCTGTCGTCCACGGCGATAATCCATTGCAAAAAAATACCACAAAGAGCACACGCGCGCGTTCATGTCAGAATCCTACCGAACACCGTGAGTTTGCAAGCATTTTCAACATAAAAACATCAAAAACCCAATGCTTTTTCACAAAAAAATTGTACAAATTTCCCGCCCGGCCTCTCTTGCTGAAATCATAGGAAAACCATAGGAATCTTAAGAATTCGGTCAAATCCAGCGATTTCACGTCATCGCGCGGTGCACTCGCGATGCTCTGTCATGCACCCAGGCCGCGAATCCTGTGCAAAAAATATTACAAAGAGCACACTCGCGCGTTCATGTCAGAATCCTACCGCATACCGTGTTTTTGCTAGCATTTCAACATAAAAACATCAAAAACCCAATGCTTTTTCACAAAAATGCTTTGGGTTGTCCTGTCAGACCGTCGGGCTTCCTCCGGCCACCTCTGGCTTCCTGCGGTGTACCGGGCCATTCTCGACTCGTCTGGCAATGCGTGCGCGGCATTCAACACGCGCTCGCCAGTTCCCGTCGGCAACCGCCATCGCGGCCGCATCAGCTGTACCAAACCGGCTGGCCGGTGTGACTTCGGCCCCCAGTTGTGCCAGCTTTGTTTCTTATGTTGTGGGAGGGCGGGTGACTGGGCATGCCATGCTTGACTCGCTCGAGCTGGCTAGCTTGACTCCTCCTCCTCCTCCTCCTCCTCTTCCTCCTCCTCCTCCTCCTCCCCCTCCTCCCCCTCCTCCCTTTGTCTCCCTCCCCGTCACCTTCCCAGGCGGTTCGGCTCTGCCTGCCGCCCCCCAGGACGCCGTTGAGCGATTCATGACCCAGCTGCACGACAGGGCGCCGTGCGGGGACCAACCTTGGGACGAGGCGGAGCGGCGCGTCAACGCAGCGGTGCAGGACGTCCCTTCGGCTTCCTTGTCTCATCTCTAGCGTCTGCGAGGGAGATTTCCCGTTGCAGGTCGATCTTTTTACTGTGCTCGATGTATCTGTAGGTCCGTGATGCGGGCCTCATTGGGAATAAGTGGGCGTCGTGTTTGTGGGGAGAGAGGAAGGAAACAAAGCAGCACGTTCCTTATTCCCCCCTCCTCCCTGGCAAGACTTGGGGCGTTGCACGGACAGCCTCTGGAGGTCAGTAGCCCAGGCTGGCCTCAGCAGGTCCCCCAGGGTAGCCCACGGCAGCCTTGGCACCCTCATCCTGGGATCATCCCTCCGACGGCAAGCGAACACCGAGGGTGCTCCCGCCCGCCCGCTGCGCCAGTGCAGAGCCTCGACCAGGCGCGTACAGCGTACGGCTTCCGTTGCCGACCTCGTCTTTCCGCCCCTGTTCCTGGGGTCCCTTCTCTTTGCGCCGGCGGTTCATTGGACTCAGGCCCGCTCTGTAGATGTGCGAGCGGTGGTGGCAGACATGGCACGGGAGAGCAGCAGCCGTGGAGCAGCAATGAGGGGGGAGACACTTGGCAAAGCCGCTCTTCTTGTTGGGACCATCTGCTCTTGTTCACAACTACTATACCTCCAGAGCGCTCCACGGACAGCCCCAAACGCAGCCGAATACTCCCCAGTACCCTGCCACAGTGTCTCTTCTCCATGAGTTTCCCTGTCGCCCCACCCTTGGCCCGCATCGCCGCTTGCAGTCTTGCAGAGCGCGGTACGGTTGGCATTCCGAAGCCGACTCTACACGCATCGCCGCCCTAATTCTACACCACAGGGTTGAAGCCTGACGCGCACGGAGGGTGAATGGTCTTTTCCGTAGCCAGTTTGGCTCAAGCGCGCGGGGAGCACGCAGAGGGTGGGCTGGTCTCTAGGTGCCTCGTTGCTGAGACCTCTGCGTCAATGTGGTGCGCTCGGCGTTCCCACGCCGCGTTTCTAAGCTTATGCGTACTGTTGTTCGGGGCGGTCGCCCCTGCTCAAGAGCTCTCGCAACGGCACCTGGAGGACAACTATTACGAAAGAAACAGTTGCGATGAAGAAGCATCAGTGGCGGACAAGGCAGCGCGGGATGTTGCTGTGTCACTTCTGCAGACGAAGCAGCGGGAACCTCTGCAGCATAACGTGCGTGTGCAATCAATTGCAATATTTGCGCAAGTATTCAATACGGACCTTTGGACCGAATTGCAGCAGTGTGTGCAAAACGTCATCGCCGCCAGAGAGAACCGCACTGTCTCTCTGTACATAGCACTGACCAAGGCCAATCAAACAATTCAGGAAGACGCAGCACATATGCAAAGTATGGGCGGTCTTGCCGAGAGTAAGGTGAACATCGTGCGAAATGTAGGTGCCGACATTGGTGAGTTTCTACAACAAGTCCAGCTGCATTCAGCATCCGCGAGCAAGTCTAATGTGTTCTTGAAGTTGCATACCAAGAGTGGAGAGAGATGGCGGGAATTGATGATACAAAGCTTATGTGGAAGCCCTCGTCAGGTAGCGCGCGTCCTAGCTCGTTTTGAGAACGAGGAGGTGGGCGTCGTTGGTCCACCAGGGTTGACCTGGACCAGTGACGGGTTACCAGCTGACCCCACCGAAAATACACATAATCGACATTTGGGTTTTTCTTTGGGTTCTTTGGAAGGGCTCTTTGGAGTACCTGGTGCCCCATTGCAACAACTTCCAGAATACGATGAAACATGGAACTTCATTTATGGAGAAGACAGCGATCCTCCAGACGTTTGGACCATATGTGCGGGATCATGGTTCTGGTCACGTTCTCGCCCTATTCTGTCGGATACACATTTACTTGCGGCAGTTGCGAAGTTTCTGCAGGTTTGGGAGACCGGGTATTCTACCGATGGTTACTCAGAGTGCAAGACGTTTGCGTGTAGAAGCGTTTACGCTTTGGAGCGAGTGTTGCCGACTATTGCTAGCCAGAACCGTTCCGTGGTCGAGGCGCCGTACCATCCGAATCGGTATGAATTTGATCCGTGACTTCTCTCCTTATTCTGTCCGAGTGTATCCATTGAGGTTTACGTGGTTAGCACCGCTTGCGCTGCCCACCTTCGGATACGAGTCGGTCGATGGATATCCGGTCATATTCTACTTTACCCCCTCGTGCTTAGATAAGCGAAGGGCGATTTCGCTGCGTCTGCCGGAGGCTGCGGGCGCCAGTCCGGGCTCAGACCCCAATGCGGGAGCCGAATCAGGCTCAGACAAATTTGCTTTGTTTTTCCCCAGGTGGGCCCCGCCCACCCACCAGGGTCTATGCTAGGTAGCTTGGTTCCGCCGACGACAAGCACATCCTCATGTCTCATTCCCTCATTCCTCTTGCGGGGCCGGGCCGAAACACAAAACATCGAGGGTTCATGATCTTCCAATAGCACGGTGCTTCCCCATAGCATCACAATGTCAATCCGTCATTCATTCGGTGCCTGATGCAAGCCGGCGAGGGCGTTGATGTTGGCGTCACGAGTAACAGGTCCCCTAGCCTGATCATGCTAGGTAGTCTTTCTCGTATTGCCCATCGGCGTCCCTAACAACAGCCTGTACACATACATCTATGTATGTATACATTGATATTTGCACGTCAATAGACATACAACTATATATATGGATAGATAGATAGATCGTCTTGTGCATGGCCAGTTAACATACCAGTGGACACATGTGTCCAGACGCCTGGTGACGCCAACCCGTTCCGCATTGTGGGACGCGCGGGCCCGCACATTTTCCGACAAAATTCCAGAAGGGCGTACGCGTGGGGAGGTCGTCAAGGTCACAGATTCCATGTGTTACAGTTTTCTTGCAGAGAGTGGATGGAGCTTGGTCTGGCCAGTTTCGTTCGTCGGGTTCCTCCGAATTGTTTTGGTTTGGCCATTGGTTCGGCCGTGTCTGGCTTCCCTTGCCCTACTTTCTTAGCGCGTCCCGCTTGAAGGGTCCTTCGAATCTGCCTGATTTGGCACGTGATTTGGGGCCGGTCTCGCCTGAGATATTATCATATTCCGCCCGGTTCGGGGTTGCGATCTCACAAGTTGTTTGGTTTGGGGCGGTGTTTGGCTTGTCGCGATCTCAAGACTTTCCCCGACAGCCCAGGACGCCTTGCATGGTCCTAACGCCCCCCAGACAGCCCAACACGTTCCCAAGAAAACCAGAAAATGCAGCCGAATACGCTCCCAAGACATCCCAACCCGCTCTCAAGACGAACTGTTGTTTCCCCCTCCGTTTCCATGTTCACACATCCTCAATCCGTTTCATGTGGCCCGTAGGTGCTTGCCAATTTTCCAAATTGTGCTGTGCACACTCTAAACAGATCGTGATCCTCATTCTGCACCACAGGGTTGAACCCTGACACATTTGGCGAGGGTCGCCACTCCGCCGACCTCTCGGTGAGAAGATGTGCGGGTTCCGATCTTGTGCATGTTGTTTGCCGCGTCCTGTCGTGCTGCCCGTCTGTGATTGGTTCTGGTCTGTCACCCTCTTCCTCCGCGTCTGGTGCAGAGCGTCATGGGGGCCTCTGAAAGGCCTCGGGGACCCTTCTTGGCAGCCTTTCCAGAGCTCCTGGGTGCGTTGGGTGACCCTCTGAGGGCGTCTCGGGGGGGGTTCTTCGGGGCATCCTGGGGGCACGCTGGGCGTCTTGGGGCACCCTCTTGTGGGAAAGGTCTCCCCGCCCCTGCCGGCCCCTCCTGGGGCTCCTCGTAGGCACCGTTGGCCGTCCTGGGGGGCGCCTTGGGCAGTCCTGGGGCCCTCTGGGGGCAGAACAGCAGGTGTTTTTTTGTTGCTCGTTGCGCATGTGCGTCTCCAGCCTTGGAGGCAGCACAGGGAGGCCTTGACGCCCAGCGGAAGAGGCCGAAGTTGGGACCACGGAGCGGGAGCAGGGTATGGGAAAGCCTTTCCCCAAAGAAAATTGCGAGGACTGGAGAGAGGAGCTCGGAAGAAGCATCTGGCCGCTCAGAGGGCATGGCGGGAACTATCTGGTAGTTGTTTCCGGCCCATCCACCATTGGTGCCCTGGTTGTAGGAGCGATTCGCAGTGGACGCATGGTCGGGAGCACCGCGGCTTCGTAAGATGTGGGCCTCTGAGGACTCTTCGGGGACCCTTGAGGGCCTCCACAGAGATATGATTGGCGTCCGCCGCTTCCTGAAATGTGTGTTTGTGTTTGAGGTGGTTGGTCAGACGGTCACATGCGCATGCTTGACAAACGGCCCAACAACTATTTATACCACGCCTACTTGCATAGACGGCATGTTGAGTTGAATTGATCTCCATTGCACCGAACCTGAGGAATCCGAGAAAGCGCCACGTGCGAATTGCAGGTAGGTTGTTCATTGGTGCGCCCCGCGCCCAAGAATCAACATACTCGGTCTCGGAATTTGAATGGTTATCCCTCCACCATGGTCATCAGCATCCGTAGCCACGTTGGCTGAAACAGCTTCAGGTGGAATTCCCGCTCTAAGACCCAAGGCTTTATCGTACTCTTTCTGCTCTTGAAAGATACGTCTCGTTCGTACCCTCCGAAGCGGAGCCAGAGGTCCCGCTCGAACTACGGGAAATGTACGGCCCAGCAATGGCAGAAGCAGGGATCATGCGGGAAGGTGGCGTGGCACTGCCGTTGGGCGGCCACGAAGCCCAAGGAGCCGCTTCCAGTGAGGTCGTGCTCAGAGGTGGCGCCGCCCTCGGGTTGGACAGCCCCAAACGCAGCGGTGCAGGACGTCCCTTCGGCTTCCTTGTCTCATCTCTAGCGTCTGCGAGGGAGATTTCCCGTTGCAGGTCGATCTTTTTACTGTGCTCGATGTGTCTGTAGGTCCGTGATGCGGGCCTCATTGGGAATAAGTGGGCGTCGTGTTTGTGGGGAGAGAGGAAGGAAACAAAGCAGCACGTTCCTTATTCCCCCCTCCTCCCTGGCAAGACTTGGGGCGTTGCACGGACAGCCTCTGGAGGTCAGTAGCCCAGGCTGGCCTCAGCAGGTCCCCCAGGGTAGCCCACGGCAGCCTTGGCACCCTCATCCTGGGATCATCCCTCCGACGGCAAGCGAACACCGAGGGTGCTCCCGCCCGCCCGCTGCGCCAGTGCAGAGCCTCGACCAGGCGCGTACAGCGTACGGCTTCCGTTGCCGACCTCGTCTTTCCGCCCCTGTTCCTGGGGTCCCTTCTCTTTGCGCCGGCGGTTCATTGGACTCAGGCCCGCTCTGTAGATGTGCGAGCGGTGGTGGCAGACATGGCACGGGAGAGCAGCAGCCGTGGAGCAGCAATGAGGGGGGAGACACTTGGCAAAGCCGCTCTTCTTGTTGGGACCATCTGCTCTTGTTCACAACTACTATACCTCCAGAGCGCTCCACGGACAGCCCCAAACGCAGCCGAATACTCCCCAGTACCCTGCCACAGTGTCTCTTCTCCATGAGTTTCCCTGTCGCCCCACCCTTGGCCCGCATCGCCGCTTGCAGTCTTGCAGAGCGCGGTACGGTTGGCATTCCGAAGCCGACTCTACACGCATCGCCGCCCTAATTCTACACCACAGGGTTGAAGCCTGACGCGCACGGAGGGTGAATGGTCTTTTCCGTAGCCAGTTTGGCTCAAGCGCGCGGGGAGCACGCAGAGGGTGGGCTGGTCTCTAGGTGCCTCGTTGCTGAGACCTCTGCGTCAATGTGGTGCGCTCGGCGTTCCCACGCCGCGTTTCTAAGCTTATGCGTACTGTTGTTCGGGGCGGTCGCCCCTGCTCAAGAGCTCTCGCAACGGCACCTGGAGGACAACTATTACGAAAGAAACAGTTGCGATGAAGAAGCATCAGTGGCGGACAAGGCAGCGCGGGATGTTGCTGTGTCACTTCTGCAGACGAAGCAGCGGGAACCTCTGCAGCATAACGTGCGTGTGCAATCAATTGCAATATTTGCGCAAGTATTCAATACGGACCTTTGGACCGAATTGCAGCAGTGTGTGCAAAACGTCATCGCCGCCAGAGAGAACCGCACTGTCTCTCTGTACGTAGCACTGACCAAGGCCAATCAAACAATTCAGGAAGACGCAGCACATATGCAAAGTATGGGCGGTCTTGCCGAGAGTAAGGTGAACATCGTGCGAAATGTAGGTGCCGACATTGGTGAGTTTCTACAACAAGTCCAGCTGCATTCAGCATCCGCGAGCAAGTCTGATGTGTTCTTGAAGTTGCATACCAAGAGTAGAGATAAATGGCGGGTATGGATGATACAAAGCTTATGTGGAAGCCCTCGTCAGGTAGCGCGCGTCCTAGCTCGTTTTGAGAACGAGGAGGTGGGCGTCGTTGGTCCACCAGGGTTGACCTGGACCAGTGACGGGTTACCAGCTGACCCCACCGAAAATACACATAATCGACATTTGGGTTTTTCTTTGGATTCTTTGGAAGTGCTCTTTGGAGTACATGGTGCCCCATTGCAACTACTTCCAGAATACGATGAAACATGGAAGTTCATTTATGGAGAAGACAGCGATCCTCCAGACGTTTGGACCATATGTGCGGGATCATGGTTCTGGTCACGTTCTCGCCCTATTCTGTCGGATACACACTTACTTGCGGCAGTTGCGCAGTTTCTGCAGGTTTGGGAGACCGGGTATTCTACCGATGGTTATTCAGAGTGCAAGACGTTTGCGTGTAGAAGCATTTACGCTTTGGAGCGAGTGTTGCCGACTATTGCTAGCCAGAACCGTTCCGTGGTCGAGGCGCCGTACCATCCGAATCGGTATGAATTTGATCCGTGACTTCTCTCCTTATTCTGTCCGAGTGTATCCATTGAGGTTTACGTGGTTAGCACCGCTTGCGCTGCCCACCTTCGGATACGAGTCGGTCGATGGATATCTGGTCATATTCTACTTTACTCCCTCGTGCTTAGATAAGCGAAGGGCGATTTCGCTGCGTCTGCCGGAGGCTGCGGGCGCCAGTCCGGGCTCAGACCCCAATGCGGGAGCCGAGTCAGGCTCAGACAAATTTGTTTTGTTTTTCCCCAGGTGGGCCCCGCCCACCCACCAGGGTCTATGCTAGGTAGCTTGGTTCCGCCGACGACAAGCACATCCTCATGTCTCATTCCCTCATTCCTCTTGCGGGGCCGGGCCGAAACACAAAACATCGAGGGTTCATGATCTTCCAATAGCACGGTGCTTTCCCATAGCATCACAATGTCAATCCGTCATTCATTCGGTGCCTGATGCAAGCCGGCGAGGGCGTTGATGTTGGCGTCACGAGTAACAGGTCCCCTAGCCTGATCATGCTAGGTAGTCTTTCTCGTATTGCCCATCGGCGTCCCTAACAACCGCCTGTACACATACATCTATGTATGTATACATTGATATTTGCACGTCAATAGACATACAACTATATATATATGGATAGATAGATAGATAGATCGTCTTGTGCATGGCCAGTTAACATGCCAGTGGACACATGTGTCCAGACGCCTGGTGACGCCAACCCGTTCCGCATTGTGGGACGCGCGGGCCCGCACATTTTCCGACAAAATTCCAGAAGGGCGTACGCGTGGGGAGGTCGTCAAGGTCACAGATTCCATGTGTTACAGTTTTCTTGCAGAGAGTGGATGGAGCTTGGTCTGGCCAGTTTCGTTCGTCGGGTTCCTCCGAATTGTTTTGGTTTGGCCATTGGTTCGGCCGTGTCTGGCTTCCCTTGCCCTACTTTCTTAGCGCGTCCCGCTTGAAGGGTCCTTCGAATCTGCCTGATTTGGCACGTGATTTGGGGCCGGTCTCGCCTGAGATATTATCATATTCCGCCCGGTTCGGGGTTGCGATCTCACAAGTTGTTTGGTTTTTTTGGGGCGGTGTTTGGCTTGTCGCGATCTCAAGACTTTCCCCGACAGCCCAGGACGCCTTGCATGGTCCTAACGCCCCCCAGACAGCCCAACACGTTCCCAAGAAAACCAGAAAATGCAGCCGAATACGCTCCCAAGACATCCCAACCCGCTCTCAGGACGAACTGTTGTTTCCCCCTCCGTTTCCATGTTCACACATCCTCAATCCGTTTCATGTGGCCCGTAGGTGCTTGCCAATTTTCCAAATTGTGCTGTGCACACTCTAAACAGATCGTGATCCTCATTCTGCACCACAGGGTTGAACCCTGACACATTTGGCGAGGGTCGCCACTCCGCCGACCTCTCGGTGAGAAGATGTGCGGGTTCCGATCTTGTGCATGTTGTTTGCCGCGTCCTGTCGTGCTGCCCGTCTGTGATTGGTTCTGGTCTGTCACCCTCTTCCTCCGCGTCTGGTGCAGAGCGTCATGGGGGCCTCTGAAAGGCCTCGGGGACCCTTCTTGGCAGCCTTTCCAGAGCTCCTGGGTGCGTTGGGTGACCCTCTGAGGGCGTCTCGGGGGGGGTTCTTCGGGGCATCCTGGGGGCACGCTGGGCGTCTTGGGGCACCCTCTTGTGGGAAAGGTCTCCCCGCCCCTGCCGGCCCCTCCTGGGGCTCCTCGTAGGCACCGTTGGCCGTCCTGGGGGGCGCCTTGGGCAGTCCTGGGGCCCTCTGGGGGCAGAACAGCAGGTGTTTTTTTGTTGCTCGTTGCGCATGTGCGTCTCCAGCCTTGGAGGCAGCACAGGGAGGCCTTGACGCCCAGCGGAAGAGGCCGAAGTTGGGACCACGGAGCGGGAGCAGGGTATGGGAAAGCCTTTCCCCAAAGAAAATTGCGAGGACTGGAGAGAGGAGCTCGGAAGAAGCATCTGGCCGCTCAGAGGGCATGGCGGGAACTATCTGGTAGTTGTTTCCAGCCCATCCACCATTGGTGCCCTGGTTGTAGGAGCGATTCGCAGTGGACGCATGGTCGGGAGCACCGCGGCTTCGTAAGATGTGGGCCTCTGAGGACTCTTCGGGGACCCTTGAGGGCCTCCACAGAGATATGATTGGCGTCCGCCGCTTCCTGAAATGTGTGTTTGTGTTTGAGGTGGTTGGTCAGACGGTCACATGCGCATGCTTGACAAACGGCCCAACAACTATTTATACCACGCCTACTTGCATAGACGGCATGTTGAGTTGAATTGATCTCCATTGCACCGAACCTGAGGAATCCGAGAAAGCGCCACGTGCGAATTGCAGGTAGGTTGTTCATTGGTGCGCCCCGCGCCCAAGAATCAACATACTCGGTCTCGGAATTTGAATGGTTATCCCTCCACCATGGTCATCAGCATCCGTAGCCACGTTGGCTGAAACAGCTTCAGGTGGAATTCCCGCTCTAAGACCCAAGGCTTTATCGTACTCTTTCTGCTCTTGAAAGATACGTCTCGTTCGTACCCTCCGAAGCGGAGCCAGAGGTCCCGCTCGAACTACGGGAAATGTACGGCCCAGCAATGGCAGAAGCAGGGATCATGCGGGAAGGTGGCGTGGCACTGCCGTTGGGCGGCCACGAAGCCCAAGGAGCCGCTTCCAGTGAGGTCGTGCTCAGAGGTGGCGCCGCCCTCGGGTTGGTGGTGGTCCTCTACGTGGCACTGTGTTACAGCGTGAGGGTGCATGGACGGGCGGTGCAGGTCTCAACCTGCGTGTTCATTACATCTCTGGTGTCCACGCAGTTGCTCGTGAAGGCGTTGAGCTCTCCGAAGTTCGGCTTCAATTTCCCTGCCTGGCTAGCTTCAGCCCACTTCTTGACCGTCTGGCTATGCTGCTGGGCCTACTATGCTTGGCTCGGGGACTGGGGCAAGCTGCTGCCAGGATCTGTCGGCTCCTCCAAGCGTTACAGAAATTTCGTGTTGCCGATTGCTACCAGCCTTCCGCTCTCAGTGATATTCAACAATACCGCGCTCGTGTACCTGGGCGCTGGACTGGTCGCCATCGTCAGCACCCTGTCACCAGTCTCCACGGCGCTGCTCTCACGCCTGATGGGCCGGACGATCGCGAGCAAGGCTTGGTGTGGCGTGTTGGTTGCTTTCGGTGGTGCCCTGATGATCGCGTGGGGCAAGTTGGAGGGCCACCTTGCGACCACGGGCGTTGTCTCTGGGCTGATGTTCGGGCTGGGCGCGGTTTTCTTCCGGTCCGTGAAGGTGGTGTTGCAGGACATGTTGCTCACCCCTGCCGCGTACGCGTGCGGCGCGGCAGAGAGGAAGTCCCTCGTGACGAGTGTTGCCGAGGAGCCCATCGGGCCGATGCACGCGTGGTCCCTCCAGTGTCCCCCGGCCATCCTCGTCTCGGTGCTCTACGCCTGCTGCACGGAGAGCGTCGGCGAGCTCTGGGCGAGCCTCTCCCCCGCCGTCGTCGCGATGGTCCTCTGCTCGTGTGCGAGCGCCGCGGCCCTCAACATTCTGGGGATGTGCACGATCAAGTCCCTGGGCGGGAGCTCCATGCAGATGGTGGGAAAGTTGAACGTGATCGTAGTGGTCGCCTTCTCCGTCGCCGTCCTGCAGGAGACGATACCAGGCAAGGTGATACTGGGCACCTGCTTCGTCGTACTTGGCGTTGCGATGTTCGAGTATTTTCAGCACCCCGACAAGGCCGTTTCTCAAGCCCCACTCGGGACAGCGCAGGAGACGGCGTAGCAACAGATGTGGCACCATTGTAGATTGATCGTCGTCATCAGGATCAGTCTGCTTTGCAGCTTTGCTTCGATCCGTTCCAACCGCTGGCGCTTCTGTTGCGGAGGACCTTCCAGTCAGCTCCGGTCCCACCCAGAGGACACCGAGCCTCTGGTGGCCTGAGCTGCCGTGAATCGAATCAATAATGCCAGCGGCCAGCGCCTGTCCCGCGAGGCCGTAGGGGCCACGGCGCTCCTGAGTGAATTCTTCGCTTTCGCCGTCATGATCATCCTTGGGCGGCATCCTCTGTCTCGTCATCTCATTCATCAGAGAATGCTGCAGCAGGAGAACGAAGACCCGCCTGGGGTCTGCCTCCACGACGGCATCTGCGACGGCGGCGGTGGGCCTAGCTCACGTGGGCATCTCCGAGGAGGGGGGAGCAGCAGCAGAGGAGGGGTGCGGAGGAGGACACCGACAGATCTCGCGCGGCCAGAAAGTCGGTCTGGCACAGGACACGGGAAGAAAACGACAAGGAGAGGAGGAGTTGAATGGGGAGGAGCAGGAGGAGGCGGAGGAGAGGAGGAGGGAGAGGAGTAGGAAGACGAAGAGAAGGGAGGCAGGAAGAGGAGGAGGAGGAGGAGGAGGGAGCCATGAGAGGAAGGGCAGCAGCAGGGGGTTAAGAGGGGAGAGGGAGCAGCACCAGCGGGATCAGCAGCATCAGCATCGTCAGAAGGAAAAGGCGGCAGGCGAAAGATGAGGACAAGGAGGGTGAGGGAGATGATCTCCCTCATCCTCGTCCTCGCATCTCGCCCTTTATTAGTTTCTCCTCTTCGTCCTCCTCATCCTCCACGTCGTCTTTCCTCCGTTTCCCTCATCCTCCTCGTTCGCCTCGTCCTCGGTTTTCTGCTTGTCCAGCACGCCATGTGACATCTCCTGGAGATGTCAAGTGGCGTGCTGTACAAGTGGGAAGCCCAGTGTGGAATGTTGCGGGTAGAAAGTTGGGTATCAAAGTTTTCTCTTCTGTCAGGGGTGTGATAAGGAATTGGGAGAACGTGAGAAGCAAAGGGTGCCAATGTGATTCACCAAAACCGTTTTTCGCGAGTGTAGAACTAAGAGTGCGCGCGAGTGTAAATTTAAGAGCAAGCGCAAACGAGAAAGGGAGCGAGAAATAATAACACCAACAACAGCACAAATAACAAGCCTGTTCGCTCTCATATGCTCGCGTGTCAGTCAACCTGTTTCTCCCAAACCCTCGATACCATCCCTCTTCGTCGTGGAGAATCGTTTGCTTGACTGACATGCGTACGTGGCGCAGCCGCTAAAACAGGGGAGGGGAGGGAGGAGGCAAGGGACAAGGGGAGGGAGAAGGATGGAGCACGAGAGAGATTAGCAGGAGGGGGTTCGGCTCAGGAAAACAAGCGGCAGAACCAGGCAGGCGGATCGGACCCGAACGGGCGGGTCGGGCGGGCGGGCCCAGACGGCGGGGTCGAGCGGGCGGGTCGTTGAAGCATCAGTCTTGCATGGGTCGCGAGGAAGTCCTGAGCGATAGCGCGATTCCCGAGTAACTCGTGAGGAAGTCCAGAGCGAGAGTGTGATTCCTGAGTGTCGGAGCGCGGCATATGAATAAATTGCAAGGGCGTCGAGCGCGATTCCTGGAGAAAGTGCGAGGAAGTCTTGCGCGAGATCGCGATGTTGGATAAATCGTGCAGAAGTATCCGGCGGGAGCCTTTCTTGTTGCAGTTCGGGAGCCCGGGGCGCAATCTGAAGGTTTTCCTTTGTTGAAAATCGGGTGCGAGCCCCAGGAGGGGCACTTCCATGAATAAACACAATGGGCACCGGAGTGGGGGATCAACAAGTAAGTATATTTGTTTGATGTAGTTCGCTCATATGCTCGCGTGTCAGTCATCATGTATCTCCCGAACCGTCGATACTCACCCTCTTCGTCTTTGATCGTGCCCCCTTTGGGGGCATATTTTCATGACCTGCCACGCGTTCTTGGCGCAAACGTTAACAAAGGAAGGACAGAATTAATGTAAAAGGGTGAGAGCCTGGAGGAAGCGAGTGAATGAAGGGAGCGAGGGGGGGCAAGAGGGAGGAGGGATTAGCAAGAGGGAATGGCAAGGAAGTCTCAGGCGAGGCCCAGCTCCTGAGCGAATTATCCTGAAGTCCAGAAGGAGAGCGCGATCCCAGAGCGCCGCCGTGAAGCAATTGAAAGGAATTACAGGCGAGAGCGCGATTTCTGTACGTATACATTGCAGGGAAATCTTGAGCGAAAGCCAGATTTCCAAACCTGGAGCGTAATTCCTGAGTGTCAAGGGCGCGGCGTCTGAATAAATTGCAAAATAGTCCCACGCGAGAGCGCGATCCCGACGTGAATCGCAAAGACGTCCCGAGCAAGACCGCGATGCGTTCACAAACTGAAGGATATCCAGCGGGAGCCGTTGTTGAAGCACACCGGGGGGTAACAACGCAGTTTCGAGGCCCAAGATTCTCCGTTGTAGGAATGCAGGGCGCGAGCCTTGGGAAAGGAATTTCCATTGAAAAACACCATGGGCACATTAGGGGGGATTAACAACAATTCTTGTTGATAGACGAAAATGCAAGTAAAACAAGGAAAACAAGGACGACAGTCCGTGAGTCTGTCCGTGTGGGTGGATGGGTAGTTCAGCAAAAGGGTGAGGTGTGGCTCGCGTGCGCAAGTAGCAAGCAGGGGAGTAGGTCTGGTGAGGTGGGGTGGGCAGGTGGACAAGTAGGTGAGCAAGTGGGTCATCGTGCGTGTGGGTGGGTGAGGCTCGCGGCCGCGAAAGCTCGAGCATTGGGAGCAAGCGTTGATCGTCGCAGCTCTTGGCTTGACCCGTCCGCACTGGACCGGCCTCCGCCGCCGCCCGTCGCCGCCCTGTCGGCCGGTGGCGCACGACCTGGCGAGGAGAGTGCCGGAAGGGGTGTGTGGCGCCATGCGGGCTCGTCCTCCCAGGCTCTGGTCCGCCCCGCAGTTAGGGAGCCCACAAAGGACGTACGCACCCAGCTATGTACATGAACACGGCCCCTGGACCCGCCAGACCTGCCGCGTGATACGAACATTCGCGTAAAGCGAACTCTCGAAACCAGCGTGGATTCATGTACGTGCACGTCCTTCTCTCGCTCCTGAGCAGTGGTGGCCGCCGCACCTCGTCGTCGGCGCCGTCGTGCGCTCGTCGGCGCCGTCGCCGCGGGGCGCCGCGCCCGCGCGCCGCGCGGCACTCCGAGGCTCGGGCGAGGCGGAGCCTCTCGGGCACCGGCCGCAGCCGCAGGGCTACCCCGCCGCGGGCGAGGCCGCTCTCCCTCGCGTTCCTCCCCCCCTGCAGGGGCAACTAAAACGAAGCGAAGATCGGGACAAAATCGGATCGGGATAACTCGAAATCTCTGAGAATCGGCGGGTTTGGAGGATGTATTGGGCGCTGCGGCCGCTCCAGAGCGTTCCGGAACGCTCTGAGAGCGCTCCGGAACGCTCTGGAGCGATTTATCCCGATCTTAGCCCTGTTCTAGCAACGAGAGGGGGGGATGGACCCAGTGGGCAAACATCGAGCTGGCATCGGCGACACACCGTTGATAGATCGAAGGAACATTTTGGGAGGTCCGCGCGGCCTCCGGAAGCTTGGCCCTCGTCGCCACGGCCGGACGCAGCTCGGGACACTGGTGCGTTTGGACCCTGGGAGGGGTCCCGGGACCGCCCTGCTCCGACACCCCTTGCTGGGGCACTTGCGGTGGCGCGAAGATCATCCGCGCTGCGCGCCTCGCGGCCTTGGCTGGAGAGTGGTCCCCCTCCAAGGGGGGAGAGGGGCGCGCGAGAGCGCGAAGGTAAAGCCACGTTGCGCGACGCGCGAGGTGTGGTGACCTGGCGCCTGGCCTTGCCCATGGCCCGCCCCTTGTGCGTTGGTCGCGAGTGGCGGCTCAGCGTCGACCGCGCGCCGGCGGGTTGCCTCGGCATTCATCATGGTTGCACTCGCGGTCGGAGAAGTGCGGCTGCACCCGCAAAGAAGGCGATTACGACGACAGCTTTGGTGATTCAAAGATGGGGTCCTGAGGGAAGGGGTCCCAAGGATGAGAAGGGATCCACGGGTGGAGTTGTATTCTTCGAGGCACCTCGTCCTTAAGACCCCATCCCCATTCCGTCGACAGCTGGTATAGTGCCCGGGTTACGACGACGACTTCAGCGACGGCTTCCTCTGCCACGAGGACTTCGAGGACGACGGTGCGGCGGCGGCGGCGACGGCGGTGTGGTTATTCCCGTGTTCACGTGGTATGCCAGCAGCGTTGCTGTATGCATCGACCACCACGCTGAGGGAAGTCGCGCAAGGATACTGTTGCGTTGCATGGTCATGACATTGTGTGGCAGTCACGTAGCCTCTCGGGGGACCTCTTGGGGCCGTCTTGGGCAGCTCGTGGGCCATTTGGCCGCGGTGTTTGGCCTGCCTTGGGCTTTCCAGGGGGCGTTTGCCAGGAGGCATCGGTCCGTCTTGGGCCCATCTTGGGGTATTCGGGAGTTTCCTGAGGCCAGGGCGCCCAGTCGTCCAGGGCAGTCCGAAGGCAGGCCGGAGACCAAACTCAAACGGGGTGGCGTGGCCGAAGTTGCAGGACCCGTTATTTTTCAAGTTCTGTCATGCGACAGGATACGTTTCGATCTGATCGACCCGATTGGATACGGTGGGGACGCGCATCAATAAACCGGATGGGGTTCGACAGGGTGCCTTGGGTTTTTGTTCACCTTGCGCGTTGCGCGGTGACCTCCTGCAGGCGTTAGCAAATTGTTGCATTCAGGAAGATCTGGGTTTCGCCCCAGTTGCACCTCGCGCGCGGATTTTCAGGGTCGGGTCTCTCGGCAGGGTTTCTGTCGGCTGCGTGCGCACGGATTCGATTCCGGCCGACCCGATGCGGTTCGATTCGATTTTACGACCATCCAATGCGGCCCGATGTGTGCATGGCGTTGTTGTGCATGTTGGCGCAGCCGATCCGTTTCGAGTTCGATTCCGTGCCGATGCAGCCCGATCCGACGCACGTTCCGACCCGATCCGATGTCACGATTCAATGTTGATTGATCTTGTCTCAGGCACCTCTTGGAGCTCGACGAATATTGCACGCACAAGTAACTGTACTTGCTGCGATTGCCTTCCTACCACTGCAAGAGCTGAGAGCCAGCGGGTGTAGAAAGTATGCGCCAAGGGTCCAGGGTGTAGTCGGATTCGGCGTTCGAAGCGGACCCACAGCAAATTAATAGCACAATGGTAGTTCAGTTTTCACTATCAATGAGGAGTGATGCAAACAGTAGCTCTGGGCATGCCCACCATCATGATAATGGGACAATGCAGTAGCAAACATTGTCCTGGCAAGTGCTTTGGCTGGTAGCCGACGCGCGCAGTAGGTTGCTGAACCAGATGTTGGACAGTGGCGCTTGCGGTTGACATCCAAGTAGCTTCCCATCTCTTCCGGGAATTCACATGTTTCATCATACGTCGTGTTCATGTGTTGCCTTTGATGCAGTGCACCTTCCTCCTCCTTTTTCTCCTCCTCATCGTTCTCCTCCGTGTCTTTCCTCCTCCTTCCTCCTCCTTCTCCTCCGACGCTCGACTCGCGCCACAAGTTCGCACAGTTGAGGGGCTGAGACCCCACCGCGCCTCCATCCTCGTCCCGCTTGCCCCATGTCTTTCTCAACAATTTCCTATTCAGTTTTCATCATCCTCGTCATCCTCCTTCTCCACTTCGTACAGTCGGTCGCACAGGACGTGTAATCAGTTGGGACCACAAATGGTGGACAACCATGTTTATCCTTCTGGTCGTCCGCGATCCCCAGACCCTCTGTGCATTGGCCGCAGAGATGTTTTCGCTAGTCAACGCTCGTGCCCGATGAGAGGCGCATGAGCCTCTGAATTTCACGTGACCTTAGTAAGGTTCGGGGATCTGGCCAGGCCAGGGGCGCGTTGGTTGATCAGCCCGCCTCTTTTCTAGCATCCACCTTCTTTGTCCTCGTCCTCCCCATCTGATTCATCCCGCTCCATCCCCCTCAATGGGGCCCGCAAGGCCGCGCAGCCCGGCCCACCGTCGCCCGCCAGGCCGCCCAGAAGGAGGGAGGGGGGGGGGGCGCACATGCTAAGGGTGTTTGGACTCGCCAGGTCAGCGGGCAAGGTTCGCTGCTCGACCCCCCCCTCTTCTTCACTGCTCAGTCACTGGAACGGTAGCTACCCACGATGTTCTTGCCTGAATGTTCTTCTCCCTTCCGTGGCCATTTTCTCTCGGGGGCACGGTCGATTAACAGACTGTGCCCGTGTTATACTCGTGTTGCTGAATCGCGTTACCCCGTTCATTGAAAGAGTGAGCCCTTACACCTTGCACCTTTTACTTCTAGTCAGTCCTCATCTCTCAGCGTTCGTCCTCCCCCATTATGTCCTCCTTACGTCCTGCTTTCTCGAGGTCCTCATTCCTACTCCTACTTTTTCCTGTTTCCTGCTCACCGTTCATGCAGCCTCCCTTCCATCATCTCTCCTCCCCCTTGCTCTTCGGTCCGCCTCTCCTCCTCGTCAGGGGAGTTGAAGAAGAGCGCATGAGAGAGGGGGGAGCGTTCGCTGAGCGGATTTGAGGAGCGCGTGCAAACTCACGCCCTCCCTGTCAGATAATCTGGGGCAGTACATGACGGATAGGGGGCCAGCCACCGCGACCCCCCTTTCGACGACCACGCCTGCCTGCCTCGACCGACCCCACACTCCGCCCCCGCTCCCCTTGCCCTTTCCCTCCCCTGCCCCTGCCGGGCCGCCCCTGCTTGCATGGCAATTAAGAAGCAGAGCTCACACTGAGAGGCGGAATGCCACGGGGCCAGTCCTCCAAGAAGCTGCGTTTGGGAGGTTTTTTTCCGTTGCTCGGGACCCGGGGCCATAAGCCCAACGCCCGGGGGTCCCCCTTGGTGACGGGGGTGGGTACCCAGTCGGGTGCCCCCGGGCCTTCTTGGGGAGGGAGGGAGGGAGGGACGAGGAGGGGGAGGAGGACAAGGAGGGGGAGGAGGAAGACACGGTTCCGCGCGGCGGGTTTCCCTTCCATGGGCGTAGAGCCGCACGCGCAGAGGGCGGGGCGGAGTCCCCGTCCCTGGACGGCGGGGGCACGCGGGGGCGCACCGCGCGGTCGGCAATCTCGGCGGCGCCGGCGCGCCGCGGAGGCTCGCCATCCGTATAGAGAACGAGCAAAACAGAGAGGGAGAGACGCGCGGTCGCGCGTGGTTTCTTGACGAACGCCCGCTCGCGAGTGTGCAGAAGCTACGGCGGCCAACTCCACCAAGCGGTCAGCAGACGGCGGCAGCCAGGAGCGGCAGAGGGAACAGAACAAAGAACGACTGGCCCGATGCGCCCTCTCAAGTCCCTCCCTATCGCCTACGCGCCGCAGGCGCCATGCCCTTCCAGAGCCTGGCGCGCCGATGCCGCCGAGCCTGCCGCCCGCCTGCCGCTCGCTCCCGGCGGCCGAGCCTCGGCCCTCGCTCTCCGGCGTCGGCGTCCTGCCCCGATCCTGGTGGCTCGCCGCCTTGTGGTGGTGCGCCAGTTTTTGTGTCCGGCGGCCGCGTGGGATGAGGCAGCGTGCGAGCGACGGCGGGGTGCGACCGGGGCGGGCCTCCGCGCCACAGGCCCCGTGCCACGCCAGCGCCCGGCGCGCCGACGCCGCCGAGACTGCCGCCTGCCTGCCGTGCGCCGTGCCTGCGATGATCGAAGGAGGCGGCAGCTGCTCCTCGGCGGAGGGCGGCGGATGGCAGGGGGCAGCAGAGCGGGGGCGGCTCCGCCGACGGAACGCGGCGGAAGCACACGATGCACCACCAAGAGATGGC
Organism: Prorocentrum cordatum; assembly: GCA_963575745.1. Taxonomy (NCBI): domain Eukaryota; class Dinophyceae; order Prorocentrales; family Prorocentraceae; genus Prorocentrum; species Prorocentrum cordatum. Next base: position 589,255 of record CAUYUJ010020282.1, read on the forward strand.
ATCATTTTGGGGCTTGGGGCTTCCAAAGGGCGCACCGAGTCGCCGTTGCTGAGCCACGACGGCGGGCGCCAGAGAGTCGACGCACCGAAGCAGCCGCAGGGGTCTCGCTCTTCGAGCGGGAGCAGCACAGACATCAGCGGACGCTTTCGCGGTGGATCTGAGGGGCTTCACGCCCGTGCACATGCTGAACACCCCCCCCCTCCCCCTCCCCCCCAATTCTCCTTTGTCGGCCCGCCGCGCCGTCCGAATAAGAGATGCGGGAACCCGCGCTGCCACGCTGGCGAATAGCTGGGCGCGCCGCTTGTGGGTGTAGCACGATTTTCGCACTCTCGCTTTTTGGTTTTATTCTCGGGGGCCCACGACGGCCCAAGCAGCCTTCAAGTGGGACGACGCTGTCCACCACCCCACCCCCGTCCTTATGCCCTCCTCCCCCTGCCGGCTGGGCGGGGAGGTCCACGCTGCTGACGGCGGCCCTGGACAACGGCGCCCGCAGCTCGAGCAAGAGGAGGGCCGTCGTGGCCGACCTCGGCTTCGGCGGCGGCACGCGGGCGCCCCACTTCGCGCTGGCGCCTGGGGGGGGTTGAGGAGAATCGGGAGCAACGTTCGAGGCTTTCGGCGTTTTTCGGAGGCCCGGAGGTTGGCACCAACACCAAGATCGGCAGTGTGCCTCCACCGAGGGAAGCTGATCCCAATCTCAGCGATGGTGATAATACTTGGGCTTCCTAGGTGGCCGCAAGCTTAGTTACCACCGACATCCAAGTCTAGGATCATCTTCCCCTGGTGGAGGCAGCCCCCTGTGTTGGTGTTGGTGCCCATTTCCAATCCTCGAAAACGTTTGAGGTGTTCGGCCTTGTCGCCCGTTCTTGGCGGTCTTCCAGCCTCGGGATGCTCTCCGGTGGCTGCGCCTCGCCGAGCGCGTTCCAGGGGCGCCCAGAGCGTCCCGGACGGCCGCCGGAGGCCAGAGTGCTGACCCGAGAGTTGCCGTGGAGAGAGCGGTCAGGGGCAGCGTGAAGGGGGGGGGTGGGGGTGGGTTGAGAGGGGTGGTTGATTGGGGGGGCAACGTGAAGGGGGAGCAACGTGAGGGGGGGGGGGCAACGTGAAGGGGGGGGGGTGGTTGATTGAGGGGGGGGGCCTCGACCCCCAATCGCCCACTCACTCCTCGCCAGTGGGGGCCCACGGGCCCCCGCCGCCCAGGAGTGTGCGGGTCCGCCGTCCGGGCCCCGTCGCCGATCCATCAGCGAGGTGTCGCCGATTCCAGGTCGATGGTTCCCCCCCCCGGGCCCCTGAGCCAGTTCCCCCCCCCCCCTCAGAGTTCCCGCTCGGAGGAGGACAAGGAGGAAGGATCGCCATGAGGTTGACCGGCGAGCGAGTGAGCCACGCGAGCGAGCCTGTCGGCTGCTCGGCCCTGTGCAGGGCATGGGTGAGCAATCGTTCCACGAGCCAGGCAGCCACTGTGAACTACGAGCGGAACCCAGACGTCCGACATCTCGGTTTTTGCGAGACACGGGCCCCCGACCTCGCGACCGCTTCCCGGGGACTGGTTTTTCATCCCGGGTCGTTGTGTGACGGCCCCGAGGCCCAGTAAGGGCCCCGAGAGATCGAAAACGAGGAAAAACTTGCGTCTCGATTCTTCCGAGACTCCAGGATGCATGGGTACGAGCAGAACTGGGGATTTGGAATTCGGATTGCGTGTTCGCTGCCGCCTCTGGGCTCCGGGGGCCGCTCCCTGGCCCAGGGGGTGCTTCGAGAACGGTCCAGGATGAAGAGTGGGTCCAGGCGCAGGGGCCTGGGGTCCGGGACCCGTCTCCCGGATGGTGTGGAGGAGGAGCTGGACCAAGACGTCCCGGCGTCGCGGAAAAGTATCGAGACACGGAGGTTTGTCCTCGTTTTCGCTCTCGCGGGGCCCTTCATTACCGGGCCGCGGGGCCGTCACACAACGACTCGGGATGAAAAACCAGTCCCGTGGAAGTGCTCGCGAGGTCGAGGGCCTGTGTCTCGAGAAATCGAGGCGTCGGATGCCTGGGGGGAAGGGAGGAGGAAGACCGTGCGGGGGAGGGGCGACAGAAGGCGGAGGTCTTCGAGGAAGGGGGGCGTGTCTGGAGCTGGAGATGGCGCGGTGTTCGCCTGGCCGAGGGGGGCGCCTGGGTCACCCGAGGCGAGATCCCGAGGTCGCAGGTGCTGCCAGAGAGATGTTCTTGTGGGAGGGGGCAGCGTGAGAGGGGCGGAGAAGGAGGAGGAAAAGGAGGAGGAGGAGGAGGAGGAGGAGGAGGATAAGAAGGAGGAGCAGGAGGAGGAGGGCAGAGCAGGGGGGGCAGTGGGAGAAAGGGGAGGGGCGGGGGGGGGGCGCAAGCTAGGGGCGCACGCGCCAGATCTAATGTCCTCCCCCTCCCAACCGTCCCCTCGCACTTCGTCGGGTCCTTTTCTTTCCGCCAGCTGGGGTTGTCTCAGAGGACAATGATCCCCAGGTGGCAGTTACAGGATTTGACGTTCCATTTGCTGCACAATTGGAAGCTTGAATGTGTTGCTCATTGGAGGAGGAGGAGGAGGAGGAGGAGGAGGAGGAGTACCAGCAGCGGCATCAGCAGCAGGAGCAGGAGCAGAAGGAGCAGGAGGGTAGCATGGGTGCCTCGCCCCGTGTTTGCTGGGTTCTCCGGGTTTTCGCCATGTGCCGCCCGCCATGTGCCGCCCGTGCCCGCGTCGTGGGCGCCTCGTGCGTTGACTGGGTTATTCGGGCTTTCGCCCGGTGCCCAACCGCGCACGCCTCGTATGCGCTTGCACGGTGGCGAAATATTGCGCCACACAGTTTCCACCATGTAGTCTCGCATAGTTTGGGCCGCGTGTGAATATATATATATATATATATATATATATATATATGCATGCATGCATGCATGCATACATACATACATGCATACATACACGCATACACGCATACATGCATACATGCATACATGCATAAATGCATACATGCATACATGCATACTTGCATACATGCATACATGCATACATGCATACATACATACATACGTACATACATACATACCTACATACATACATACATACATGCACGTCTGAGCAATCCTATATATAAAAATATACCCGTACCTAAAGGATGGCGTTTGGCGGACACCCACAGCGACTTCGACCAAGGAAACATGCATTCTGGGCGGCGGGAGCGTACTCATGAGTAAGATGCGCAGCCCAGCCTCATGTGACCTGTCTGTGCCGCAGTGGTCTTCAGATTTGCTTGTTTCGCCTCCCCCACCGTTCTTAATTATTTCAGCACCGTGCGATGTGCCCTATCGAGAGTATGGTTTTCCTTTTCTGTCCTCCCTTTCCCTTCTCTGTGTGCTCGTGGAATGCTGGAGGAATTATCATGTATGTTCAGTCCCTTTTCGTCAGGACCGCGCCCAGAAGAATATATCCATGTTTGAGCGTCTCTGTCAGTCTTACGACGTCGTTGATATCCAAGAAACCCACGGACACCCAGGTGATGCCGACCATTTTGTTTGTTCTCTCTCTCTCTCTCAAACTCCCGTCCCACACTGTTGGCTTCTCGGTTTTTCTAATTAGTGTTGGCACTGGACGGAAGATCACATTTGTTAGCAGGTCTTTCGCGAGTCTGTTTACTGAGATCGAGCACCGGCCGCTGATAGATGGCCGGGTGCGCCTCACCACTATGAAGGGCACGCATGGGCAGTGTAACATTGTGAACTCTCACATGCCGAACACTTCTGAACATTTCAATGTAAACCTTTACGCGCTGCGATTGATTAGCCGGGATGTTCCGAGGTATGCTGAGAATTTCACGATCTTGCTGAGGGACTGGAATTTCACTCTGGAAAGGAATGGGCGTCAAAAAGCGTACGGCGGCTTGTGGACCCCAGGGGACCGACGTCATGCCCAAGCGTTCCACTCCCACCTCCCTGATTTGATTGAGTTTCGCGCGGAAATTGGACACGCGTCGTGCTATTGTGGATCGTGTGATTGCCCGTACCTCCTTAGGCTGGATAGAATGTATCGCTCGCTGCCTAGTGCGATTCTTTCTGACATAACGATCGTGACGTCGACGGTCGGACACATGACGATTGACATGCCCTCGGATCACATTCCCGTCGTGTCGACGATATCGATGTACAGCCCCGCTTCTTCCGAGAGCAAGAATATTCCGCTGTGGTTTGCGAAGTCGCCTGATTTTGCGGAGGAGCTGGACAGCCTTCTGCGGACCCCGCTTGCCTCTGATGCGGGTGATGAGCGCCTCGCCTGGACTAAAGCGTGTACGCATTCGGCTGCGTCCCGTGCCCGTCGCCACATTAACTGTAGGGTCGCTGCCACATTCGAGAAGCGCCACCACGCTGGCATGGCTGCGGTTAGAGGTATGAGACTCCAGAACATGAAGTTGATCGAGAATGCCTTAAATTGCTACCCACATCTGTCTGATTATATTGCTGACGATACACTTGTTTGTGATGATCGTCATGCCCTGCGCCAACATGTTCGGAAATTGTATTTGAAGATTATAGGTGTTGCTGTGCTGGATCTCGAGGGTGACCCACCAGATGATTTCCAGAGACGGAAACAGGAGAAACAGATTGCACGGCGAAGGTTGTTCTGGCAGCAGTTCCGTCGTCGCACGTGGCTTCAAGGAGTCCTGGATCAAAATGACCACTCCTACCCCCCCCTGCTGCCTCCACTGAGGCCTCGCGGAACCACTGGGGGAAAGTCTTCTGTGGAATGCAAGGAGACCACTCCAAGTAGCCCGAATGTTTGCCTTTTTGTCCGGCAGGTGCCTGTAGGAGGCGCGGTGTCTTGGGAAGTGGACGATGAGACCTTTAATGGGGGACATCATCATGAAACGGAAACATGGTATGCCTAGTCCTGATGGGATCCAGTATTGTTGTGGGCGCCTTGGGGATGCCCCGCGCTTCCTGGGCATTTTTAAAAATCGGGGCCTGGTGGACGGGAGGCATGAGGATCTTCCGCGGGATCTGGTGGAGGTGTTGTCGGTTTTTCTTCCGAAAGGTGATAGGGCCAGCGTGGGTTCTAAACTATATATAGGACCCCTGCAAACACCCGTCCGCTTTCCATTGGCAATATTGACGCCAAGCTGGTGATCTCCTGCATGTGCCGCCCGCTTAATGATGTTGCTCGCTCGACGGTTTCGGCCTCGCAGGCGTGCATTTCTGGCCGCAGCATGGCTGCACATATTGTTCGCGCGGAGGCTTGGGCCCTGCCTGAGCATGTGCAAGGCAACGAGGACAGTTCAATGGAGCGGACGGACTACTCTTGCTGCCTGTTCCGCTCTGTCGACCGATTGGTTCCTGGAGGTGTTGGCCAAGATGGGAATTCCTGTTTTCGCTGTCCAGTGTTTTTTTTTCTGATGTTTTATAGCGATGACATTGGTTTATGAGACGTTTTCTGTTGCTCGTGGGGTTCGCCAGGGGGACCCCGCTTCCATGGTGTTTTTTTTTTTTTTCGGGGGGACGGCTCCACTCCAAGAGTTTGTCAGCAAGAGCTGTTGGGGGGGATTGCATCTGAAGCTTGGATATGCGGATGAATGTTTATGGACTTCGACACACTCTGCGTCACCTGTCCAGGCTGCTTGAAGCGACTCGTGTTCTTGATGCCGCCGTCGGTCTATCTTTGAATATTGCCAAGCATGTGGCGTTTGTGAATTCGACTGTCTTTTAAATGATGCACCGCCATATTGTGAGCATCTCCCTGAGCTCGCCCAGGTGCAGGTTGTCAGTGTGTGTATTTACCTCGGCATGATGATTGGTGTTTCAGGTGCCGGCGGCGGAGTTTGCTCAAACCGGCGGCGAAGTTTGCCACTGGATTAAACCAGCGGCGAAGTTTGCTCCTCGAGTTCGAGAGGTTTGGCAGACAGGGCTTACCCTCATGAAGAATATTCAACCTTCCACACTCTCTGTCTAAGCATATTGTCCTTTGTCATACAGTTGGCTCCTCCATCCCACGCCGTGCATGTTGCGTACAATAATGTCCTCCAGTTGATAGTGACCGGCCCGAAGATTAGCTTTAACTACGAACTACGAGATGCTGACAAATCTCACGACGTTGGGAATCCCTGGCCAGTTTAAGAATTTGAAAGTGGTGTCTCGGGCTTCAAAATCCCGTCTGATCTGGAGGCGTGAAGAAATAACGGGGAGTTTAGAGGACCTTGACAGATCCTTTCAGAGCGATGAGGCCTGTAAAGCGAGGGCAATGTCTGGCTGGGCTTATATCAGCTTTGCTCCTGCTCCCCTTCGTACTGTCCGCAGCGTTCATGGCATGTTGTCTGCTACGCCGAATGGCATACCTGAGGACGGGTCCGTAGCCATTTTGGCTCAAGTCCGTAGCCGTTTTGGCTCAGGACCTGACCTTACTGGCACGGGGGAGCGGCGGCCCCCGACAGTTCACGCCTCGCTGCCTGGTCAGACGAGGCGCCTTTCGGTGAGCTCCTGTAGGAGCAAACTTTTCTTCTTCACAAGTGGCCGGCAATGTCGGGCGATGGCCCTGGTGTGTTACGTGGTCCTCGGCAGCCCGTTTGGTCATGCACGACACGCGGCCGGAACGCCAATTGGGCATGCCGAATCCGATGCCAGTGTGGCAAGCCAGCCCCTACTAAGGTCGTCACCCGCGCGCGCCAGAATGCTGTGCAGCCTGCTCATGCTGTACCTCGGCCTCCTGGTGGCGCATGGGCTGGCCTTCCTGGTAAGCCCCGCGACAAGCTTCAGGAGCAGCTCGACAAGCTCCAGAAGCAGATCACCATCCTCACCAAGTCGTCGAAGTCGCACAACCCACCAGCGACGACGGCGACTGCTCCTGCTGATGATCGTGCTGGTGATGATGCTGATTGCCCACTCCTGGCCAAGGTGCAGTCCCTGGAGGAGGCGGTCAAAGCTTTGGCTTCCCTCGACAAGGAGTGCGCCGTGCGCGAATCGGTCGAGGAGGAGCTCGCCGCGGCCCGGCTGGAATTGCGCCAGTCCAAGCCCCCAATCGCGCAGCGCGCCAACACCACGAGCAGGCTCAAGAAGGCCCAGAAGAAGTTGGAGAAGCACGAGAGCGATGTGTCTCAGCAGACGGAGCTGGTTAACAAGGCCCAGTTGGCTTTGCAGGAGATGCAGTCAAAGGTTAATTCTGCCAAGGCGGAGGTGGCGGCACTCCAGAAGGAGCTTGCGGATAACTTGCCCGTGTCCGCGGACATTGCGCCCCCCGGCCTCGACCCTGCGCACCTCGAGAACTCCGACAATGCCGATGTTAAGGACTTGCTCGAGTCGGCCGTTTTCAAAAAGTACACTCCGGCGCTGCAGGATTCGATTCGGGCCAAGGGCAAACCCTCTTCGGAGGCACCTGCGCCCGAGGCCCCTGACCAGCCCATGCCGCAGGCTGCTGAGGACTTGGGGGAAGAGGATATTGGTCATATTTTCCAGGCATTTCAGGCCCAGGGAGGTGGGGGCAAACGGGCCCTCTCCGACGCATTGGCCAAAGCGGGGGCCAAGCGAATCAAAGTGGACAGATCACGAGGGTAGCACTTCATGAGACAGCTCGCCCAATGCAACACTCACGGATGTTTTTTGGCCTCGGGTTACTGGGTTACCGGTTTCCCGCTCTGGGTTTTCAGTTCCAGTGCATCGCGGTGCCCCGCAGGTTTCTGGGTCTCAGGAGTCGCCGGCAGGACGCACTTTCGAGACCTTCGACGGTTCGTGCTGGTCGACTTTGAAAGCCAGGTTGGCTACTGCGAGTGCGATTGTGTGCTGTGCGCAGGAGATCGGGGTCGAGCCGAATTTCGTTGGCCAGGCCACCTATGCCGCAAGATGTCTGGGCTGGAATATGTTATGCAGCCCTTCGATCCGTAATCCCGTGACCGGTAAGTTATCTTCAGGAGTTGCCGTCTTCGCACGTCCTCAGATTGGCTTGCGATGGAATTTGGAGGCAGCGGGATCTGGGGATATTGTCCCAGGACGTTTGAGTTGTACGTTCGTGGATTTGGAAGGTTGGCCCCCTGCGCAGGTATTGTGTGGTTATTTTCACACGGCGCAGGGCCTGAGCGAAAGTAACCTTGACATTTTGGCCAAGGCCGGGCAGTGTATCCAGCAGGGCAACAAGGAGCATGTACTTTTCGGTGCTGATTGGAACATGTCTCCAGCTATATTGGAGGAATCAGGGTTTCCCAGACGACTTGGAATTCTTACCATGGCGCCCCAAATGCTACTTGTCTATCCTCGAGTACTTCTACTGTCATAGATGTCTTCCTCATGGGACCTGGGGTTGCGCGAGCGTGCAGTTCAGTTACTTTTTGCACCCAATGGCATATCAGGCCCCATCGGCCAGTTTCTGTTGTAATGTTTCCTGATGCGGTTCATCTTCGTCAGTTGGTTTATCGATCGCATTCTAAGATGCCAGTGGGGCTGCCTTTCGGGCCGAAGCCGCAGCCGCGGAATTGGACAGCTGCCACTCTGTTGGCGGACCAGGCTACCACGTGTGCTCGGGACAGTTCGGTGGGCGAGGCCTGGCACATGCTCAACTCTGCTTGGAAGGTGTTCTTAGACGATGCTGAATTGGAGATTTCTGCAGCTCTGGGGGTAGCAATTCTAAAACCCGGTTTTCGAAGTGAGCCCCTGCGCGCATCATGGGCGTCCGTCTTCTATCGCCCCAAGAGTTTGGAAGATAGCGTACAGGTATCAATGGGATGGAGACGGTTGCATCACGCGTTGGTTGATTTTATGACTCAGGCGCGCTTGGCACCAGAATTGCAGAGCAGTTTTTCCTTGGCTAGCCTCAGGGAGTCTATCGTCGAGGAGTCGAGCGTGGGAGAGGGTTTGTGCGTTCGCCTTGATGCTGCGTTGGGTCAACTTCGGCATCTTGTTCGGGATTCCCCAGACCGCGAGCCTCCTCATCCATGGTGGGACCGAGCCCAGTTTTTCTTGGAAGCCATTGCACTTGATTATGACGAAGCGGTGAAGGAGGCTGGCGAACAGCAGCAGGAATCTTGGAATGAATGGTCGGGGCAGGCCTTGGCAGGCAATGCCGGAGGATTTCGTCGACTAACACGATTGAAGCAAGCCTGGGCCCCTACCGTCGCGTCGAAAGCTCCGGGGGCTTTCTCAGCAAATCCTGTTGACCTCTTGGCGGATCAGGCCCAGACTCTGTCGGAGTTCTGGCGCGCGGATGGGAGCCCACCTCTTGCCAGCGCGCCTGATCGGGATTGCTTTCCAAGGGCCACGGTGCCAGCTATACGCGCGGCCGCGTATTCCTTCAGCGCGCATGCAGCGCAGTCACTGGACGGCTTCCACCCGCGCCACATTGGGCACTTGAGCGACGAAGGCATTACGGTATTAGCCACACTTTTTGAAGCAGTTGAACGATTGGGGCTTTTCCCCCAGCAGTTGTTATGGATGTTATTCCCCTTCCTTGAAAAGCCCAAAGGAGGCCTCCGTCCCATTCTGTTGCTGGCCTCGTTTGTCAGGGTCTGGGAGCGGCTGCGTCGACCAGAGCTTGATGGCTTCATGGCCAGTTCGCGCCGCGAGTATTGGTCGTTTGGCGCAGGGCGCAATGCAGAAGACGCGGTATGGACCCAAGCAGTTCGTGCAGAGGCCGCAGCTTCGAACGGGGACGCGACAGAGGGGGTTCATTTGGGATGGTGTTAAATACTACGAGTCTTTCAACCTTGATAGGCTTCGTGGCCGGGCCTATCGCTGTGGGATTCCGCGGGTTATTGTCAAAACGATGTACAACTTATGGCGCGGGCCTCGCATTCTAAGGCTGGGGGCTCACCATTGTCCAGCTGTCTTTTTCGCTAAATGTGGATTACCTGCTGGGGATATCTTCAACGATGCTTTCGTTAAGGTTTATGCGATGGAAGCTTTTGATACAGTTGTCCGCGTGCACCGACAGGTTACTCTTTCATCCTACGTCGACGACGACACGGTGTATGCCACGGGCCCGGAGGAGCATGTCATTGCAGTTCTGGATGCTGCGGCCGAGGGTCTCCGGGAAGTTTTTGAAGATGATCTTGAAGTCGGGCCCTCTGCAGCCAAGGCCACCACCTTCGCCTCCTCGCGGCTCTGGCCAACAAGTTGTCAAAGGCTCTCAAGGGCCTGGCGGGCACGGTCTCCAATGTTGCGGTAAGTCTTGGAGTTGATCTAGCACCAGGACAAAAACGGTGTGTAAAGGGGGGTACCCGCAAATTCCGATGGAGGGCTAGGCAGATGCGCAAACGTCATTTGATTATCCAGCGCTACCGTAGGCAGCTCCCCAATAAGAAATTTCGAGTAGGCAAGATTTATACGTGCGGGGTCAGGCCAGGCCTTACTTTCGGGAGCAGTGTTGTCGGCATGTCTGATGCCGAACTTCAGTGTGCTAGGAGGGCCCTTTTGTGTTGTAAAGTTCCCGCCCACCGGGGGCCCCCCCTCACCGCCAAGGTTGTCCTCCATGGGGACCCTGTTTGGAAGGCCAGCGTTGCCCCAGCCATTCAGTGGACCAGCGTGGTTTGGAGGGTTACCACCCAACCCTCGATGGCCTCCCTTTCTGTGCGCGAACTTGCGCGCATCTTCCAGCAGGTGGCCCCTCAGGTCGACGGCGTTTTCTCTTGGCGGAGCACCAGGGGCCCGGTGCACCGCATGCTGATCTCGTTGCACCGCATAGGATGGCGAGCCAAGCACTTTTCCTGTTGGGAGGACGACCTGCACAGAGAGGTCGATTTGTTATACTCCTCTCCCGCCATGGTTGCCTCGCTTCTGCGCCAAGGTGTGCAGAGGCATCACGAACGGCGCATGGCGCAACAGCTTGCCAGCTTCTCGGGGGACAGGGTTTGCGTTGACCCCATACGGACTATGGTTTGCACTAGTAGGAGATTTTCCCCAAGAGTAAAATATTGTATCGCGAGTTGTTTTTGCAGCGGGCTTTGGACCCAAGACAGATTTGCGGCTTCCGGGTACCAAAGCGACGGCATGTGTACACTTTGCGGGCAACCCGACTCGCTTTTTCACAGAATTTGGAAATGCAGCCACCTTGATGTTTCACAAGCTCGGGAGGATGCGGCTCTGAGTGGTGTTGTTGATGAGGCTTGCGCTTCCAGCCCTGAGGATGTTTTATTTTGGACAATATTGATTTTTGATCACCCTGCATCGTCATGGCCGCCGCCGTCTTCGGAAATCTCACTTGATTTTCAGGATCTTGACGGCGCCCCTCTTGCGCCGGAGGCCTTGGGGGACCTGCAGGAATGTGATGTGGTTGTAGACGGCTCTTGCTCTAGACATCAAATTCGGGACCTCTCTCGAGCGTCTTACGCGGGCGTGTGTTTAGGGGAAGGCCTCGCAATCCGAGCCAGATTTCAAGGCGTTGTCTGGGATGGTCTTCCACAGACCCCTCAAGCAGGTGAACAGCTAGGACTGGCCATGCTGAGTTGCTTGGCTCGTAGTCCCTGGCAGCCCCACTCTGATTGCCTAGGCGCTGTCAGGCTTCAAGGTTCGGACCTAGTCAGCCAGCTTCCACACCGACATATGTATGCTGGCGCTCGCCGCGCCGCCATGCAGCAGGATGGTAATAAATTCGCTTTGCCTGCTAAGCACACCCCTGCCCACCGAAGCCTCGAAGTTATTGAAGCGTTGCCGATGCATGAAAAGAGGATTGGTCTGGGTAATGATGCCGCGGACCGCCTAGCCAAGCATGCGTTGCTCAAGCATCCTCAGCCCTCCGCGGACGAAGTCGCGAAGGTTGATTTGGTTATGGTTAAGTGCAGGGCGATTGCGAGGGTCATCGCAGCTACATTGCCGCTCTTCCCCAAAGTGGAGATGAAGCGGACTCCCCGCACACCCAAGCCCAGACGGTATGCTTTTTTGGACAGGTGGCACAATTGGGCTGTTGTGGAGGAGGGGGTTCTGCAATGCACGCACTGCCTTTCGGTCAACTTTGATGGTGAGCCATCTATGTTGGGATGCGAGGGCCTTCCAACGTGCTACAAGAAGTTAGCTGGGGCAGAGAGCAGATTTGGGCACCGCCTTTCGGTGGCCATGACCGATCAGTAAAAGCCTCTTGTCTTCTGCTTGCACTGCGGGGCATACACCCAGAAGAGGTGCAAGAACCTGCACAAACCCTGTCCTCCCGCCGCCAGCCATAACGGCCAGTACGCTCTGCAGCGAATCCGTCTGGGATTGGATCCCCGCTACGTGTCGCGTGGCAGTGTAGGGCCAGCTCGACGTAGCGATGCTTCAGCCGTTGTATCTTTAGCTGCTTCGGCCGCTTCCAGTGTCTCTCTTGTGCCGCTCCGCCCACTCATCACCAATGACAGGCTGGAGGCCTTGCGTGCTCGGGTGGCCGCTCGGGAGCAGGCCAACTCAGAAAGACATGCCGGACAGGCCGCATGATATGTTTGTTGCTCACGTTACGTGAATGTTCTGCCTCAAGGGCCTACCTGAGAAAAAATACCTGAGGACGGAAAGTCCCTGCAGGCGACCGTCGCGCGTCTATAAGCGGCGATGCCCGAGTGTTCGCCTGATGTATGCGCGATGTTGCTGTTGCGAATGAGGAGGTGGATGGGAGTCTGATCGGAGGAAGTAATGGTGCAGGTGGTGAAGGCGGTGAAATGTGGGGAAGCGCTCAGGCCCGTATCTCGGTCTCACTGTCTCGCGAATTCTTGCTCGCGGTATGAACACGTCGGCCAGATTTCACACTAAATATCATGGTTGTCCTCTTGGTTGCCCCATCCGACCCGCTCGCCCCTACTCCTATCGATCTCGATGATGTTATCCACCATGCTCGGTGTTCTCGACTCGACTGGATATGTGAACATTGACTTGGTGAACTGATGTCCCCTTTCTCTGATTCCCCTCCCTGGCTCTTCTCTCTGCGCCCGGTAGACGAAAGGCCGCGCACGGTGCGTGTGATTTTTGTTGCCATTGTTGATGCATTTTTGTTTGCCCACAATTGTCGTCGTTGTAGCGCCGCTTGTGGGACTGTGCCAGAGCAGATCCACGCCCGCGCCCGAGCCGCAGCGAGACGCCACCGATCGGTTGCGGAAGCTTGGCAGATTGAAAGGCGTGTCCGATTGCTGTTCCCAGGCTCATCCTCATTCGGAATTCGAGAGTGCTGTCTTGTCCCTTTGTGACTGGGGTCCAGGCTTTTCCTTCTTTTTTTATTCTAGCTCTCGCGGGGCCTGCATTGTTACTTCGGCTGGAGGTGATCTCCCGCGGTAGTGCCGATGTGGCCTGCTGCCTCCTGTTGCGTTTCATTATTTTCCTCCGCCGTCGGCAACCGTCCTGTCTGGACAGTCGCCACGGGAGCGCGGCTGGTCACCCGACTGCGCCGCCCGAGGCTTTGGGACTTTTGAAACACCCGAGAGAGCCATATACATATATATACATGTGTGCAAATGCATACATATATACATGCAGGCATACATGCGTACATGCATGCATGCACCCACACAGACCTAGCATTCCCTCATGTGCATGTACATCTGCACATGTGTGTATATGTATATGTACAAATATGTGCATACATGCTGACATCCGTCCATACAGACATAGATACACGCATACGCACATACCCAATCATGCATACAAGCGTACATACGTACATACCTACAGACCTATATACCTACATGCATGCATGCATACATACATACACCCATGCATACATGCATTTTGCAGCATGCATATGTACATACATGGTATATATATATACATGTGAACGTGTGAGAGCGTGCATATATATATATATATACACATATACATATACATATACAGATATATACATACGTGTGTGTGTATGTGTGTAGATCACCCAAACGACGTCGATGATACAACAGCTGACTGCTTGGGCCCGCGTAGGCAACGATCGTCAGACTGAGCAACTGTCAGAGTGGAAGCTGGTGGACGGAAGGGACGGCGAAATAATGGGAGTGCGAGCGGGATGGAGTGGAGGAAAGGGCGGGGGAGACGGGGAAGGGGAAGGGGGATGAGCAGAGAGATGCGGAGGGGAGAAACGTGGTAGGAAAAACGAGGGAGAGTTATGACTAGGCCTCTCGCGTCAAGGTGATGAAATATTAGCGTGGGATCGGCGTTGTTTGTCCTGGGACCCTGGGGACCTATCGAGAACGGGGCTCTAGTGACGGGTGCACCCAACGCTTCGCAAACGCTGTTTCTTGGGGCGGACCTGTCTGTAGTCTCATCCTCCCCTCTTCCTTCCCCTCTTACCGCTGCCATTCCTGGGAAAGGCCATTGCAGCTGCATGACAAGTGCAGCCTGTAGACTCTACTGGACGCAGCGAGGGGTCAATATATAGCCGGCCGCCTCCACAGGCTCGGCACGGCGTGTGGCAGACGCTGAGCTTGAGGCAAGGCACCCGGTTCCTCCCTCCTGCCCTCACCGGCTCCATTTGGTTTCGATGCTTTCGCGCGTTGAGGGCGACGACGAGACAGAGGGAAGGAGAAAGAGGAGGAGGAGGAGGAGGAAGAAGAGGAGGAGGAGGAGGAGCAGAAGGAGGAGGAGGAGGAGGAGGAGGAGTAGGAGAAGGAGGAAACGGGGAGGGGGAGGATTGGGAAAGAGGGGGGAAAGAGGCGGATGGTCAGAAATACGTCAAGAGCAAGAATAGGAGCATGAACAGGAGGAGGGCGCAAGGGGAAAGTTGATGAGGCCTTGGACGAGAAGGAGCCAGGGGCAGTTCTGTTGCGCTCACTGTTTGTTGTGGTTTCCGATGTGACTTGCACTACGGTCGAGCCGAATTGACATGCGAAGCATTAAATCTTCAGTCGGCTCCGCTTCGCTTCGCTATTGTTTGTTATGTGTCTTACGGCATTGACGTCATGGTCGCCGTCAGTGACACAAGGCGAACATCATCCGCATGCTCAATGTTTTCTTGTCGTATCTCATCTCGCTCTGGTAGACCTTGCTCGGCATCCTTTCAGTGCATTCTGCTATCCCGCCTGATCATATCCTCCCTCCTCCTAATCTTCCTGCCCCTCTTCACTCTTCGTCTGTCGGAGGCCCGAACTTCTCAGTGCCTAGGGATTTGATTACTTACTGGCTGTCCACCCCTCCTCTTCCGATACTCCTGTCCTTGTTCTTCGTCCTTCTTCTCGAACTCTTCTCTTCCTCCTCCTCCTCCTCATGATCCATTTCCTCCTCGTCCACCTCTCGGGTGCTGCAACTGCTTCTCGTGTTTCAAATCGTACGTGCCACCCTCGTTTGCCTTCTCGCCCTCGTCTTTCGAGTCTTGTTTCTACACTTAGCCGTGGTCCTCCCACAGCCCCCCCGTTCCGAGCCCCCCCCGTCCCCTCACTCTCCCTCCCCTCACTCTCCGCCCCCTCCACCCACCCACCCCTCATTCTTCCCTCCTCCTCCTTTCCTTTCCACTCCGTGACAAATGGCCGGCTACAGTACGAAACCGTCGCCCCGCGGCTTCGTACATGCCCGCTGCCGAGGGGTTGGCCCGAGGCGTGCCGCCACAGCTGCTCCTCACCCTCACGATCCTCCTGTGCGGCTGCGAGCTCGCACACCCTTCCGCATTCCGATGCCCCGTTGGGGCGCCAGCACGCTGCGCGCCCTGAGTGGGCGTTCGACGTGCGTCGAGACGACGGCTCCCCCGCGACGTCGGCAGCCGCTCCCCCGGTCCGGCGCCGAGTACGATCGTGTGGCTGCAGAGCCCTTCTCCTCCTCCTCTTCCTCCTCCTCCTCCTCCTCTTCCTCCGCCTCCTCCTCCTCCTCCTCCTCCTCCTCCTCCTCCTCCACCTCCTCCTCCTCCTCCTCCTCCTCCACCTCGCGGTCCTCCAAGATGGGCCTGCCTGTATCCCCAGCGCCCTTCCCTGTCGCAGGAGCTGCAGAGCGCCAACGGCAGCACGGGCTGCGGCAAGGGCTCGGTGCCTTCGCGCGCTGGCGGCGCTGCACCTCCCTCCAGGCGTCGTTTTTGTTTGTCCGCCCAGACGGAGCTGGAGCCCTGGATGACGACGACGGCCCCTCGGACGAGTGCCTGCGCTGCGTTTGCCGCGAGGAGTTCGACAGGCTCAAGGACTCCCTCGGGGCCGAGGTCAGCACCACCGTCCAGGATCTGGCACGCGCTGCCAACGAGGAGGTCCTCTTTGCCCTCGAGGCTGTCCGCCTCCAGGCATCCGAGCAAATCACTGGTGGTGATCAAGCCGCTCGGTCTGCGATTCAGCCCAAGCTCGGCGAGTTCGGCAGGCGGTATCGAAAGCAGCTTGATTGGCACGAGCGGCGACTGGATGAACATGCGCGTCGGCAGGATGCTCGAGCAGGTGCGTTGGCGGCGCTCCAGCAAGAGACGGCTGACCTCAAGAAGTCTCTTGCGGTCGCGGAGGCAAGGCCCCCTGCCCTGGTGGCGGTGCCGCGTGGCCTCGACGCGAGCCTGACAACATTATCGTGGTGGCCATCGCCCAGGTCCCTACCACGGTAGCGGCGGTGTCGCACTCGGTCAAGGATTGGTTGCACTCTCTGGGCTACAAAGAAGACGAGTACCAGATCGAGCTATCTGGCGCCGCCCTTGGCCCGCCCTTCCTCATGAAATTCGTGGGGGTGGTGGGCCTCGCTGCCCGCGAGGTCCAGCGCATTCTCGGGCAACTGTTCCAGGACGGGCAGTGGAAGGAGTTCTCGGTCGAGGTGGCCGGCAGCCCTGCACGTCGGCTGCAAACCTTCACGTTCACAAAACCTCTACGTTCACAGAATTTGTACGTTTATGCACACTGCCCGCCCCTTCATCGGGCTCTTCGTCCTGCTCTGGCTCGACCTTTTCATATACCGCTCCTTCGCACGCGGGGGCTGCGCCCACCTTCGCTGGACCCGTTTGCTACCACTGATGTTGCCAATGCCAAACTTCTTGACTGTTGGCCTCTGACTCGCGAACAGACTCTCAGCTGTGCACTCGCGGGGGCGAGATCTACGCCGGTTATTCAGCCACTTCGCATGAGCGGTGTTGAGCGAACGTTGTTGGCACCCGTGGACTTTGATGTCTCAGTGCGCACGGACACGATCGACTCTGGCTCCAGTTATGCGACCACGGACGGCAGCGCGTATATGTAATGCAGATTTCTTCTCGTCCCATGGCTCCTGAAGATGTGGCGCCTCATCATCCACCTCGGAGATTGGACTCTGACGCGGAGTCAGAGTCGCCCTGACTGGCACCTCGCCTCGTCCCCGAGTCCGAGGACATATCAGATGGCGGAGACAGTCCCGTGCGTTTGGTTCTTCGGTTGTCACCTTCGACACCTGATACGTTGACTGCGACCCCTGAGCGGGTGAGGCGCCTGGAAGATCGCCTCTCGGATTCGGGCCCGCCCCGTGAGTCAGTGGCATTGTCCGTCCTCTCCTCCAGCGCTCTCTACTTCTCCGCGGCGGGCTACTCGCATTCTTCCAACGTCCTCGTCGGCGAGTTCGGGTGCATGTCCTGCGACTCGTGGAACATCCCATCGTGGGCGACCGTGGCGCCAGCGGCCAAGAGGCCGACTTGAGGTCTGCGCGGCTCTCGACACGTCTGCGCGGCTTCGGAGTCTGCGCGGCCTTCGACAGGCCCGACGCCTCCGTCGAGGTGAGCAGGGGCAAAGGACCCCGGCAGGCGCCGCGGGCAATCGCGAGAGGGGCCGACGTGAGGTCTGCACGGCCCTCGGCGCGCCCGGCACCTCCATCGAAGCGGGCAGAGGTCCAGGGCCGCAGCAGGCCTTCCGGCCTGGCACGCCACCGCTGCGACGCCCAGTTGCCGGGCGCGTCGACGCGCGCGGGCGCGCGGAGAGAGCGAGAGCGAGAGCGAGAGATCGGAGGGAGGAGAAGCGACACCAACACCACCAGGGGGCCCGCCTCCAGCGAAGAGTTCCACGATGTCTCCCCCGAGCTGGAGGCTGGGGATGTCTCGAGCGAGAGGGGGAAACCACACCACCAGGGAGACTCCCCTTCCTCCTCGCGTCTCCTCGCCCTGGTGGTGTTGGTGTCGCCTTCCCTTGTCGCTAGAGAGAGGGGGGGGGGGGGGAGCGGCGCGCTCGTCTTCGGGCGCGCCGCGGAGCCAGGGGCGCGCGCATCCCGCGTCGCGCGCCGCGGCGCGGGTTGCGGGGGCGCGGCCGTCAGTCAGGACAGGCTGCCCCGCTCGTCCGTCTAGGGGGGCCTGCGTCGCGTTCGACCGCGCGACCTGGGACGCCGTCGGCTTCGCCGCGCGGCGTGGCGGCAAAGAAGGCCCCTCCTCCTCATACGCCTCCCCATAGGGTGACAGTCAGCGCGATGTTAGGACGACGGCGTTCGGACAGCTGTGGGGCAGCAACGGCATCCTCACCAGCTCCCCACATCAGTTGCTTCTCGGAAGCTTTGGTGAATGCGCGGCACACGAGTCGCAATTTCCGTTGGCGGACCAGAGCGTGCACTGCACGCGGAGCACGGGCGGACATAATGCACCACATGTTATATTACCGGGTAGTTTGGGTTGTGTCCATCTAGTTACTTTGTACGGTTCGACATGTGCCATGGTTTGCACCAGTGCGTTCCAATACTAGCCTGGAGTATCATTCTCATGGCCACCCTGGCAATTGCTCTGGCAATGCTGAGACGTAGCGATGCCCTGGCTCATCTTGCAGTCCTGCGCGCACCCGCGGTCCCTCCACATCTCGGCTCCCGTCTGATTGCCGATGTTCGACGCTTGTGTCCAGATGTTTCGGCGTGGCCTGCACCAAGCACGTATGGTGGTATTTCCTGGTGGTGCGGTGGCGGACGGCAGCTCCGAATGTTGCCTTCCCTTTTGCACTCCTTTCTTTCCCTTTCGGTTGGCGCTACACCTCGTGATCCTCCCTCTTCTTCCTGCTGCTCAGCCTGGAGGCGCCGGTGTCTGGTGCTGGATTCGGCGGTCGTCAGTGGTTGGAGCCTCTTTTTGTGGAGTGTCCCGTTTCATAGTCTTGTTCACCTTGTTCATGGCGCTCTTCCTCCTGCCCTTCATGTTCCTCGTCCCTTCCTCCTTCTCCTCCTCCTCCTCCTGTTCCTCTTCCTCCTCCTCTTCCTCCTCCTCCTACTCCTACTCCTCGTCCCCTCCTCTTCTTCGACGTGCGCCTGTCACCCCATCCTTGCTTTGGCCGCTCAGGCATCTCTCGTCCGCCCTCCCGTCTGCTCTTCCACGGCTCAGGCTGTCCCAGCTGATTGTCCCAGGCCGTTCATCTTGAAAGCTTGCCATGACCCCTCTCCTCCTCCTTTCCCCCGCCCTCGCCCCCCAACACGTTTCCCTGTTGCTCCTCCTCCTCCTTCTTTCTTCTTCTCCTCCTCCTCCTCCCCCTCCTCCTCATCCTCCTCCTCCTCGTCCTCATCATCACCATCACCATCACCATCGTCATCATCATCATCATCATCATCATCAGCATCATCATCATCATCATCATCATCATCATCATCATCATCATCATCATCATCATCATCATCATCATCATCATCATCGTCATCGTCATCATCGTCATCATCGTCATCATTATCATCGTCATCATCATCATCAGCTTCCTCCTCTCCTCCTCCTCCTCCTCCTCCTCCTCCTCATCATCATCATCATCATCATCATCACCATCACTATCACCATCATCATCATCACCACCACCATCATCATCAGCATCATCATCCGTTCTCCTCTCCTACGTATCCGCATTTCCCCTCCCGCTCTTCGTGTGCTTGGTTCACTTGCTCTCCCAAAAGCCTTTTCCTCCCCCCGTCGCCCTCTCATTTCGGAAGGCAGGTTGGGGTCAGGAAGGGGGGGTACGAACACGTGTTCCAGCCTCCCGTCGTCCTAGAGGCAAACCATCCAGTCCTGCGAAGACTATTCCAGGATCGTGACCAACACTCAACAAGCCACGGAGGGCGTCTTGACGGTGAGCTGAGCATACTCTTCGTTTTATTTCATGAAGCGGGCACGGAGGATACTAGGTAGCAGTCGCAGGAACAGAAGGTGGGAGGAGGAGAAGGAGAAATACGACGACGATGGTTCATGGAGATTGGTCGGCCTCCAGCTGCAAGCAGAGAACATTCACTCCGGTTGGCAACAGCCCTGTCCATTTGCAGTCTGCGCAGTTGCTTGCGCTCCCACACCTTATTATCCTCATCCTCAATAGCATCCCCCTGTCCATCCCCGTGGCCTCCCCCTCGTCCTCTCCCTGTCCTCCTCCTCCTCCTCCTCCTCCTCCTCCTCCTCCTTCTCCTCCTCCTCCTCTTCCTTCTCCTCCTCCTCCACGCCCGAGCCATGGTCGCAGCGGTGTTGCCCACTTCCGCGCACGAGCGCAAGCGGGGGTCAGCGGATCCGCCATCACATGTGTCTCTATGTCGTTCCAAACTGATGTTGCTAGATTCTGCATTTGATGTTTGTGCCCCCGCAGCATGCCAAGACCTGTTTCCCGTTAGGGGAGTTCAGTTTGTTTGTTATCCCTGTTGGGTCTCCCCTTCGGCCCCCTTGGGTTCCTGGTCACGGGTCGCCCAGGCTCGCGGCTTGGTTTGTCTATATGCTCGCAGCCTCTCTTCGCGTTGGCGATGCCCCGCTCGGGTGCACGTTTCCACTTCGCAGGGTTCAGTGCCGATCGTTCATTTCTGTATTGCAAGATGTCTTGCCAAGCTGCCGCGCACGCAGTGGCAGCATTCGAGCTAGTCGCCTATTTCTTCTTGATCGGCATCACGCCTCTCCGACAAGTTGCAGCTGCAGCGATTGTCTCCGCTTCAATCCGTGTCCCATCTCTTCCCGGCCAGATTGGCGCGCGCCCTCTCGGGCCCTCGAGACCCCCATGCCTCCTCGCCCCGGCTGATTCAAAGCAGCTCTCAATCGCGTGAGTGGCCGCTTGTTGTTAAAGGTGCAATGTCAGTTGTTATTATTCTCACTTGCCCGGGCGCTTGCCCATGAGTTTTATGTCGCGCGACTGTGTCGCATTGCGCGTTTCATGCATGTTCGGTTGTATCGGGCGGCGATGAGTATTTATTCAGATCCGATCCTCCGCCCCGCTCATCGTCTTAGATGCCGCATTGGCAGTTGTTTCTTTGTGGCATGTTCACTCGCACCGCTCAGGCGCGAGCAGCGCGGGGGCGGGAGTAGATGGTAGTTAGCTTTGGTTGCCCTCATCTTCTTGGGATCGAACCTGATGACGTCTACACCGCCTTCGATCCCGCCCCAAGCCACGCGGCCACGAGTCGCCCAAATTCAATGCTCAAACACTCCCTCCTTATCGGGAACTTCGCGAGGTTGTGGATGTTTTAGCGACCTGCCACGTCATCGGTCTCGCGGGGACAGGGCATGTGATGTCTTGGGCTTTATCCGGCGGGTCACTCAAAGTATGTTCGCCCAAAATCGGCAAGCACGTTGCCTTGCAAACGGCCCGCGCCGGCCACGAGAACACCTCGCTCGCAATAGAAAAAAAAAACGACGGCACGAACACGAGCACGGGATGCACGTTGGCATATGATGCGAACGCGTTCAAGAGGAATCGAATTGTTCATGCGTGAGAGAGGAGGAGAGAGGAGGAGGGAGATGAGGAGCTATCAGATATCGATAAAATGCGCATGATGTGTTTTGTTCCATCGTTGCATATATGGTTCCTGCTGGTGAAGTCAGGCACGGAAAGAACACGCTGTCAGTCGATTGTTGATTGGATCGGTGTGGTGGTCTCACAGTTGCCTGCACGGCGCACCCCCATTTTCGCCACGCAGCTCTCTGCAGGATACAGGAGGACAGCGGGTACGCATGACTAGCTCCAGGCGGTCCGATGCTACGGGGCCCCAGGAGCCGCTACAGAGGATCCGCATATAGTGCCCCGGCGCATGCCACAGTGAACGTACGGGGCCACATACGTCAAAAGAGCTACGGCTTCTCGGGCCGACTACACTGCATCACCCGAAACCGCATTGGCACCAATTCAGACGCTTCGCGTTTGGCGGCGCATTGGGCGGCACTTTCAGTTATCAGATGCGACGGGCAATGCCGGCCACGCCCCCCGCAGTGGTGGATATATTAGCGCGCTCCTGGCATGAAACAGATATGGGCTCTACAATGACATGGGGTCTCGACAAGTACATGCGAGCTCGGTTGAAAGGTGGAGATTTGCACGACGGGTTTGCAACCGACATAGGCGCGTGGGCGACGCATCCAAACGCGACGCAGCAGGGCCGCGGGCCTCAACTGGAAGGTGAGACTGATGGACTGCGACACTTCTTGCAGCGCGGAAAACACGAACGCACGAGAGATACACAGGCTACAGTCGTGGAAATGCCATGACTGGCATCAGGCGCGGGGTTTCTCGAGGTCAATTGCTGGACAGACGAATAGACCAAACGCACGGGGCAAGATTGGCCAGAAGGGGCGCCTGCAAGCAGCACCGACACGCGCAGGCAGCTAACAGGAACATCCACGATAACCAGTGCCGCTGCCAACTGGCACGGCGGAGAAGAGGGGGCATCTCTCTCGACGGGCTGGTCTTCTTCAGGACCGACCTTGACCGACGGGGGATGGGCGAGGCGACGCGGGCCTGGAAACGTCTAGCATGGACGAGAGGCAATCGCCGAACAACCGCTCAACTCGCCACGCCCAGCTGCGGGCCCCGGCCCAGGCGAACCCAGGCCAGGGCTCTCGGAGGTCAGCGCGCGCTTTCTGAACATTGTTTTTTTTTCAAACGGGCGATGCATCGCAAACCCAAGGCGCCGCAGCTTCGGCGCAGCGCCCTGGGCCCAACGCCGCTGCTGGCGTAAGATCGCGCGATCCAGGTGCCGGCTTTGGCGCAAGCCCTGAGCTCGATGCCGCCGACGTTTTGCCATGAGAAATGGCGTCAGTTGCGGGCGGAGACGGCGCGCGCCAACCAGGAGATAGCGCGCCCATGTGAAGATATATCTATATATAAAACTATGCGTTGATTCGGACGGTCGGCCAGATCACGGCGCGCGCGCGCGCGGGGAGATTACGCGAGCGCGCTGCGTGGACTTCCCGCCGCGGTCTACATCGCGCGAGCGGCGGCCACCTGCACTGGCCGAACTTCGACGCTGCGAGCGGCGCGGCCCTTTTGGACATCGGCGCCATCAGCTCTTTATATTCGGCGCTACTGGAACAGAATGCCACATGCATGGGCAGTCAGCTCGGGCCGCAGCGTTCGGAAAAGGTAGCGACACGGGGATGTGCGACGCATGGCGAGCCTCGCGTCTTCTCGACCCAGCGGGAAGGGATTTTGCCGGGCAGATATCGGGGGGGGCGGGGGGGGGGCGGCGCGGGTCAGACAACTCGGCGGGGCCCAAACCAACGCGGCGACGTAAACAAACTACAATGTAAGTCAAAGATGCGAGATGGCAGGTGCCCTGACAATCTGGCGCGGTCGCCCCCGTTTTTTGACCGGGCCAACGCTTTCGCTTATGTAGGCCATGTCGCCGTAGATGAGGTCGCCCGGGCTTCGCCTCCTGATGGGGGCGCGGAGCTACGTCAACAGAGGCATCCATGAGCATGTTGCACTCCGCGAGCGGGCTCGGGATATCGCGCATTGATGTTTTCGGGGCGCGGCGACGCGCGGGGGCGGCGGCTGCCCGAGACGCCCAAAAACGCGCCGGGCCCGCGCGAGGACAGATGGATAGCAGCAGCGGAGACGGAGGGCGACTGCAACTCCTCTCGCGCCCGAGACCCGACCGATGGCGAGCTTCGGGCACGGGGCGCGCGCAGACGACATGTTCAGGGCAGGATTGCGCGAGGGCGCGAAAACGGCGAGCTCCAGCGAGGAGGAATGGGATCGCGCGCTGCGCGCGCGTCAGCACCTTCATTGGGCCGAAGCACGACGGCGATGAAGGAGAGGCTCTACTTCGGGCGCGCGTGGCGTTCGAGGGGAATCCCCGCATCTGTTCGAGGCAGTCTGGAGCTCGGCATCACTTTGACTGGCATGAGACCTGGGTGCTCAGGAAAAGACAGAGGGCTGCCAGGCCGTGGAAGACTCGCGCGGGGAAGTCACGGGCTCGCCCTTCTCCGAGGATAGTAGATAAGATCGCGCCCCAGGGGGCGGCGGCCAATTCGTTTCTGATTAGAGGGAAGGCCTGGCTGATATCTGAGGGGGTGGCGGATCATCTCGACGAATTTCCTGCCCAGCATGCGAGAGTTCCATTGGTGGGCGAGGGCACTAACGAGCAGTATCACGAGGAGGGCATCATCGCGGAGAGTCGCGCGCTACCTACCTAGGATGCGCGACGCCGACGTAGCCGGCACGCGACACTTCAAGTCGAATGTCACGGAATGGGCGCCTCCGCTTGCTCCATCGCGTGGCTCGCTCACTCGGGCGCCGCGCCGCGTTGCCAGGAGTGTTGACGGCAGAAGTAGAAGTTGTTTCGTCAACCCGCTTGTCGGGGCAAACCTCGCCGCCGTCGCAATCCGCGGCTCGCGCAGATCGGAGATGACCTCAACGAACTAGGGCGTCGACGCAGGCCTGTCCAGGGCGCCCCTCGATGGGGGGGCGGCGCGCGATGTCCGACGGGCTTGAGGGGCGTCAGTTCCCGGGAGATACGACGACAATCGGAGAGCGCTCCTGGGCTACCCTTCCGGCGCCCGATCGGTCCCAATGCGAGTTTGTGGCTGACCATCTATACTTCGCGACGCAGCAACTTCGGGCCCGCGAATATTTGGCCCATAAAACTCGCGACGATTGCCGACGCGCCCCCGTCACCGACCAGCGACCTTGGCGCCGGAGAATATCCGCGAGCGCGACGAAAGCCCGATTCCACTGCTGGGCCAGGGGCGCGACGAACCCACCAGCATGCGCCAAAAGACCTGGGCCTCCGTCGGCACTTTTTTCGGCTCTGGAGCATCCTCAGATGCGGGCGCGCCCTTCCCGTGATCGGACCCTCTCGACGCGGACAGCTGCCCGCGCACGCATCCGCGATCGCTGTCTCGGGCGAGAAGATGGAGGCGCGGTCGGCCCAGAGCACGTCCGAGGGCAACCGGGCGCCCCGGCGCGGAAAAACTCCCCCATCATCACCCCCCTCTTCCCCCTCAGTCGCAGTGGGCGCATTCCCCTTCCCCCCTCTGCCCCTCGTCCTCCTCCTCGTCCTCCAGCCCCCGCATCGTCAAGCTGAACGCTCAACATATTGCGAAGGCCTTACGGCCAGCGCCGCCGACCCTGAACGCGGGACATCCCCCACGACCCTCACTGGCGCCCCCCCAAGGTTGGAGCCCTGTTGTCCACAATGAGGGGGCGGGAGGAGAGGTCTTGAGTCCTCCCTGCTCACAGGGGGAACTTTGTCCGCCTTGTGCACATGGGCGATAGGGGAGAACCCTTGAATTCCCACAGAGGGTGCCCCCCCTTTGTCCCCTCTGTCAACAGGGAGGACCGTAGAGGGGAGGGGGGGGGGCCTTGACTTCCCCGTGTCCACAGGGGCGGGGCATCCTTTGCCCCCCTTTGTCCATAAGGGGGGACTGGCGGCGGGGGGGCGGTAATCTGACCCAGGGGCCCCCGCAGGGGGGCCCCCCCCCTTGCCGGGGACGGGGGAAAGGGAGGGGGGAGAGGGGGGACATTGAGTTTCCCCCGTCGACAGGGCCCACCTCTCGTCCCTTCGGTGGACCAGAGCCTGGGGGGGCGACCACCCGTGGTGGTTTTTTGTTCACATGAGGGACCCGGGGGGGGGGGGGGGGGGGGCAAATTTGATCCGGGACCTTGCCTTTTACCTCCACCCCCCGTCAGGGAAGGGAGAAACGGAAAGTAATCGACTTAACTGCAACGTTTTCTTCGTTCCTTGCTCAATTTCTCTGGGACCGACGACGACGACGAAGACGACGAAGACTACGACAGCCTCTCACATACGCCAGAGGGTTGGCGGGTTTGTGATCCTCGGCCTCATCATCCCACTCATCCGCATCCACGTTCTCCTACTCGTCCTCATCATTCTTCCTCAGCAGGGCTCGAGATCTTCCTGGTGCCTGGCGGCTGCCAGCCTGGCCAGGAGCAGTTCCGATGCGGGCCCGCCCCCATCCCCGCACCGTCTCGTTGCCAGTACCATCGCCATGGCTCCTCCGCCTCCCTCCCATCACTGAGAGCACGATCACCATCATCATGATCACAATGTGTTCGTTCGCCCCTCCTCCGCATCAACTTGCACTTGCTTGCACGCCAGGTGATATGGCAGAACAGGTGCCGGTCGACGATGATCTGGATCTTGATCCGCTGGAGGAGGGCCTTTGGCCGCCTTCCTAATTCCCGCCGCCATCCGCCTCCTCCTCCTCATTATCACAATCACCATTTGCATGATCAGCATCATCATCAGTTGCATCATCATCAGCAGCAGCAGAATCAGCATCAGCATCATCATCATCATCATCATCATCATCATCATCATCATCATCATCATCCTCATCCTCATCCTCATCCTCATCCTCATCCTCATCCTCATCATAATCAGCATCAGCACCATCATCATCACCATCATCATCAGCATCAGCATCATCAGCAGCATTAGCATCACCATCATCAGTACCATCATCGGCATCATCACATTCCTCATCATCATCATCAGCACCATCATCATCATCATCATCATCATCATCATCATCTGCATGATGATCATCATCATCATCATCATCATCATCATCATCATCATCATCATCGTCAGCACCAGCAGCTTCATCATCATAATCAGCATCAAAACCAACCTCCGCAGCATCATTATCAGAACCATCATCATCATCATCATCATCATCATCATCATCATCATCATCATCGTCATCGTCATCGTCATCGTCATCGTCATCGTCATCGGCAGCAGCAGCATCAGATTAGCATCAGCATTAGCACCATCATTAGCCGCATCAGCATCATCATCAGCATCATCATCATCATCATCATCCGCATGATCATCAATATTATCAGCATCATCAACATCATCATCATCATCGTGATCATCATCATCATCATCATCATCATCATCATCATCATCATCATCAGAAAGAGCGTGTTCTACCGCTGCTGGCGGAAAACCGGGGGGGGTCACTACCGGTTGGAACCCCTCCCCCCCCCCCCCCCCTCCGGAAAACCGGGGGGGGTCACTACCGGTTCGAACCCCTCCCCCCCCCCCAGTTCATCATGGAAAAGGGCGGGGGTCACTACCGGTTCGAACCCCCCCCCCCCCCCCTCCTCGAAAACCGGGGGGGGTCACTACCGGTTCGAACCCCCCCCCCCCCTCGAAAACCGAGTGGGGGTGCGGACAGTGGTGGGGACGGTGTTGGTGGGGACAGTGGTGAGGGGACAGCGGGACAGTGGTGGGGACAGTGGGACAGTGGGACAGTGGTGGGGACGGTAGTGGTGGGGACAGTGGTGGGGACAATGGTGGGAACAGGGGGGACAGTGGACAGTGGTGGGGACGGTGGTGGTGGGGACAGTGGTGTGGGGACAGTGGGAATGAGGTGGAAACAGTGGGACAGTGGAGGGTATAATGGTGGTGGGGACAGTGGTAAAGGCGGTGGCGAGGACGGCGGTGGGACAATGGGACAGAGGTACAGTGGGGACAGTGGTGGGGACAGTGGGGACAGTGGTGGGAACAGTGGGACAGCTCAGTGGGACAGCGGAGGAGTCAGTGGGACAGTGGGGACAGTGGGGATAGTCGGGCAGTGGTTGGGGCCGTGGAGACAGTGGGGAGAGTGGAACCGTGGTGGGAACAGTGGTGGGACAGTGGGGACAGTGCGACAGTGGTGGGGGCACTGGTGGGGACAGTAGGGACGGTGGTGGAACCAGTGGGGACAGTGGTGGTGAGGACAGTGGTGCTGGGAACAACAGTGGGGGATGTGATGCGGACGGTGGTAGGGACCGGGAGTCGTTTGCTGGCGGTGCGTGGGGGGGGGGGGTCGAACCGGTAGTGAACCCCCTCCGGTTTTCGAGGGGGGGGGGGGGGTTCGAACCGGTAGTGACCCCCCCCGGTTTTCCGGATCCGGAGGGGGGGGGGGAGGGGTTCGAACCGTAGTGACCCCCCCCGGTTTTCGTGGGGGAGGGGGGGGGGGTTAGGGAGGGGGGGGTTTTGCCGGGGGGGGGGGGGGGGGGGGCAGCAGGGGGGGGGGGGGGGGATTTTCGGAGGGGGGGGGGGGGGGGCGACCCCCGGGTTCCGGACGAAAAGGTTGGCAATTTTCCACAGTAAAGCGGCGGTGGATCACGCTCTCTCCATCATCATCATCATCGTCATCATCATCATCACCAGATTCCTCCGTTTCTCTTCATGCTTATCAAACTCCTCACCCGTAGTCCTGTTTCCTTGTCCTTTGCGCCTGCATGGAAAGAGACCCATTGTGTCTGAAGAGCAGCATGTGAAGAGGCTCCTGGCGCGGCAGCCGAGTTTACGAAAAGCAGCAGCCGTCGTCCGCTCCTCCTCCTCCTCCTCCTCCTCCTCCGCCTTCCGTTTTCTCTCTCTCTCTCTCTCTCTCTCTTCCTCCTCCAAACTTCCTTTTCCCCCTCCATCCTCCTTCTCGTTCCTTCTCCTCCTCCTCCTCCTCCTCCTCCTCCTCCTCCTCCGCCCCAGGTTGCCACTTGGGCTCCGCGCCCCAGCTGGGGCGAGGCGCGGCCTTCCAAGTGGCCCCAGTCGCCGGCCGCCCATCACACGGGCGCTGGTGCATCTCATCATTCCCGCGCGCGAGCGATCGCGCTCCCCCGCCTGGCACAGGCGTGAGCGGCGGCGGCGCAGGGAGGCCCGGCTCCTCCTGTGCCTCGACGCTGCCAGGCGCCTCCTGCAGGGGCACCACGGCGAGAGTACCTTGCAGGGCAGCATGGCGCCCAAGCCGCGGCGCGCCGAGCTTGCCAAGAAGTGGACGCGCAGGTTCTGCAAGCATCCCCGCACTGGGGAGGAGTGGTGGAATCGCTCCGATGCGCCCAGCTGCGGCCAATGTGGGCGCTCCAAGGGGGTGTGCTACAAGGCCGACTTCCAGCCCAAGGGAGCCTGCCCCTCGAAGTCGGCCAAGGCGGCGGCCGCTGGTGGCAGCAGCGCAGCACCGCCCTGGCTCACCTCCAAGCTGGAGAAGCTGCAGGCCGAGCTCGACAAGTCTCGCAAGGCCGAGGCCCAACTCAGGGCCGCCCAGCAGAAGCGGGACCAGGAGGAGTCCATGCAGGTCGACGGTGGCGCGATGCCAGCGGACGACGGCAGGCTCCGCAACACCATCAAGGACCTGGACAAGCAGCTGGCCCAAGTTGCTCAGTGGGAGGGCCCTCACTGGGACACGCTGCGAACCAAGCTCAGGGCTGATCGCGAGGAGTGCCATCAGAAGCTGCAGATGGCGAAGCCGCCGCTGCAGCGCATGTCGGCGCTCACGCAACGCATCAAGAAGCACGAGGACCTCATCGCCAAGCAGGAGGCCACTCTCGAGGAGCACGTGGCCGCCCTGGCCAAGATGGAGGAAATGCGGCTTCATCACCAGCAGCTGCTGCAGGAGCAGAGGGCCGAGCTGGTCTCCCTCAACGCCGAGCCCCACGAGCTCACCAAGGCGCAAGTGGTGCCGCCTGCGGAGCCGGCCCTCCAGAGCCCGGTGCTGCCGCTCGTCGGCTACGATGTTGCCAAGCTTGGGGAGCTCTTGCACAGCCTGGGCATGGAGCAGGCGCAGGCTAGAGATCTGGGGCCCAAGCTGTTGGCCCGCATCTCGAAGTGCACCACCCAGCAGGTCCTCCCCCTGGGCCAGTTCGCGCTGCCCCCGGCAGGCGCTGCGAGCGGAGGTGCCGCCGCTGTCCCAGCCGCAGGAGGACCCCCAGAAGGCCAGCCTAGAGAGGGGGAGCCCGCACTTGGCTCCGCCAGGCCCTCGCTGGACGCCCTCGAGGAGGCCCCGCTCCGGGACTTCCTCACCAGCGCATTGCCTGCTGGTGCGGAGCTGCCTTCTGATCTGCCTGGCATGCGAGCTGCTGCCAAGCGCCTCCAGCAGGCCGCTGCTGCCGCGCCGTGGGGGAGTGGCCCCTACTAAGGCGGAGCTGCCTCCTCCTGTGCCAGTTATGCCAATGATGACGGTGATGATGGTGGACACACCGACTCAGCAACGTGAGAGGGCTCTCCATGTTTTTGCCGTGCTGCCTTCGCGTATTCCGCAGAGGTCGCATGGCTCCAGCTGGCGTGTCTGGAGCGATGCCGCTGGAGGCGGGCGGCAACCCAGGGGCAGGCCTCGGACTGCACCACCTCGACGACCTCGGCTTCGACGGCTGGCTCAGATCACGCTGGCGGCGGTGTCCGGCCAGGTCACGCAGTTGGCCACGACGCAGCTGGACGCCATCTTCGAGGCGACCTGGGGGAGCAGGTAGGGGACCCAATGCTGCCTTTCCCCGCCTTGGCCCCCCCTGCCCGGGAGGCTCAGGAGGGCATCCTCTCAGATCATTGCGACGACATCGTCGACAGGCCGAGTCCGGGGCCATGGCCGAGAATTGCGGCCACGTTGGGAGGACACTCTGTCGAGCGGCCTAAGGGCTTGCTGGTCACGGCCGACGGCGACAATTTTGGCCCTGCCAAGGCTTTCTTGCAGCAGGCGAGCCCCCTGGTCAAGGCGGTGGCGGTTCAGGAGCATCACGTCTTGAAGTGCAACCTCCCGGGGGCCGAGCGGGACCTCAAGGATCTCGGCTACCACGGCATCATGGCCCCTGCGAGCCCTACCACCAGCGGAGGCAGCACAGGCGGCGTAGCCGTGCTAGCGCCGTCGCACGTGGCCATCAGCACGCCGCCTCCACCGCCCGAGGGATGGCCAGAGGGCCTGCTGGGGGTCGTCGCCGAGGCCCGCACTGTGGCAGCCCATGCGCATTGGGGGCCCCCTGGAGGCCTGGTCTTGCGGTCGGTCTACCTCCACACGGGCGTCGGCATGGACAAGCAGAACACTGATCTCATCCTCTGCCTGGCCCGGTACCTGGTGGTTGTGATGGCGGCGGGACTCGACTGGGTTGTCATGGGCGACTGGAACATGACCCCTGCCGAGCTTGATCAGCGCTGGATCAACACGCTGGGCGGGGCGTTGGCAGCCACCGAGGCGCCCACCTGCAGGAAGACCCTGCCTGGGCGCGTCATCGACTACGCGGTCGTCAGTACCAACCTCCTCAGTCGCATCGACAGGCCTTGGATCGACGAGGCGTCGGCGCTGCCCGTGCACACCCCTGTGGCATTGCCGCTCCTGGCGGAAGACAGGGTTCTCTGGCAGAGGGTACCTGCGGAGCCTGCGCCCCTCCCTGAGCTCCGCCCTGGTTGCAGTCGGCCGCCGCTGCATTGGCACGACGTCCAGTGCGCTATCTTGCAGGCTCGCGACGATGAGGCGCTGCAGTGCTGCTGGGATCTCGTCCTCGAGCGCCTGGAGGCCGAGCTGCTCGATCGCTGGGACCTGGTCGACGGGCCCACTCGTTGCTGGTACGAGGTCCGAGCGGGCCCCACCAGTACGAAGTGGGTGCAGGTTAAGTGGCAGCCTCCCCACAAACGCCTCCGGCCCACGCCGCAGCTCCTGGCCTGGACCTCGGTCGCCCGCTGGGCCAAGCATCTGCTTCGAGCCCGTGCCCACCTCGCCAAGTTGGTGGCCATGGTGGCGGCAGACCCTGGACCGCGGCTGGCCAAGAATCTGGAGGCGCTCGACGCCTTCTTCCAGCGCGTCGCCACGGCGGCTCACGTCTGGCAGGCGGTGCCGCGCGAGGTGGACCAGCTCTTCGCCTTGGGCCCCAGTCTGCTATGCCTCGCAGGCTTCGAGGACAAAATGATGGACCTCGTCGCCACCTTCAAGGACCTCAGCGCTAAGCACACCAATGCCGTCAGCCAGCGCTGGCGCACCTGGGTGGATGCGCCCTTTCGGTCTGGGGCCAGCGGTGCGCATCGAGCGACGCGACTTCAGGAGCGGCTGGAGATATTCGCGCCGACCAAATCGGCGCAGCCTCACGAGTTAGCAGACGCCGAGATGGACCAGTGGGAGAAGATTTGGGGCTCGCACGCGGCCAGTTGGTTGGCCCTGCCCGGGGACGCGGCCTCCTGGGAGGCCTTGCCGCCCATCTCAGGCGAGGATGTGCGCGAGGCCATCCTCGCGTTCCCCTAGCGCACGGCTACTGGTCATACACGCTTGCCTCCTCGGGCATTGTGGTTCTTGTCTGTCGAGGCGTTCCAATGCATGGCGCTGCTCTTCATGCGACGCGAGGACCTTCTGTGCTGGCCATCGGACCGCATCATCAACGCAATGGTCCGCATCCCGAAGGCTGATGGGGGCACGCGCCTCATCGCACTGGTCTCGACCCTGGTCCGCGTCCGGGCCCGCGCACGCAGGCCCTTGGCCCGCGACTGGGTCAAGAAGCACCCTCGCCCGTGCATCTATGGTTTGAGGAAGGGCTTCTCCTCGGCCGACTCGGCCTACAGCCACAACATTGATGCCGAGATTGCCCACCTCCTGGGGCTCTCCAGCGTCACCGTGATCCTGGACATGTTCAAGGCCTTTTGACAGCGTGTTGCTGGCGCCTCTACTTCAGGAGGCGCGCCGCCTGCACTTCCCGCTCAGGCTGGTCTGGCAGCTGATTGGCTACTTCAGGCAGCCGCGCGTCATTCGGGCCTACGGCAGCTGGGGCAGGCAGGTCGTCACCACCCAGAGCATACTGGCCGGTTGCACCCACAGTTCGGCGCTGCTCACGGTCCTGCTCTTCCGTGCCATCACGCGCCTCCAGCTGATCTCGGATGCCATAGTCCCCCGTGGGCTCATGTATGACCTTACTTTGCAGTGGATTGGCGAGGCCATCGGCGCGGGCACCTTGGTTCTCCATCAGGCGGTGGTGCAGTTCGTGAAGGATGTCGAGCCCCTTGGCATGGAGATCAAACCTACCAAGCCGGGCTGGCTGGCCACCGCGGCATCCGCCCAGCGCGCCTTTACGCCATTAGCGCGAAAGCTCATGCTCTCGCAGCTCAGCAGCGCCCGCAACCTCGGACACGACACCCCCGGCCGACGAGTCATCCGCACGGTGGCCAAGCGTCGCCTCTTGGCGTTGGGTGCACGTGGCCATCGCACTAGTGCCCTGCATCGTGCAGCAGGGGCCCGCATCCAGACGCTTTGGGGGACTGGGCTGTTCCCAGCGGCGGCCCATGGCGCAGCAGTTTCGGGCACCCCGGACGATCACTTGGGGCGGCTCCGACACACGGCGGCCTTGCTCTGCAGTGGCAAAGGCGGGGTTGGAGCTGACTCCATAACGCCCCACCTCGCCACGCAGCGCGACCAGTACTTTGACCCGATTTTCGACACGACGATCGCCCCTGTCTTCAAGTACTGCGCCTTCATCTGGGACGCCAGGCTGCCCCTGGCGCAGTTGCAGCGTGCCTGGTGCGCCCTCGAGGCAACGTGGCTCCTGGAGAAGCCCACCTGGAAGGGCGTGCGGGGCCCCCTGGCGGCAGCGTGGATGAGCCTCCTCCGCATTGGGTGGACCATGCACTCGAGCCTCATCCTGGTCACCGACCAGGGCGCCATCATCTCCCTCTTGCGCACGGCGCCGAAGGACGTGCGCCACCTGCTGCGGGAAGGCATCCGCAGATGGCAGGGCAGGCAGATTCTCCGCCACCATGCCGATTTGGTGCCTGGCCAGGCCGAGCTCTGGCATCGAGCCATGCGCCGGGTGCTGGCGCCGCCCAGGGCCGCGGTCAAAGGGGCGCACGCGGGCAATCTGCGCAAGCTCTGGGCAGGAGCCTCCTGGGACATAGCCAAACGCCACCAGCATCATTACGCGGCTTCTCCCATGTGCCCCCACTGCCCACAGCAGATCTGCACTCGAGGCCATCAGTTCTACGAGCGCCAGCACACGCTGCAGCACCACAGCGACGACTCCATGGAGCCGCTTTCAGAGGAGCTGGAGCGCGTCAGGGAGAGGCTCGCCACGACGTGCCACCTCGGCTGCGCGGACGCCAGCTACGACCGGTTTGACTTGGTGGTCGGGCTGCCGCTGATGCCGCCCATGCCGCCCGCCCCAGTGGCCACTGCCGAGGTCCACTTCTGGGGCGACTGGGCCTCGACGACTCGCTGTAACCACGCGGTCGCTTACACCGACGGTTCTGGCTACGACACGGAGTGGCCCGAGCTCTGCCGTTGTGGCTGGGCGGTCGTGCAGATGGGCCCTGACAACATGCCCGTCCGTGCCATTTACGGCGTGCCGGCGGGGCCGAGGCAAGTTGTTGGCCGCGCAGAGAGAACTGCTATGCTGATGGCCCTCAGGCATCTCCCTTGGCTCTCCCACATCGTCTCTGACTTGGAGTCGCTGGTCAATGAGGGCAATGCGTGGGACGACAGCCTGGCCAGCTCGTCCAACCAGTGCGCTGACATCTGGCGGGCGGATTTCGCTGCAGCAGGGCCCTGTCCACCGGGCTTCTCCTGGTGCCCTGCCCATCGCGATATCCAGCACTTCTTGGACGACAGGGCCGCCGCCGACTTCTACGGCAATGCGTGGGCAGATTTCTTTGCAAAGGTCGGAGCTCGTGAACACGTACTTCCAAGAGCTGTGCATGATGCATTCGCGGCCAGGCTCTCGGATGCTCGCCTCGAGGGTAAATTGTTTGCCTGGCTCATGAACAGGCTGGGTGAGCAGCAGGAGGAGCTCGACGCGCTGGTAAAGAAGACCAGGCGCCCCGCAGCGCCCGCGGCACCAGCACAGGTGGCGCCAGGGCGCCATCGCCTCCGCCCTGTCTTTGGGGGCTTCTGGCGCTGCGCCTTCTGCGCAGCCACTGCTAGCACTGACGAGGCCAAGCAGCGTCTCGAGCGCGCGGTCTGCGCGCCCTCCCCGCTGCAGAAGCTTATGGCTGCTGCCTCTGCCGGCTCCTCCTCATCCTCCTCCCTCCCATCGGCTCGGGAAGAGGCCATCGCGATAGCCCTCGCTGCGGCCCATCGTTATTTGAATTCTTTTTCTGACGGGGCCACTGACGCTCGGGCGTCTAGTGATTCGGGGCTCGGGTCTGCACCGTCGCGGGAGGACCCTTCGGCTACTACATCTGCTAGTAGCGCATCGTGTCCAGCGGCTCTTGTCTCTGGTAGGCCAGAGGCTCCAGAGGTAGGAGGGGCTGGTGTTTCAGGCGCTGGGGATTTTACCATTCTTCGGGGACACCATTTGGTCTCTCAGGGACTCTTCGTGTTTTGTTTAAACTGCGGGGGGCAGTTCCTCAACCCGGCAATCCCCGACCCTGCTTGCCCATTGCAAAGGTAGGCGTGGAATTACTCAGGGAAGAACCACGGCCCTTAATAACCTTATGGCCAAACGTCACCCGCGAACGGGAGCCCCCCTAAGCGGTGACACCCAACGCGGCTAAAGGGTTGCCGCGTTTTCCGTCTTTACTCGTGGCTCCCTCGTTTCTTCGGCGGAGTTCATTGGGCTTGCGTCTCCTCCTCCTCCGCCCCAACCGCATCCTTTTCCTCCCCCTCCTCATGCTCTCCTCCTCCTCCTCCTTCTCCTCTTCCTCCTCCCCCTCCTCCTCATGCTCTCGTCCTCCCCTCATCCCCCTCCTGCTCCTCCTCCTCCTTCTCCTTTATCCCCCTCCTCTCTCCCGCTGCCGTCCGCGCCCCCCCCCGCAGCGCCAGGATGCTCGCCCTGGACAAGGCGGAGGGCAAGCGGCGGGTCGAGGGGGCGACCGCCGGCCGGCGGGCGGGTCGCTGGCACGGCCCCGGGAGAGGTGGGAGGAGCGGGGCGGAGATGAGGGGCGCGGAGGCAGGGCGGGCGGCGGGGTGGCGCCTCCCCTCGTCAGCCGACGTGGTGCAGTCTATGTGGTGCACTTGACTACCCTGCACCGCGCTTGACCACCTCCACTGCTCGCGCCAACACCCCACCCACCCACCCGCAACTTGGTTTGCAAAATCTCTTAAGCCCGTGACGGTGGGTACCAAATGGCACTTGGCAACGACACCGACGCCGACGACGACAGCGACGTCGACGACGACGCCGACGACGAAGACGACGACTACGACGACGACACCGACGACGACGACGACGCCGACGACGACGACGACGACGATGACGCCGACGACGACGACGACGATGACACCGACGACGACGTCGACGACGCCGACGACGACGACGGCGGCGGCGACGACGCCGACATCGACGACGACGGAGACGACGCCGACGCCGACGACGACGACGACGACGAAGGCGACGACGACGAAGGAGGCGGGAGGACGACGACGGCGACAACAACGACAACGACGAGGGAGGAAGGAGGGGGGTGACGACGCGAACGACGAAGGAGGGAGGACGGCGACGCCGACGACGACAACGACGAGGGAGGAGGGAAGACGACGACGACGACGACGACGACGACGACGGCGGCGGCGACGACGGCGACGAAATAGGAGGGACGACGACGAGACGCCGACGACGGACGACGACGACGACGAGGGAGGAGGAGGAAGGACGACCACGGCGACAACGACGACGGAAACGACCACGACGCCAAAGAGGACGACGACGACGAACACGAGGAAAGACAGAGAACGACGTACGACGACGACGACGACGACGACGCGGGAGGAGGGAGGAGGAGGACGGCGACGACGACGACGACGACGCAAGAGCGCGCGCGCACGCTTTTGTTGAAAATCCGTGTTGCGAAACCTTGTGTTTTTGTAGGTTTTTTGGTCGCGATTTTGAAATCCTTCCGAAACCGATGGGTTTTGAAGGATTTCGGAATACGTGCGCGACGACGCGCGCGTCTGCATTTCGTCCCGTTTTTTTGCAGAGGATTCTCGCGACGGCACACGCGCAAGGGCGTTCGACAGATTTCGACATGCGCGCGCGGGAAGCCCGTTTGGTAGCATGTTGTGAAAATCCTGAAAAACTTATGGTTCTCTTAAGATGTCGCAAGAGCTCGCGCGTAAGCTTGTTTAGCAAATCAGTGTTGCGAAACCCAGTGTTTTTGCATGTTTTTTGGGAACTCGATTGCGAAACCCTTCCGTCACCGATGGTTTTTGAAGGATTGTTGTTTTCCACTAGGGAACCTCAGGGGGACCGACCCCGGCCCCCCGGGGGATATTGTAAATTCATATGTAGAATGGGCATGTGGTCAGAATCGTATATGATCTGCATACCCGAAAAGGGGTACGGATAACTCCGGGGGGGGGGTAGAGTCTATTCCCTTTTCAGAAAAGAGAATTAAGGCGTGGCGCAGTCTATGTGGTGCAGTCTGTGCGGTGCCACGTTTGTGGTGCAAGCTGGGTGGCGCAAGCTGTGTGGTGCAATGAGTTCCTGTTTGCAATGAGTTGTCAATTCCACTGCTCGCGCAACCACGCCACCAACCCACCCGCAATTTCGTTTGAAACCCGATGTGGCGGCGATTGCGATGAGTGTGCGGCGTTGGCTGGTGCATTTTTGCGGCCGCGCTAGCCCGCGCATGCTCGCGCCTGAAGCGGCCAGCTAATTTGGCGCGGCCGACGCGGCCGCGGTGGCGCTGACCGCTGGGCTCTTCCCAGCGGGCACTCAAGTGCGAGTCGGCGTCTTGGGCGCACGCGGTATCATGGCAACGTCGACAACGGTAGCCGTGATGATGATGATGATGATGGTGATGATGGTGGTGATGATGATGACGATGACGATGATGATGACGATGTGGATGATGATGATGATGATGATGATGATGATGGCAGCGATGCTAGTGACGACGGTGACAACGACGACGGCAAGGCCAGTGACGGTGCCGATGCGGATAACGCCGACGACGATGAGGGCATCCTCGCGTCGGTTGTGAATGTTTTGGAGGTTGCTCGACATGCGCGCGCGGCCGACGTGCGAGAGTGGCCCGCATGGTATTATTTGGGACGGATCGTACCTCCTCCCCCCCGCTCAGCACGCGCGCGAAAGGCGCTCGAATAATTTCGACATGCGGCGCAGGACGCCCACTTGGCAGAGTGTGATGCAAATTTTGGAGCGCGAGCAAAACCGTGTGTGTTTATATGTTTGCGGGACAACCGATTTAGAAGCCCATACGAAACTCAAGGTTTTTGAAGAATTCCGGCATGCGCGCGCGACGACGCGCGCGTGTACACTTCGCCCCGTATGGTGCAGAAGGTGTTTTGGAACCTGATGTTTTTTGTCAACGAGAGCGTGTGCTAGATTTTCCCAGAGGATGACGGGGGGGATACTGGCCTGCTTGGGAATGTACGAATTCAGATTTCGCATGGACTGTGAGGCAGAATCACATGTACATTGTAATCAGCGAAGGTGTCCCGTTAATTCCGAGGGGTAGATCCTATCACTTTTCTGGAACGGAGAATAGATGTGGTGCAATATGTGCGGTGTTGTGGTGCGATATGTGCGGTGCTATCTGTGTGTATCTGCGAGAGCGAGACTGCAGTGTTCGGGACGTATCGAAACAATGTCGGGCCACGCACGTCGCACACCTGCGTAACATAGAACGGGGGACAGAAGTGGAGGAGGAGGAGCAGCAGGAGGAAGAGGGGGAGGGTGGAACAAGGAGGATGGACAAGGATGGGAAAGACATCTTCTTCACGCTTCGCGTATCCGCACCAGTGCAAGGGTTCAGTGGGGTCTCGCTACGCTGCCGACCTCCACGGTGCAAGGACTTCGGTATGTGTTGCTTTGTGCGCCCGTCGGTTGTTTTCTCTTGCAAGCACTTCGCTTCCGACATGTGCCACTGTTTTACAAACAAGATGTACTGCTGTTTGCAGTCCTATCTGTGACGAGGTTGCCCCTCTTCACCCCTGCGCTGACGCGATGCAGTTGTGTCGCCACGGCACGGACGTCCTCGGGGTGTGCCTGTCGGTCCTGCTCGGCTCTGACGGTGCCTTTTGCCGATTCACACCGAGTGATGATCTCTGCGTGTTTATGATCGCGCCGCGGCGCCATTTTGGCTGCGCTTACTTGCTGGTCGCCACCGGGATCTCCACGCCACCGGGTTGGGAATTTCGTTTCTGGTTCTTCTTCTGAGTGGCTGCCCGCGCGTTCGCTTCGCTTGCCTGTCTTTTCTTGCTGCCTAGTCGCGGGCCGACTAGTGTTCGGACGGCTTTCGACCTGCTTCGCAAACCCGCTGACCCAAAAAAATTTCCGCACCAGCCCATTCAGAGACCTTGCCCCTGAGAGTTGACGGGAAAAGAGGCGAAGAGGCACATATACTGAAACAGAGTGGGCAACCATGGAGACCAGAGAGATCTCTGGGAGCAAAGGGGGGTGCCTTGGAGGGCCTCTTCGGGTCATCCGTCGGGCCCGCGCGAGGGCGACGGACGGAGGAGGAGGAGGAGGAGGAGGAGGAAGAAGACGATGTCGACGGCGACGACAACGACGAAGACGATGACGACGACGAAAAAGACGACCACGACCACGACCACGACGACCACGACCACGACCACGACCACGACGACGACGACGAGGACCACGACGTGAAGGAAAAGGTGGAAAACGAAAAAGAAGATGATGAGGGCAAGGATGAGGACGAGGAGGAGGAAGAGGAGGAGGAGGAGGAGGAGGAGGAGGACAGCGATGACGAGAACAGAGCCTTGAAAGTCGCCTCTTGGAGCCCTTTCGGGACTTTTTAGGGGGATATTGTGGTCCTCTTGGGGCTCGTTTGGGGGTTCTTTGGGCTCTCTCGGGGCCCTCTTGGAGTCCTCTGGGGGCTCTCTTGGGAACCCTGGTGGGCCTCTTTGGCCCATCTTGGAGGCCATCCTAGAGGCCATCGATCAAAAGGGGGGAGCCTCGATTGGCAATCCCCCGGGGGCATCAACATCGCCTTTGGGAGCCCTCTCTTCGGACGGTCTTGGGCCGATCTTGGGCGTTTTGGGGGCCGCTGGGGGGGCATAGTGGGCCCCTCTTGGGGCTCTCTTCGGCCATCGTTAAACAATCTCGAGGCCTCAAAAAGCACATCGGTAGCGAAAAGGTGACAAGGCAACCATCGTTGATTTTCTTCAGGTGCTTGAGGGACTGCGGCCTCCTGGGGTGACCTGAGGGGCTTCCGGGAACACATGAACACGTTTTGTAACCTTCATCGTGCTGTTTGGAGGTGTACCGGAAGTTATATTGAATCACCTTTGGGCACTTTGAGTCAATTTGAAACCCACTTGGAGCATCGGAGGCCTTTTGGGAGCCATCTTGGGCCATCTTGGACGCTCCGCTAGACCCCCAGGAGCCCACGCCAGTCGCGAGAATTGTTCACATCGCAGCCCCTAGGGAGGCGCGAGTCCCCAGCCCGCGTGCGCCTCCACCCCGTTGGACCACCCAGGAGCACACGAAAGTGGCGACAGTTGCGCACTCCGCAGCCTCACAGGAAGCCGCGAGGTCTCGACTGGGTTCGCGTGTGTTTCCACTCCATTGAATTTTCCGGGAGCCAGCGAAAGTGGCGAAACTCGCACACTTCGCGGCCCACCCGCGGGGGAGCCACAAGGTGTCAGTTGGGTCAACGTTGACCACAAGAGCATATGGGCAGCACTGAAGGCACAAGGGGTCCAACCTGGATACGTTGCACTACTCCAACAGCTCTATAAGGAACAGACAGCCGCGGTGAGGACAGACGTCAGCAGCAGACCCTTCAGCCCCCTGCGGGGCACGAAGCAGGGAGACCCGCT
The DNA here is from genome assembly GCA_963575745.1 of Prorocentrum cordatum. Lineage (NCBI taxonomy): Eukaryota > Dinophyceae > Prorocentrales > Prorocentraceae > Prorocentrum > Prorocentrum cordatum. Next base: position 629,701 of record CAUYUJ010020282.1, read on the forward strand.
CAGCTCCCTAGTCTTCAACGCTCTTCTACAATACATTCTTGGACCGCTGGTTTCCGACTGGCAGCAAAAAAGGAAGGGAGTTGAATTGGGATTTGCGGGCACCGCCACGCTGACCAACCTATTCTTCGCCAGCGACGTGCTCCTGACCAGCCAAGCTCCCCCGCGCCTGAAAGCGATGCTTGGCGACATTGCGCGCGCGACGAGGCTACGCGGGCTCGGATTACACCCTAGCAAAACCAAAATATTGAGCAACCAGACGTGAAGGACCGGAAAGGCGAGCTCACGCACATCACGTTTCCAAGACATGGATATGGAAATCGTTCCATACGAATGCAGTATCAAATACCTTGGCCACTTGATCAGCTTCCACGAACAGATGGAAACGGAAATCCACCACCGCACGCGAGCTGCATGGGCATCACCCACATGTCGCAAGCAGGAGCTGACCAGCAAGCACTACCCATTGGCTCACCGACTCCGACTTTTCAACAGCACTGTAGCACCAACGGCGTTATACGGAGTAGAGACGTGGACCCTCACGGAGCCTTTTACGGCAGCATCTACGACGGACACAACGACGCATGCTTCGCATGATCATCAGGACGCCACGGAGGCGCACAACGAAAGAAGCCAGCGCTCACAGCGGCCAGGGGCCGAATCTCGACGGCGCGAACAACGAAACACAAGACCACGAAGACCGCACCAACGCACTAGCGACGACGCAGAGAGCAGCCCATCACAGTGTGATGCACCTGACAGGCCTGACAAGCACAGCGAAGACGGTGAAGGCACCACCGCAGACGAAATGGAACCATGGGTCGACTTCATCCAGCGAGCGACACGACGCGCAGAGCACCTCATGAATCTTCACCACATTGACACATGGGAGACGCTGCACAAACGGAAAGTATGGCGCACGGCTTCACGAGTCGCAAACCACAACCGGACGAGGTGGACATGGCGAGTGCTGCGCTGGCACCCAGTGCTCAACCCGCGCCAGCGGGGACAGGCAGCACGGTGGCCAAAAGAAGCGCTGGGACGACGAAGTCACCACTTACTTACGTCAACGCAGACCAGACCTCCACCGACCGCCCACGCAAGCCCATTCGAAAGGACAACCGAACGACATCACATGGACGCAAACAGCCCAAGGCACCGAAGCATGGACAGCGCTCGAGCACCACTTCACCGACCTCACGTCGACCAGCACCCAGGACTCAGACCAACGACGTAAAATCTCAGCGAACGCCGAGACGTCTCGCCCAACCCGCGCCGACACCGACACCAAGGACTTTCTTTTCCTCCTCCTCCCCCTCTCCTCCTAGTTCCCTACCTAGTCTCTGCCTAGAAGGGCTCTTACTCGGAGGCTTAAAGGGCCGGGCAGTGGAACCCGCCCCTGGCGGTTCCCCCAGTATCCGCCCCGCGGTTCCCCCAGCTGCGCCCCTTTAGCTTAGCTTTGCTTATCTCATCCTAGCTTAGCCTAGCTTAACGTAGCTTAGCCTAGCTCAGCCTAGCCTAGCTTAGCTTAGCCTAACTTAGCTTAGCCTAGCCTAGCCTAGCTTAGCTTAGCTCAGCTCAGTTTAGCTTAGCGCAGCGCAGCATTCGCATAGCATAGCATAGCACAGCACACCATAGCATAGCATAGCATAGCGCAGCATATCATAGTGATGTATAGCATAGCATCGCATAGCATAGCATAGCGCAGTATATCATAGCATAACTTAGCTTAACATAGCACAGTGCAACATAGCATAGCGCAGCATAGCAAAGCATAGCATATCATAGCATATCATATCATAGTATTGCATAGCATAGCGCAGCATAGCATAGCATAGCATAGCATAGCGCAGTCTAGCATAGCATAGAAGGAGGAGGACGGCGTTTACCGTTACTACTAATATTGCTCTCCTCGGGGCTCCAACTCCCAGGTCGGGTCGCTCTGGGATAATGTTTACACGTCTCGCACTGCATGAATCCAGACACATCAGATCCTAGAGGCCATGGCCTCACCCACCTGGTCTGCTCTAGGCCCGGACGCTGTCCGCACCGGTGGTCGCATCGCATCGGCATCGCATCCACCCCGCAGGACTGCCCAGGAGGACAAGAAAGTGGATACAACTGCGAAGCTCGCAGCCCCCCCATGGAGACGCGAGGTTCCGGCTGGACCCGCATGTGCCTTTAGTCTGCTGAGCCTCCCAGGAGCCCACGACATTGGCAACAGTTGCGCACCTCACAGCCTCCCCAAGGAACCGCAAGGTCTCGACTGGGTTCGCGTGCGTCTCAATGCCGCTGGACTTCCCAGGAGCCCCCGAAAGTGGCGACAGTTGCGCACTTCGCAGACACCCAGGGAACCGCGAAGTCTCGGCTGGGTCCGCGTGTGCCTCCACATCGCTGGCCGTCCCAGGAACCCACGAAAGCGGCTACGCGCTCGCGCTTCGCAGCCACCCCAAGGAGACGCGAGGTCTCGATCGATTGGGTTCGCGGGTGCCTGCAGGAGCCCACGAAAGTGGCGACAGTTGCGCATGTCGGAGCACCCCAGGGAGCAGCGCAGGAGGAGGGGGAGGAGGAGGACAGGAGGAGTGGAGACCATTGTGCTCTATCCACAACGAGAACCCAACACAGAAGCGCACCCAACCCTTTCTCCAGCAAGGCGACCATTCATATGAACGGTCTGTACATCGCTCACTTTGCGAGCTACGCAGCAGTCCAGAATCATCCGCCTGACATTGTCGGGCCACGCGCGTCGCTCACTTGCGCAAGAGTGGACCACTGAGGACAGCGCTATGCGCTACGTGACGTTCGTGCGTTCCGCGTTCTGTGATGCAACAGCGTCGCGCGCAAAACGACGCGACGGCACCGCGTGCCATGTGGGCACGCGCCACGTTTGTGTCCTGCATTCTGCCGTGCTTCCCAGGAGCCCAGGGCACAGGCGACGGTTGCGCAGGTCGCAACCCCCACAGGAGCCGCGAGTTCTCAAATGATTTGCGCTGCCTCACCCTTGCCGTGCTTCCAAAGATCCCGCGAAAGTGGCGACAATTACACAGTTCGCAGCCACCCAACAATGGCGGGAGATCTCAAGTGATGTGCTCTGCCTTCACTTCCGCCGAGACTCTCAGGAGCCCACGAAAGTGGACACAGTTGCGCTGTTCGCAGCCACCCACCCACGGGGCCGCGCGGTCTCGAAGTGATCTGCGGTGCCATCCGCCCCGCTGGGCGCACAGTTCGCAGCCACCCAGGGGCCGCGAGGTCCCGTGTGGATGCGCGCACACGTCCATTCCACTGGACCTTCCAGGAGCCCACGAAAGTGGCGACAGTTGCGCAGTTCGCAACCACCACCACCGACCCACGGGGCCGCGCGGTCTCTGCTGGGTCCGCGTGTGTACGATTCGGGATGAAAAGCCGGCCCTGGGGAGGAGGTCTAGACCTTTGGGAGCCGACGTTGTGAAGAATTCGCCGCGACGGAGTTTTGGAGGGAAGAGCGAGGGAGGTTCGCCATGCAGCAAGTGTGTCTTGAGGTTTCCACCAGGAGCCGCCTCCCTCACGCCAGGAGATGGGGAGAAGAAGCGGGGAGGGGGAAGAGGACGAGGAGGACAAGGAGAGATGGCCGAGTGATGGTTCGGAGGGGGGGATGGGACCTCTTTTTCCTGGCAGCGAGCGCGTGGAAAGGCAGCCGCGAGGGCGCCGCTGCCCCAGCCTTGTGGCGGTGGGACCTCGTTGTCCCTCGACCGTTGCGCCGGACTCTGCTTCCTTCCTCTCGGCCATCCCTGCTCTCTTCGGGGAAACGTACGACTCGAGTTCGCCAGAGCTCGGGTTTGCCGGCGCTTTGTGACGGGCCCGTCCTGGATTTTGACGGTCCAGTTTTCGTGGGATGTTTGCAGCGGGAGTTCGTATCAAATTTCAGATCGGGTATTGTCAGTTTCTTGACGGCCTCGCCAGGTCCCCCGAACCCGAGTCACGCGTCTCCCTGCTCTCTCTGCCCGTCTCCATCCTCCTGACCTCCTCCGTCGCTCGCCGCCGGCGTCTTCTGCGACCTCCTCTGGGGCCCGCGGCCGCTGACCGCCGCTCGCCAGGCGCTGCTCGGTCTCGGACGGCGTTCTGAGGCACTGCTCCTCCGCTCCCCTACCACCATCCCGTCCCCGGCCGCCGTCGTCGTCGCCGTCGCCCTCGTCGCCTCTTCGTCCTCGTCGTCCTCGTCGTCGGCGTCGTCGTCGCCGTTCAGACGGCACTGCGCTTCCCACCGTCCCCGACCGAATGCCGCCTTCTGGTCTTCCCACCAGCACCTGGTCTCCAGCCCCCCTGCCCCCGACCCCATGCGGCCAGCTCCCCCGAGGTGGCCCCAGAGTCCCGCATGAGGTTCATTGATTAGGGGAGCAGCATCCGTCCTACCTCCTACCTCCTACCTCCTACCTCCTACCTCCTACCTCCTACCTCCTACCTCCTACCTCCTACCTCCTCCTCCTCCTCCTCCTCCTCCTCCTCCTCCTCCTCCTCCTCCTCCTCCTCCTCCTCCTCCTCCTCCCGCGGTGCCCCACCCCCCTCAGCGCCCTGCCCCACGCCTGCCCTGGCGCGCAGAGGGAGCCCGTCCCAGCTGACCGCGGCGCGCGGCGCGCAGGCGAGGAACGCCCAGTTCGGCGAGTCATCTCCGGAGCCGCCCCTCCAGAGGAGGGCCAGGGCCCCCGAAGCGGACCCTGCAGGACCTGGACATCGGGCGTCTCGAAAAAATCGAGACGGAGGTTTTTCGTCGTTTTCGGCCTTTCGGGGCCATCACCGGCTCGGGGCCGTCAAAAAACGACTCGGGACGAAAAGCTGGTCCCGGGGAAGCGGTCGGGAGGTCGAGGGCTCGTGTCTCGAAGAAACCGAGACGTCGGATGCTTGGGGATCCAGGACTTTGCAAGTTCCGGCCGGGGCAGACGCAGAGTAGAGCGCATTGCGGCCCACGGCGGCAGTTTTCTGGGGCGTGCTCACGCCTTCGTTTGTCAAAAGTCCTTGCTTGCGGGGCCCTGAAGATGGCAGGGAGGGAGGGGGGATCGAGGATGTAGTTCCCTGCGCAGTGCCTGCGCTGTGCTGTGCTGCATGGGCGCGTTTTGCTGAGCAGTTGGCTGCGTTTCCTGGTTTTCGGCTGGTGGGCGCCCGTGGGCGCCTCGGGCGTGGGTTGGCGTTTCCAGGCGCACACATTTGCACAAAATACATTGCGTCCCGTAGCTTGTCCAACGCTGCTTGCAAGCATCCGGTGAGTCCCCATGTCTGGCACTCCGTATGTTGCGCCACACGGATTGCACCACATTCGGCCACATGGTGTCCCACGAGCAGGTGACACGGTTCAACCTTCTGAACTGGGTGCTTCAGTTCTCGGTTGTGGTGACGTCCGATGACAAGGACGCGAAGAACGACAATTTTGATTTCAGTTTCACGCAGATGAAGGGGCTCAACATCTGCATCTCATGGGAATGTACCGACAATACCTGGGTATTGTATGGTGGGTTATATCTAGATGGATATCATGCGAGGGTATGGATCACGAGTTTCTTTCCATATGATTGGGGTCGGCGTCACCGAGACCACAATAAAGAGATGCATGCTTTACATGGCAATGGACCGTCGATGAAGCAGGCATTAGCACGAGCACTCAAGGCAAAGCACACGCCGCAGATGGACAAAAGCCGAGTCCTTACTATGCTGGAGGCAGCAAGTGTGGACAAACCTCAAAAGATGTATGATCACTTGAAGAAGTTCTCCACAGAGCGAATGGCCAAGATAGCAGCCATGCCCGCCAAGGAGATAGCAGATGCGATGAAGGTATGGTTGGAGGAGAAGCCTTACGGAGCCACCCCGCCAGCCAAGCCGCAACCGCCCAAGAAGCAGAAGGCTATGCCCCCAAAGTCAAAGACAGGCTGGCAGTACCAAGCGAGCCTCGACCCTGCTGACTGGGACATCCCTGTGAGGCGTGGCCTTCCGCAGGATTACGAGAGTATGAAAGCAGTACACCTTGTCACAACGGACGAGTTCCTTGAGCTCGCGCGTTTGGACTCATTTTGGCAAAGACCAGATCCTGCTGATGCTTTTGGATTCGTCTTGGCACAATCACCCAGTCAGGTCTCGAAAGAATTGTTCATGCTGTGTGGCCAGAGGGGTCTGGCTCCATGTATTACTCTCTTAGACGTGCCGCTCATATACGAAGAGAGACGCCATATCAAGCAACTGTACGTTTGGCAATATGGAGGATCGACTCAACAGAAAGTTGAACCAACCAGAGTGCCGACTGCTATTACATGTACACAGGATGAGCTCATGAATGTCGCGATCCTCGAAGAGCATGCTCCCGAGAAGATCTTCAAAGAGCTCCTCAAACTACACAGACAAGCAACGTCAGCCCGAGATCAGCGGGCAGAAACATCAGGTCAAAAAAGAAAGTTCGACACTATCCCGCCATGGAGAGTGCTGGATGCTGAATTGGCAAGTATCGTGAAGGCAAAGTGCAACGGAGGCGCAGATATGGACCTGCGCTGCTGGAGCGGCAGAGTCTTCAATGAAGATCTTCCAGGTCATCGTGTGGTATCGGGATTGTTCAAAGTATCAGCCACACGTGCGGTGCAACTACGAGCTGCGTCAGGACCAGATGGTGTTATCTTCCAACGCTCACGAGCAGGAGGTATTATCAACGCGGCCCTGGACGAAGAAAAGAATACAGAAGATTTTGTCCCGTTCCCGAAGGCCATCTCCCTGACGGATGCGCTCAACATGGTCACGGACCTAGAGGGCGGCCGCGGGCTAGGCTACAAGCAAAATGGTGCATTGTTCTTCAGAGTTGAGAAGTCGAAGTCAGGCCCAGCCTGGCAGAAGTTGCAGTCGAGAACCCCACCAGCGCCGACCCTCTACGAGATTTCACCGTTACCGAAGCTCGTCGAAGGGAAGCAGATCGTGCAAGAGATATCCACTCAGCTGGGGTGGAAAGCAGAGTTTGTTCATATACGTTCCAAGGGAAGAGGTGCTAAAGCTACGCCAGTTGTGCGTTGTCGAGCTGAAGGCCCCCCATCGGTCTCGGACCTCACCCTGGCAGGAGTAAAGGCAACAATCAACATGGTCAAGCAGAAGAGTGCTACACCAGCCCCATCAGCAACATCCTGGGCGGAGATGGTCACGAAGTATGACAAACCTGAGCCCAAGACGACACCGGCAACCAAGAAGACGAGTTTGGCCGCACAACTCACGCGACCCGCACCTGCTCCGCAGCAAGGTCAGCCAGTGCAGCAAACTCCACCACCTTCAGACACACCACCATCCACGCCAGGCTCCGCGATGCCCCCTGAATTTCAAAAGTTCTTGCTGGAGGCAATTGGACAGGCGGTGGCTGCAAACAATCAAAAGATCTATGCCCAACTTCAGCTTCAGGGGCAAGGTATTGCAAAGTGCTTCGAAGTTCTCCGCTCAGATGCAGGCTTATCCAGTGCTGAGAAGGAGCAAAACGAGGAGATTGAACGTCTGAGCAAAAGGCTCAAAGACAGTGCTGCAACTGACATGGATCAGTGATGATGCCCTCGCGTCGTCTGCGAGGGAAACAAGCTCCTGCAGTGTCTCCCTGTGGTCCTGCAGGTCTCGCCACTATCCTTTCTGCAAATATTACTAGCTGGAATACTTTTTCTGGCCGCCTTGCTCTCATGAATGCAGATGTCCTTGCGCTGCAGGAGACACGCCTCAATTTGAAGGAGCAGATGGCTTGTACTAAAGCCTGTGCTGCATATGGATACAATGTTTGTTTTGGTCACCCTGTTCGCCAGCAACGATGTCATGGAGAAAAGTTTCATCGCAGCACCCAGGGTGGAGTTGCGATCTTCTCAAGAACTACTATTACTGCAATGGAAAGTGGACGCAAGCACGGTGCAGCCAAGGAGTTGTATCTCAGCGCCCGCTGGCAAAGGCAACTTGTGATGCTGGGGGCCACTCCTGTTCACATCATTTCCATGTATAATGAATCGGGTAATGACCCATTGGTGCGTACACGCAACGACAGACTATTTCAGTTTGTATTCGAGGATGCCGAGGCCTTGGGCGACCAGCCGGCGATCCTGTGTGTGGACTCGAATACGACAATTGCACAGACATCCACGCTATCAGCGGCCCTGGCAACAGGGAGATGGCACGATGTTGGAGCTATGTATGGAGGAGAACCTACTTACGGCCTGGACCCGCGGTGGGACAAATATTCGGCAGGCAATCATGTTACGCGGCCCGATCTTATTCTGGTCAGTACATCAGCTCGAGATTCCATCCACTCTTTTCGCTTGCGAAGGGACCTGGGGATCAAGTGCCACCTAGGTCTGGAGCTCACGCTGAATATCACCAAGCTCGCAGAGGTCTGGCAGAGGTATCGTATGCCTGTGGCCTACCCCGTGGAGCTAGTCAAGAAGATCCCTGAGGAGGAAAACGAAGCGTTGGGCAAAGAATGTGTGGATGAGTATTATGACAGATTCTACGAGGCACTGGACAAAGAAGATGCAAACACAGCATGGTCGCTCATCGGACGGATGGGTGAAGATTTCTTGGAGAAACGTCTGGCGCATACCAACATCAAGTTTGATTTCAGGTACCATGGACGAAGCAAGATGCCAGCGCTTGTTGAGCAATCTGTGGTTGCTCCGACGTCGGCAAAAGATCCTGCTCGAGAAGGTCCCACAACATCTAAGTTGCGGCAGATCGAGAATGTACTCCACCGTCTCGCTGAGCTCTCAAAGAAGATTCACATCTACTTCCAGGGTACAGAGGGACCTTCACTAGAACACCAACTGAGTGCGCAGCGCCTGTGGGACAAGCTGCGTACCAACATACCACGTCTTCTAGCAGGACTGGGCAATCTACCAATCTACCAGGCAGGCTTCCGACACTGACCGAGATTGCATCTTGGCAGTCCTTACTAGACGAGAAGCATGCAGTCATTGTGAAAGAAAGAAAGCTTACACGTATAGCTGAATGGCGCAAACGTCTACGAACATCACTTCGCTATGAAGGGGGCCGTGACATGTACTCTTGGATCAAGCAGCGCCAATATCATTCACTCCATGCGGTACGAGGTTACCAATCCAATGAGATAGTCACCAAGCGCACTGACATCTTGGACCACATCAACCGCTACTGGAGTACGATTTTCAATAAACCTGAGCTCTGTGACTGGGATAAGTTCTTTTCGCGCTTTGGACGCTATATCCCTTCATGCCAGTGTACCATCACCGACATCACAGGCTCCAGGCTGCTCAAGCAATTCAGAAAAATGGGAATAACACGTGCTGTGGCAGCCGATGGCTGGCGAGTGGGCGAACTTCGATTGCTACCTCTAACCATCTGCGAGCTGATAGCCGTTGCCCTAAAAGGTATTGAAGATCAGTGGCTTCCCTGGCCAGACGTTATGTGCACGGGTATCACGTCCTGTTTACCCAAGTGGGATCCAGAGGCAGACCTTGCCTCAACCTGTGAACCTGATGAAGTGTGGCTGGCCACGGTGGATCAAACACGGCCGATCACCAACCTTTCGCCAATATACACTGCCTTGACAGGCGACCGTTTCCAGCAGATGTCTCCCTGGAGAGAAGAGTGGCTCCATCATGGAGCTGCAGGTGCAAGATCTGGACACCATTATCAATCCATCGCATGGGAGCTGAATATGGAAATTGAACACAGCCAACTCACGGGTACGTCGTTATCGGGGTGCACCGCTGACAGGAAGAAGTTCTTCGATTTACTGGAACATGACATCGGCAATCGACTCATGCAAGCCCTAGGTTGCCCTGCAGGAGTCCTCGCTGCGGAGAAGAGTTTTTATGCTGCGCTATCGACACATTGGAAGGTGGCACAAGCTGTGGGCCCTCCAACTATCAGAAAGAATGGATTTGTTCAAGGAGACTCTTGGTCCTTGCAGCAGGCGCTTGCCCTCATGTCGGTCTGGTCCAAAGCTCTGGAAGCCGAGGGCCCCGTCAGAGTCAGCAGTTTCATAGATGATGGTAACTTTCGCGCCGAAGGACCAGGTCATGCTGCGAGAACAACACGTGCCACAAGTATATCCTTGGAGTTTGACAACCTCAGTGGCACAGTCACGAACCTCAGCAAGACTAAGCATTATGCAACAACGCACAAAGCCGAGAATGAGCTGTCCTTCGCCCTGCGTGCGGCTGGACACACACCTATCATGACCAGACATTTCATACTGGTAGGCGGTGAGATTGTCTCTCTGGGCTCTTGTCCTGCTCGACAACGCCGACTACGTTATGAATCTGCATACCGAGTATCACGCCGTGCTGGAGGAGCCCCTGTGGGACTTCGAGGGAAGCAGCAGCTACTGGCGATGGCTGCACTCCCTAGACTGGCACCAGGCTTGGAGTTTCGACGACTACCCAGACACAACCATCTGAATTTCAGAAGCTCAGTGATGAAGTCCCTATGGCACAAGGGGCGTGCGTACCGCTCACCTGCCATCACCTTCACCTTGATTACCAAAGGACATTGCCTCGATCCGATTCAGATATCGACGGCACAACCTCTGCAAGTAGTTCGGCGACTCTTCACAAGCCCAGCGGCACCGCGCCTCCTACCCCGAGCTAAAGCCAGCTGGGAGATAATGAGGACTCGTTCGACCAGTGCGACAGATGGTGGGCCTATTGGCCGCATTTTTACAGTTCTGAGCGACCTTGGCTGGACCTGGCCCGAGTTTGATCACTTCAAGCGTGCCAATGGTCAGCTGGTCTACTTGGCAAAGCATCCTGAGGGCTGGTGGCAGCATGTACTTCGAGAAGACCTGCGTCGCTGGGTGTGGTCTACTGACCCTCAGTTGCTGGAGAGGAAAGATATGCTCGGCTCCAAGCACGGCATAAATTATCATATTACAACGGCCATCCTCAGGCGAGCTGAACGCAGCCTACGACCAGATGATGACGAAGAGGACAATCCTGACAGTGTTAAGCCTCAGCCCCCACTCCTACTGGATGCAGTGGATGTTGCAGTGCCGAAGCTGACACGCGAACAAGTACCCTTTCTGCGAGCCTTGCTCCAAGGAGCAACTGTCACAGGTCATAGGCTTCACCACATCACGGGCCAACGAGATCATCGATTCTGCCCTTTTTGTGGAGACCCTGATGAAGATATGGATCACATCCTCTTGCATTGCCCGCAGTGGGCTCAGCAGCGCCAACCGTTGCTCGACCACTACACGAAGGAGGAGATTCTGGCTTTACCTGTATGTTACCGACAATGTGGCCTCTGCTCAGACAGACCAGTGTATGACAATTTCGCATCGGAGCTGCTGCCTGATGAACCTGACCTTCCACCACCCCCTCACCATGCAGATGGGAATTACGAGCCAGGTCAAGACGAGCACAGCAACACACGCGAGAAGGAAGGATACTTAGTGGTGGCGGGGGATGGTGCCTGCCCTGGGCAGGCGTCAGACCTGCGCCTACGAAGATCTGGCTACGGTCTCTACTATGGAGAGAACCACCCCTGCAATGTTTCTGTCCCGCTGAGGAGCGTCTCGCAAGGAGCTCAGAGAGCTGAAGTCAGTGCCCTTCGACACTTTGTATCCTGGGCATGGACCAAGCAGCTCTACCTCACCGACAGCGGATACTGCGTCAGAAACTTTACTGCCATCCTGAATGGAGTGACTATCAAGCCTCGACAGCATCGTGACCTGTGGACAGCTATCGCCACAGGAGTTGCTGCAAAAGGTTCAGATTGTTTCCGCATTGAAAAGATCAAAGCACATCGCAAAAAAGACGAAGTACCCCCAGAAGATCTACCTGACTGGGAGGCAAACAGACGAGCAGATGAAAGTGCTGTCCAAGCTGCACGCCAACATAGTGTGCCAGTGGATATCAGACACCAACACCTGCGAGATCAGCATCTATGTTATACTTTACAGCACACAGCCACGATGGTCTTGGCTGCACGTGCAAAGCAACTTCAAGCTATGGGAAGAGATACTCATCATGCCCGATGCGCTCAAGCCCAAGCTATGCAAAATGCCGAACTGGAAGGTGCAGACCCCCAATGGCCAGATGAGGATGCTGAGGATCCTTGGGCTCATCTCGGCATGGACGATGACGGTACGAATGAAGCAAGTGATCAGCGAGCTGCAACGCCCCAGGTCCTCAGGACCGAGGCATCGCCAACGACTGTCGCACCGACCCCAACACAGGATGGTCAATCTGCCAGCCCGACGGCTGCAGCTACGACGGCAGTTGCGGACACCCCTCGCAGCTGTCAAAGTGAAGGCCAACCTGCACGAACACCAATGCGCCGCTTGAGGAGCAAAACATCGCGATCTACGGCAACATCATGTACTACAGATACGCCACCGTCAACCACCCCAGCCTCATCATCACGACTGGCTGTGGACCTTGCAACATCAGCGTCGTCAAGCTCCTCGTGGGTACGACCAGCTTTGGATCAGATGACTACCAATCCCCTGACGTGGAGTCCGAAGATGGCCTTCCCTGGCTACCCCTGGGACCCTGTCGAGGTGAACCTGCCAGAGTGGGAATTCGAACCACAGATCCCAGAGATACTGACAGGCAAGGATTGGTATTACCAACAAGCTTTATTTCCTGCGATTGTTTGGTACTTCTCGCAACTTCGATGGGCTGCTGACGATACACCAATGGCACCCATGTCTGTTTCTTGGGCGGAGTTGGCGATTGATTTCACTACCTGTACTGGTTTACCGTTGGTCACGCCGGCGGAAGATCCACAGACAGCTACTCTTGAGCGTATGGCGAGATATTTCTCGACTGCTGCTACTCGGATGGGCTACTTGTGCAAGTGCAAATTGGGACCACGTGAATGTTTTAAAGAAATACGAGCCTTATCACCACTGGGTATACGTGCAGTGCCTGGCTTCAAGTGCAGGCCAGTGTTTGTGAATCACCAACACACGATGCGAGTATTATACGCGGTGGCTTTGGCGACGACGGAGAAGACAAAAGGCATTCGAGTGCAGCCAGCTTGGGGCTCGGTACCCAAGCCCATATGGCAACCTCCGAAGCTAGCTGAGAACCTGTCAACTACGGTGAGGCCAAGCGACATTGTTGCAAGGGCCGCTGCTGCAGCTGAACATGTCTCTGTGGTGCGACGGGCTCATCATGTCACTACTGTCAAGGTCATGCGAGCTGTCATCACTTGGACGGACGAGGAGAAGAAAGATTGGGAAGGCCTCACAGGCCGAGATCTTCAGAACGAGCAGAAGAGACTTCTGCATAATCGCGAAGCACGCCAACAGGGATATCATGTACTTGCCCCTCTTAAGGGGCCGAACAAGGATCAACCTGCCAAATTGGTGTGCGTCAATTGCAATCTCGAGTCAAAAGTGAGCCAGCTTGGCTCATGGTCGCGCCTTCTTTGTCAGCCTGGAGCTCCACGTGGCCCACGTCTTGGCAAAAAGCGCACCGCTGCTGACTACGTAATCATGGTAGACGAGCATAACAAGAGGACCAAGATTCCTGGTAATCGTTGTCACGTTCTCACACATTATCGAGCTGACCAAAAAGACAAGGAATTGGCATGTACTCTCTGTGGCTCCACAGCACCGACAAGAAGGTTTCAGCAATTTACTGCCGCTCTTTGTGGAGGGCGTTAGGACGCAAAATCCAGGCTAACTACCTGGTTTAGTCGCACAGCCACTGCCCACCCCTCAGGTGCACCTGCCTGTTGGACTTAGGTCGCTCGCAGGTTAACAGCGCGTAGGGGTGGCGGTGAGTCTGGTTTTTGCTGGATGCATTTGGGATGCTGAATGCAGTTATTGAATATTGCCGAGGGGGAGGACCCGTAGGGCCATTACTGGTGGCCACGAAGCCTTAATCGCGACGGAGCGTGCTCCCCCTCGGCCAGCGCTGTGATTATTTATTGTTGTGATATGGTGGGATCTAATTTCTTCGTATTTCCACTGTATACTAGCCCCTTGCATTGTGTGCGAGGGCAGCTTCATATGGTTTATCGGCTGAAGAGGCAGCCAACGGCAGTTTTTTCTCTTGGAATCAAACATGAGCTACGTCAAGACTGACTTCTCATATGTTATGGTATACACGGAGTGGAACATCAGTGGCCGTACTGGTATGTACTGGTATTTCCTCACATATATGCTAATGTTGAACCTTTCGTCGCCGAGATGGAGGCACTTGAGGCAACAAGCAGTTCTCAGTTACAATGCAGCAGGGAAGACTTTGCGATTCCCTCAGCCAAGACCTCAATGCATGGGAGTCTGGGCTGCTACTATTACATACTATTGTGATGAAGTGATTCACTGCGGACGAGTGCCAAGGTGAAGGGTGAGAACAAGGAGGAGGATTGCACCACATTCGTTGCGACCTAGATTGTACGCCGTACACTTCCCCACATAGCATACATATGTATAGATGTACATATGTCTATATGCGTATGTATACGTAGTTCGATGTATATGTCTGTGTACAGATGTATATATGTATCATATATATATATATATGTGTGTATCATATATACACACTAGAAGCACGCGCGCGCTTCGCGCGCGCTGAGGTTCTAGTCGACCCCATCCCTTGAGGAGGTCCCGTATCCACTGAAGTGATTACCCATTGATGGTGTAAGCATGAGGTACAAGAAGCATCCATAATGCTGACCGAACAGAACCCAAGCACCGACAATGACATATGCTCCTTAATCCGCCGACCCTGTCGGCGTGTGTGAGGCGCTCTTCCGTTTGTCGTCGTCGGTGTCGTCGTCGACGTCGCCGTCGTCGTTGTCGTCGTCGTCGCCCTCGCCATCTTCCCCTTTCCCTGGGCCCTCTTCCTCAACCGATCCAGCCAACACGAAATCGAATCGAACAACGAAGGGAAGCACCTTCCCTTGATCCCTTCCCCAGCGGGGGGGGGGTCCCGGGGCAACTCCCGGGGGGTGGTCCCGGCGGGTGGTCTCGGGGGGTGGTCCTGGGGGGTGGTCCCGGGGGGTGCCCTGGGGCCCGTGGGGCTCCTGTTATTGTTTTGCTGATCCCGAATATGTGGCGGAGGGTCCCCGGGACCCCCCAAGAACCGGGGGGAGAGAGCCTCTCCTCCCTTCCCCCCAGCGTCCCCGATTTGCCCCCCCTTCCAAGCGTCCCATGCTCCCCCTATCCACAGGAGGGAGCCCCCCCCCACGGGCCAGTCCCCCCCTCCACAGGGGGGAGCGACCCCCCTTAGTCGTCGTCGTCGTCGTCGTCGTCGCCGCCGCCGTCGTCGTTCAGGGTCGGCGGCACCGGCAGTAAGGCCTCTCCAGTATTCAATTCGAAGCTATGCAAGCCAGCTTAGCCAAACACATGCAAGGCTATGAATGCAATGCAAAGCAAAGGAAAGCGTTGCTCATAAGTGCAATGTGGATCACGAAACAATGCAATTGCACATACAACGGAAAGCAGCCCAGTGGAATGCAATGCAATACAATGCACGATAAGACAAAAGACCGAGAGAGTCCGAGGCGTCACGGAACTCAGAGATCCCAGGGACGAGCCGCCTTGGGAAGAGCCCAAGAGGACCCCAAGGGGAGCCCAAGACAGGGTCAAAGGGCACACAAGAACATCCAATGAGTTCTCCGAGAGAGGCTAAGGGGGGCCCAAGGGTGGCCCCGAAAGAGCTCCAAGCAGGCTCCAGAACGAAGCACAGGAGGGCCCCAAGAGGCGCCCCAAGAAAGCCCGAAGATAACGACAGAAAGAGAGGGTCCAAGGAAGTGCCTCCTCAGCGCGACAAAAAACGCAGAGGCCCACAATGAGCCCCAAGAAGGGCGTTCTCAAGAGCCCCATCCCTTGAGAAGGTCACAGCTCCACTGAAGCAGTGACCCACAACTGACTGGCTTGAGCTCGAGGTAAAAAAGTACCGATCATGCGGGTGGAAGCGAGACCTACGGCCCCAGATGAAGGCGGGGTTCACATGGTGCCCCCCCGTCAATTTCAGCACGGCACTCACACGGATCTTGTCCCCCTGGGAGCTCCTCTTTCGGGTCCAGGGACAAAGTTCGCACGGCGTCGCTCCGCCCATCTCGGCACACCCAACACACGAATCGTGCCCCAGAGGGATGTCGTTTCACGTGCGGCCTTAGTGTGGGAATTCGCATTACGTGACGTGTCCCCCCACGCGTATGTCGACTGTCTCCTCACACGAATCGTATCAACAGGGAGCTCCACCGACGGTTCCAAAGCCAACGTTCGCTCCCGCCGCCCCGCCCATGGCAGTAAATACACCCCTGACCTGGATCGTGAGTTCGGGGCGTCTTGGGTGCTTCTGTGGGCCACGCGGCATGATTCTGTGAGGCCTCTGAAGCCCTGAGATGGATCGTGAATCGGGAGCCTCTTGAAGCCTTTTCTGGGAGCCTCGTGCAGGACGTCGAAGCGAGACCTCCCATACGCTTACGGGTGACTACTGGGAAGCTTCTTGGGACCGTTTTGGGAGTCTCTGGGGGCCTCTTAGGACCTTCTTGGGGGTCCTTTTGGGGCTCTTTGGGGCTCTTTGGGGCCCTCTTGGCCCGTCCCGGGGCCCTCTTGGACCGTCTTGGGCGCTTGGGCCGTCTTGGGGCCCTCTTGGGCCGTCGAGGGTGCCTCCTGTGGCCCTCTTGGGGCTCCCTGGGGACTCTTTTGGGAACCTCTGGGGACCGTCGTGGGCCGTTGGGGGGCTCTCATGGGCCGTGTTGGAGCTCTCTTGGGTCGTCTTGGGGTCCTCTTGGGGGCCTCTTGGGTCGTCTTACGGCCGTCTTGGGGAATAGTCAAAAAACATACGTTTTCCCAAAGGAATTTGGCTGTTTTTGCCTTTTGGTGACCTTCTGGCAGGCCTCTTGGGCCGTCTTGAGGGCCTCTGAGGCCAAAAATATAGATTCCCCGCTGGTTTGTGAAAGATTCGAATTTCTCGAGGACCTTTTCGGAAGCCTCTCGGGCACCCTTGGGGGCCTCCTGTGCCGTCTTGGAGCGCTCTTGGGGTCCTCTTGGTGCGTCTTGCAGAGCTCTTGGGCCATCTGTAAACGATACTGGGCGGATTTAGGGCTGCTCTGAGCCTCGGGGGCGGCTCCTGGGAGGGGGGCACTACCTATGTACAGGGGGGGGGGCCCTGCGGGTCCCCGGGGTCAGAATCCCCATATATGTATGTATGTATTATGTGTGTATGTATGTATGTATGTGTATGTATGTATGTATATATACATATATACATATATACATATATACATATATATATATATATATATATATATATATGTATGTATATTTGTATATATACGCACATGTGAACAAGTGTATGTACGAATGTACACAAACACATCTTAATGTGTATTTATATATATATATGTACATGCACACATGTTTGTATACACATCTATGTATACAGGTGCATGCCCACAGACACTGGTTGCACTTAGGGCTGTTTACTTCTGGTTTGGAGGGAGGACTGGGCGTGTGTGTCGGTCCGGCGGCTCCGCGCCGGCCGTCGCCGCCCCGTCTCCACCTCGTCGCCGCCCCATCGCAGCCTCGCAAAGATTGCTCCTTTTCAAAAGAAAACTGATAATACCCGCCCCCCCCCTCCCGGGGATGTGCAGTTTACATATGGTATTGCTCCATCGTCCATCCGACATGTGAATTCATACCATCCCATGCAGGCCAGTATCGACCCCCCCCCGCCATCCTCTTGCTTCAAATACTATGCGTGCGCAGTCTTTTCATCACAAACCATCATTTTTCAAGAATCCCTTGCACAAGAACAAGACGAGGTGCACGCGCGCGCGTCGTCGCGCGCGCATGCCGAAATCTTTCAAAAAGCGGTGGTTCCGTTCGGATTTCAAGATCGAGTGCGCAAAAATGCGCGCATCTATATAACTACGGTCTTAGAACAAGGGTTGTTTTACCAAACAAAACTTGCGCTCGCGCTCTGGCGAATAATGAGGAGAACCATCGTTTTTTCCAACTTTCATACAATGCTACTAGACGGTGTTTGCGCGCGCACGTCGAATTCATTTGAACTCCCTTGCGCGCGTGCCGTCGCGAGAGTTCTTCGTGCAAAAGATGGGGCGAAGTGCACGCGCACGCGTCGTCGCGCGCGAGTGTCGAAATTCGTTGGGAACTTTCGATTTCGTAAGGATTTCAAAACAGAGCGTCTAAACAACATACAGAAACACATCATTTCGCAACATCCGTTTTCAAAAGAAACGTGCGTTCGCGCTCGTGCGAAGTCTCAAGAAAAAGCATAGGTTCATCAACATCTTAAAGAAATTCAGCCAAATGGGCCTCTGGCGCCGCATGCCGAAAGCGTTCGAACGCCCTTGCGCGCGTGCTGGGGGGGGCACGATCCGCGTCAATTCGCACCGCGCGGGCCGCTCTCGCGCGTCGAACTTTTCCGAAACCTTCATCGCCGACGCGAGGGCGCTGTCATCGTCGCCGGTGCGATCAGCATCGGCGCCCGCATTGGCCGCGCCGTCGTCGTTAACAACATCGCCACCAGCATCGCCTATCATCGTCGCGTCTACCGTTGTCGACGTTGCCTTCGCACCGCGCCTGACCACGTCGCCAACTCGCATTGAAGCGCCCGCTGGGGCGCACCCAGCGGTCAGCGCCACCGCGGCCGCGTCGGTCGCGCCAAACTAGCTGGCCGGCGCGCGCGCTTGCGCCGGCGCGGCCGAAGAGATGGACCAGCCAACGCCAAGCACCAATCGCAATCGCAACCGCATGTGTCTCGCAAGTCAAGTTGCAGGCGGGCGGGTGGGATGATTGCGCGAGCAGTGGTGTTCGCAATTCATTGCGAACGTAAATTGTTTGCATCGCTTAGATTGCACCACATTGATTGCACCACATAGATCGCGCACAATAGATTGCGCCACTTACATTGCAGCGCATAGGTTACACCACATCCATTGCACCACAAAGATTGCACAACGTCGACTGCACCACATCTATCTCGACATAGATTGCACGACATTGATTCTCCTTTCTAACATGAGAATTAGATTCTACCCACCGCCGAGATGGTCGGTTTTCCTTGTCGCATTGCAAGTTGCATACGATTGGACCCATCGCCCATGCTAAATATGACTTCATACCATCCCAGCTCAACTGGCATCCGCCCCCCCCCTCCCCCCCCCCCCCGCCATCCACTGCCGAAAATTCTACGCGCGCGCGCTCGTTTATCAAAAATCATAAGTTGCAAAAAACGACGATGTGCACACGCGCGCGCTGCCGCGCGCGCATGCAGGAACCCGTCCAAAACCTGCGGCGCCATGAGGATTGCACGTCGTACAATCGAGTGTCCAGAAAAAAACATAAAACACCGGGTTTTGCAACATGGACTCTTATTTTCAAACAAAGAATTTTGCGCGCCCTTGCGAACTCTTGAAACAACCATTTGTGTTTTCAACAATTTCAGAAAATGCTACCAAACGGGTTTCACGCGTCCGCGCGTCGAAATCGCCCGAACGCCCTTGCGCGCGCGCTGGGCCCGCAGGATCCGCATCAAATCCTACCGCGCGGGCCACTCGCGCGTCGGCCGCGCGCGCATGTCGAACTCCTCCCAAAACATTCATCACCGACGCGATAACGCCGTCATCGTCGCCGGCGCGATCAGCATCGGCGCCGTCGCTGGCCGCGCCGTCGTTGCTGTCATCATCGTCGCCAGCGCCGCTAGCATCACGCTCGCGCCGACCGTTGTCGACGCTGCCATCGTAGAATGCGACCAGACGGGGTTCGCGCGCGCGTAGAAATCGCCCAGGCGCCCCCGCGCGCGCGCTGACGCAAGAACCCCCTGCAGAAGATGAGGCGAAGTGCGCGCGCGTCGTCGCGCGCAGGCCGAAATTCGTAAAAATCCTCAGGCGTCGCGTGGATGACATGACTTCGCAACAACGGTTTTCAACAAAGCCTGCGCTCATGCTATTGCGAATTCTTTGGAGAATCATTAGTTGTTCAACATGTTCATGGAATTCTGCCAAACATGCCACTCGCGCAGAATGCCGAAATCGTTCGAACGCCCTTGCGCGCGCGCACGGGGGGGGCGCGACCCGCGCCAAATAATGCCACGCGGGCCACTCGCGCGTCGGCCGCGCGCGCGCCGAATCCCTTTCAGAACATTCATCGCCGACGCGAGGTCGCTGTCATCGTCGCGGGCGCGATCAGCATCGGCGCCCGCGCCGTCACTGGCCTCGCCGCCCCAGCTGTCATCATCGTTGCCAGCATCGCCATTCTCATCATCGCGTCTACCGTTGTCGACGTTGCCATGGCACCGCGCCCGCCCAAGTCGCCGACTCGCACTGAAGCGCCCGCTGGGACGCACCCAGCGGTCAGCGCCACCGCGGCCGCGTCGGTCGCGCCAAACTGGCCGGCCGCTGCACGCGCGGGCTAGCGCGGCCGCAGAGATGCACCAGCCAACGCCAAGCACCCATCGCCATCGCCGCCGCATGGGTTTTGCAGACCAAGTTGCGAGCGGGCGGGCGGGGCGATTGCGCGAGCAGTGGAGCTAACAATTCAACGCAACCAGAAATTAATCCATTCAACTGCACACAGTCTCTTTTCTTACAAGAGAGTAGATTCGACCCCCCTGCCAGGGAATTGCCCGCCCCCGTTTTCGCAATGCCATTTGCGTGCGATTCTGCCCCACCGTCCATCACTTAAACATGAACTTCACACCACTGCCCTAGGCGGACTCATAGTGCCGCCCCCCCCCCCCCCCCCCGTCACCCACCGCAAAATATGCGCGCGCGCTCGCTCATAAAAAAACCATCAGTATCCAACGAGACCTGGCAAACAAACGCGGCGATTTGCACGCGCGCTCGTCGCGCCCGCGCACGCCATAATCGCGCACAAACCTCGGTTTCGCAAGAGTGTCAAAACCGAGCGCCCCAAAAAAAACATGTGCAAGCACATGGTGTCGCAACGCGGGTTGTCAAGAGAAGCTTGCGCGCGTTCTCGCGCATCTTTCTGAAGCCATAGGTGTTTCAAATATGGTTTAATCCTACCAAGCGGGCTTCGCGCGCGCGCATGTCGAAATCGCTCGAGCGCCCTTGCGCGCGCGCTGTCGCAAGAATCTCTGCTGCAAAAAAAAACGAGACGAAGTGCGCGCGCGCGTCGTCGCGCGCGCATGCCGAAAATCAATTGAAGGCTTCAGCGTCGGAAGGATTTCAACTCCGAGTGCCAAAATTCATATCTAAAAACACATGGCTTCGCAGCGCCAGTTGTCACAAAAGCCTGCGCCCGCGCTCTTGCGATTTCGTGAGAAAGCCATAGGTTTTCCCACATGTGCACGGAATTCTGGCAAACGGGCCTCTCGCGCCGCATACCGAAATCATTCGAACGCCCTTGCGCGCGCGCTCGGGGGGGGGGGGGGGG